>JACEHZ010000583.1:600000-900997 GCA_017893485.1 Hemerocallis citrina
TCGTCATTGTGTGAATTATGCATACATGGATAAATGTATATAGCATTTGGCTATTGTGCTGTAGTCGTCGAATGCTATTTTTATCAATTTAATTTAAAATAATAAAAATCTCAGATCAGATCAGACAGACAAAAAAAAACCCAAAAATATACAGACGCAACTTCATGTTGAGTCGGAAGAGAAAAAAAATCAAAAAAATGGTCAGACGCAACTTCATGTTGCATCCGACATTTTTTTGGAATTTTTTTTAGTTAAAAAAAATTCAAAAAACAGGTCAGACATTTTTGAATATATTTTTTTTTTGCTTTATTGAGTTTTTGTAGTTTTTTATTATGGTTTTTTTTTTTAGCGACGTAATGTGAAGTTGTGTCGGAGGAATAAAATTTTTTTTTTTTTTCGTCGGACGCAATGTGAAGTTACGTCCTGTATAATATACATAATTCTCATAACCGCTCTCATTTATAGCAATCTACTGTAGCAAAATATAAAATATGTATTTTGTAAAATATACATATTTAGCAGGCTACAACGATTTTTTTTGATAAATTATGCACATTATACATATTTAGCAGACTAGATAGTAGATAAACAGTACCGCCCGCAAGGTACAGTCAGTTGAGGGCTAGTGCAGTTGGTAAAATAGTTAATTAATCTTCAGTCCAACAATATACTACCATCAATGTAATGAAGTTTAGCAGTATCAAGGAGGCGATTCAAATTTCAAAATAACCCTTCTTCTCAACCCTTTCTCTCCCCAGATCCCGTCGCTCCTTCCCCAATCTCGCCTTCGTCCTTCAATCTTTTTTGTTAAGCTCCCCAAACCCTACCGACCCATCTCAGCTTTTTCGATTTGGAGTTGGTTCGATCCATCTCTCTCCCTTGGAAGCTGTGGTCTCCTTTCCTTTCGTCTCGCGCCTCCCGTCGGTTCGGACGAGATCCTTGGTGCTCTCTCTGGGTGTAGCGTGGGCCTTCCTCCTTCCCGATCCCCCCTTTTTTCCATCTCGGTGGTGGCCAGTTCTGTTCAGATTATTTTCGGGTTGCTTCGTCTGGCCTTCCTCCAGCTCTAAGAGGTATTGTTCGCCGGGGTCCCTTTCCTGAGTTTGCTCTCCAGTCTAGCGTTTCTTCTCCAACCAGCAGCGATCCAGCGGCGTTCCAACTCCCTTTGTCAACTGCGCTCTTTTCGGCGAGCTGTTTTCTTCCCCTCTCTTGGATTCGACGGTGGTCTCCTTCCTCCGGCAGGCCTCATCCCCCTCCTTGTTCAGAGAGTGTTTTCCCGGTGGATCCGCCTTATCATCTCTGTGAGTATTCCGTTTTCATAGGGTGCGGTTTGTATTTTGGTAGAGTTTCTCGTTTCTCTGGTGATTTCTTTTATTCTCAATTGCTGGTGCTGTGATTGTGTGGTGCTGTGATTGTTTTGTGGTACTTGTGGTTATCGATCTCGTTATCGATTTTGTGGTGCTGTGATTGTGCTTGTGGTTCTTGTGCTATTTATCACTACTTTTTTCTCTTTCCCCGACGGCTCCGCTCCGTCTATTGCTGTTTAACAGCATTTTGTGATGCTCTGAGCTTTAGCTCTCTCTAGATCAGTCATCTCTATTTTACTTCCCCTATTGTTTCTTCTCAACATCCTCTTCTCTCTTTTTAGTGGGTGTTTTTTACCCCCATTTTGGTACAGTTGCCTTCTCTGCAGGTGATCATGGTTATCAAGGTTGGGTTGTTTCACTCGATGATTCTAGCCGAGCTTGATGCCAGGCCTAATTATTTAGAGTCGGTTAAAGTATCGCAAAGGGAGTTGCCTACTCCTCGTTCCGATACTTCCCATCTTTCTCCATGTTCTTCCACCTCCACAAACCCCTCTTCATCTTCTAAGGCCGATCCGCTTATGGTTTGCTACAGATGCCTTCTCCCCGGCCATTTTAAACGCGAGTGCAAGAATAAAATTAGATGCATTTTCTGTGATAAGTGGGGTCATTCTCGCAGTAGATGTTTTGCTCTTCAAAACCTTCTTGGTTTTCCTAAAGGCCATCTCCTTCCGGCCAAACTTCTTTCCGTTCTAAACTACCACCTATTAAAGCACAAATTTCTTGCTAGCTTGGCTAGGAAGTTTCAGGAGAGGGTGGCTAGCATGAGCAGTGTCGTCTCGGGCCAGAACTTCGTCTCTTCTGTTTCGGTTTCGCCTTCAACGACGATCGCCTCCAATCCTTCATCCCCTTATGGTGATCTACCTGTTACCCTTCCCTATCCTAATTTCGCTATCCTAGTTAAGGATCGCAAAGCTCGTTCTTCCCTGGGCTCCAACCTCCAGTTGGGTTCTTATAAGGGCCATACCCGTTCCAACTCTTGGTCTCCTTCATTGTTTGGGAAGCTGGATTACAAGTCTAACCTGTTTAAATCCTTTTCCCCGTCGCTTGAGTGGTCTCGATTTGCGAGGGGGAACGCTTTGCTCTGCGTTATCTCTGATTCCCCTGCGCGTCCTGACAGGGCTATGGTCGACACCATGGACTTTACGCTTTATTATAACTATCCGTGTGTTATTAAGGTGTCTTCTCCCCATCTTGCTACATTCTCTTTTCATTTCCCAGGATGCTTATTCTCTTGGTATCATCGTTTAGGGGTTCACTCGGGACTCTTACAGCTTTTGACAGCTTTTAAATATCTCTTCCACTCCCTCTCCCGTAAGACTTCTTCGAGTTCTGATGGTCCTTTTCTCCCTCTCTCGGACGTCTCGACCAAGCCCACCCCTCCTGTTACGTCGGACGCTCTCAGTTGCTGTGTGTCCCCGCCGTGTTCTATCAAAGTCGAAGCCTCGGCTTCGGTCTTCGCGATTTCTTCGCCCTCCTCGGCAAGGGTTGCCCCTCCCCCCGTCAAGCGGTGTTATAAAAAGAAGGTCACCTATGATTTGCCTACTCGAGTGAGTGCTCGCATTCTTGCGAGGAAATCTGTTTCTGCGTCGTTGGATCAACTTCGGCTCAGTGGAGTCTTGCCTTCTTGCTGATTCCCTTCTTTGCGGCTGAGCGTCGCCTCCGTTGTGCTGCTAGAGTGTCTCTTTGGACTGCTAGCGGATTAGGATGCCTTCGTTGGGGGAGGGTTGTTGTATTCTCTGTCTTGTTTCGGCGCGGGACCTTGCTGTAGCACTGTTAGCTTTATTTTAGATCTATAGCCTTGTTAGTTTATTTATTGCTCGCATTTTATTGTTTTACATCTTGTAAAGCCTTTGATTATTTATTTGTAAACTGTTATTATTGATTAATATATTTTTGATGGCTGGAGCCTTTTGGCTCTATCCGATACATCAAAAACAATATACTACCACTAGTATGATGTAATTATACTATACATAGTTAACAAGTAATTAATAGGATTGAGCTTTAGTGTCATTGATCAGTATCTTCTCTTCTTTCTCCCCACATGGAGTAGTTTAGATTTTTTTTTATACGCAATTTTTAAAAACTATTTGCAGAAAGAGGACAATTGACAAAGTATTTGTGCTTGAAAACTCAATAATTAAACTTGTCGTTCTCAACAGCGAGTTTAGTTGTTTCATGCTCGCCGTTGGGACACTGAGAGAGTTTAGTGCTAATTTTTTGAGAAACTCGTGGTTCCCAACGGCCAGTTAAGTTCAAAATTTTCAATTAAGACTCGTCGTTCCCAACGGCGAGGACATTTATACTAGACTCGTTGTTGGAAATAACAAGTTTAGTTCAAAATTTTCAATGAAGACTCGTCGTTCTCAATGGCGATGACATTTATACTAGACTCGTTGCCAACGGCGAGGTTGTACAAAATTTCAATGAGAGTTAAACACTCTGTTGAATTTAGTGAATTTTCGAAAAAAAACTTTATATAAATTTTTTTGAACTAAACTCACCGTTCCCAACAGCGAGTCTAGTATAAATGTCCTCACCGTTCGGAACAGTGAGTCTTAATTGAAAATTTTGAACTAAACTCGCCATTAGAAACATCGAGTTTTTATAAAAAAAACTACACTCGCTGTGTTCCAACGGCGACTATGAAATAACTAAACTCAAGTTTAATTGTTAAGTCCACAAGCATAGATATTTTTGCAACTGTTATTTTTCTGCAAATAATTTTGAAAAGTGGCATATAAAAAAAATTTGAGTAGTTTATAGCATGATTGATTTTATCTCTAATATTATAATGGGAAAAAACCTTAGTGTCACTTGTCAATTTACCAACACATGCATTGCACGTGCATGACTAATAAGAAGGAGGTTTCCGGTTCGAAGGCTCCCTATGTCAGAGTTTTATCTTAAATTTTTTAAAATATTAAACATGCATCACATGTGTAAATTACTATTCATTTATCTATCTATAATATAATATGTTTACTTACTATTTCATGGAAGAGTTTATCATAAATAAACAATTTTTAATATTTTTTTGTCATAAAAGAAATACCGCTTTTGTCACCAAACAAACATGTGCATCACGCGTGCAACTCCAAATCTATTTTTCAACACGTGCATCGCACGTACATGTCAAAGTTTTTCCTTCTTAATTTTAAAAAAAAATATGTGTAATATCGCCCATTCAGTTATATTTTTTAAAATTAAGACATTCATCGCATGTGCGAAGTACTATTGACTTCGTGTATCACACATTTAACTCCATCTTATTATTAAAACGTGCATTGCATGTGAAAAATACTAGTTTATTTTAAAGTTTATACAAGTATGTCTCTCTCACACACCCACAATTAAGTATTCAATGCTATGCATGAGCAATAATGTAAAGAATATTCCCTTTCAAAAAAACCCAGCAAACCTAGATCTGAAAATTCCTGGGGCGGCGGCGGCTAGGCAGCGTCGCCACCGCCCCGATGCGATCGTCCCCGTCGTCCCTCCCAATCTTGCCCTCCTCCCTATCGTGCTCAGCACCCAGTCGAGATGAGGAGAGATCACGGCGACGATGCTCCCCAGATCCGCCGCCATCGACGCTCCCCAGAACGTGCGATGATGCTCGTTCGATGGCGAGCTCGCGGCGATGACCCCCCACAACCGCCGCCATCATTTTCGGAGATGCTCCCCAGGTCGCGGCAACCCCAGTCCAGTGTCGCCCCACTCCGTCGCCCACTCCGTCGCTGTTATGAAGTCGCGCCGCCCAACTCCATCGCCCAGATCCGTGCTGTTCCTGCCTATTTGTGTTGATTTAATTTGTTTTTTTGGGGAATCTGGAAGCTAGGGTTTCGGGTTTCACTTCTTCTTTGCCGAAGAGATTGAGATTTGAGAGTGAGAAGACGATCCGACTTGTTCTTTGCGGTTGCCACCATGTCCACACTTTCGGGGCCAATCATGGCAATCTGTGGCTATGTTTTGGTTTTCGAGAGTTGGTAGCGCATGCGTAGAAGTCGGGTTTTGATTCTCTCTTGCGTGTGAAGAAGCCGAGGGTTGGTAGTGCGTGTGTAGATGCCGGGAGTTAGGTTGTCTTGCACGATTGTGGAGCTTGGGCCCAAAGATGGGGTCCCTCCGTGATGTGCGCTTACTTGTCCCAACTTCCGGGGTGCTTGCATATCGATGGTGCCTCCCCAGCCAGCGGATCTAGACATGACTCCCACGGTGGGGAGATCGTGCCACCTTCGGTTCGGAGATGGCAACCTTCTCGCGGCGATGCTGCCAGGGGAGCCCCCACGGACTGCCCCCCTCCCCAGATCACAGAGTTCATCCTACGGTGCACCGACATACTTCGACTGCAGAGTTTGTCGGCGCGCCGATCGTGGATGTTGGTAGTGCCTCCTTAGGTCGCGGAGCGATGTCTTTGTCGCGCCAGAGCATCCTTCAGCGCCTTTGGTAGCGATCGCCTACGATCTGGGTGATGGAGAGGTCCGCCCACTCTCCCCCTCCCGCGCCTCACATTGCTTCCCGACTTTGGAGGTGGAGAGCTACCACGGTGGGGAGATCCAGGTACACCTGCGGTGGGGTAGATTTACTGTTAGAGTTGGGGAGTGTGAAGTTTGCACGATTGTGGGGCTTAGGCCCGTAAATGGGGTCCCCCATGTTGTGTGCTTACTTGTTTTAGCTTCTGGGGTGTCCAACGACGTCGCCGGTACAGTCTTTACAACATCTACTATCTGGCTATTGAGCGTCCTCCAGCTTAGGCCACTGTCTCGTAGCAGCGTCGCCTCTTCCTTCGGTTTGGAAGTAAGAGTCGAGATGAGTCTGTGTGGTGAGAAATTGCCTGATAGAGCAAGAGCGTGAGAAATGTATAGGTGTCCTCTCCACGACTCTCCCTTAGAGAGTGGTTCTTTTGGTGGGGGTGAGTGAGATAGTTGTTTGGTGAGAAATCGCCAGGAAAAGCACAATCGTGAGAGAGGTAAAGGTATCCTCTTCACGGCTATCTCTTTGGTAGCGGTTGTGGGAGCTGTTGGCGCGTTTGTAGGATGAATGATGGAGATTGTGGGAGGGTGCGGTTGCTGTGCTTGTGTCGTAATTCGGCCTACGGGGCTTGGGCCCAAAGATGGGGCCCCCATAGCGAGGAGAAGGCAGGGATCGACGGGTGATAAAAGTCTGCCAGGCTAGTTTCAGGTAGGTGTGCACGTGCCGTGGAGGCAGTGTACGAAGCTAAACTGACGTACATACAATTTAGCGAGTCTGAGTTATCAGCCCACCCTCCAGGGTTGTTAGAGGGATCTTTTGTTTCTACGGGTCATGTTGCTTCATGTATATTTTATTTTTTGTCTGGCCCAGTTATCTGGATTTGTATCTGTTACCGCTAAATCTGGTGTGGGGGTAAACAGATAGTATTTGTAGGTTCTTGGAAAACTTAAATGGCAAACCTGAAACCTGTTCTGCCGGAGTTTGACCGTTGACTCCCGCCGTTCACCTGCAAAAAGTGCGAGACACCGGGGTTGATCCCGGCGACACACCCTCCGACGCTCAAGTCAGTAATCAGGAACATTATGGGAGAGCGTAAATTGGCAAAAGATTGATTACCTCTTAATGGTGGTGGATGGGGGGGTATTTATAGCCACCTTTGGGATCAGATTAGGAATGTAATCCCTAGAAAAAGATTAGGATTGCAATCCCTAATTTTCAGTGAAAGGATAGATACGAATCAGGGCCGTTGATTAGAATTAATCAGAAACCCTGATTCTACCCTGCTGGATTGGGTTCGCTGTGGGTTGAAACCTGCACCCAGTTGAGATGGATCCATTTATGGGTTATTGGGCTTTGAATAAAGACCCAGTTTCCATTTTAGACCCGTTAGTAGGTGAAATTACCATTTTACCCCTAGACTTTAAGATTCGCGCCCGATTTGGACGGTTCTGATTTAACCCTGTTTTTAGCCATATCACGAGCCCCCCACTCCTGAAGACTGAGTTTAATCAGCCTTTGAGGAGTAGTTTTACTGTTTTAATGGCTTGCGGGGTCGTATCGGAGTCAAAATGGGAGGTTTCGAATCTTTGTGTGAGGTAGTATGGTGATTGTCCAAGTTAGTTGCGCGCTTAGAGTTGTTCTTGAGTTCTCATGAGTTTCTGGCGCCTGTTCTTAATTTTTATCTATTTTTCGGATTACTTATTTAATTTTGCGAAGTGTTGATTCGTCGTTCGGGGGTCTTAATAAATCACTCTAAGCAATAATTATTTACTCAGGGGCTCAAAAATATTTCCCTGAATTTATAATTATTTCCTAGAATTCTTAATCATTTTTTCCGAATTTTTAATCACTTTTTCGCAATTTTTAAATTAATAAAACGATTTTTATAAATAAAAACTAACTTTTAATATTGAATTACGACGTGGCACGATCTGGACCCTTCATCAGGGCTGTGCGGGCTTTTCTGGGAGATCGGACGATCCGAGTGGGTCGGCTAGTATTTTCTCCGTACATGAGGGTCGGTACTTTGGCACCCCGGCTCGACTCCTCGGCAACTCGGCTCAGAGCGCTGGGATCTGCCGAGCTACGTGGCATGATCCTGAGCGTCCATTATGGCGAAAATCCCCACAAAACGCTATCTTGTCGTTTTGTGGATGTGGCGTGATCTGGGCCGTCCATCGTGTTCTGACGCGAATTTTGAGGCGATCCAACGATGAATTTTGCTCGGCAGAATTTTTTTCCAAATGTGGAGGTCGGTACCTCGTCCCTTCGGCTCGGGAGGATGGTGGCTCAGACGAACGCTCGGAAGTTCGGACCGAGTTTTCGGACCACACGGTGAGATCTGAGCCACTCATCACGCTGCGTATCACGAGGTTGGGGGTCCAGATCATGAGAAAATGTTATCTTGTCGTTTTGTGGGTGTGGCGTGATCTGGGCCGTCCATCGTGTTCTGACACGAATTTTGAGGCGATCCGACGGTGAATTTGGCTCGGCAGAATTTTTCTCCATATGTGGAGGTCGGTACCTCGTCCCTTCAGCTCGGGAGGATGGTGGCTCGGACGAACGCTCAGAAGTTCGGACCACACGTTGAGATCTGAGCTGCTCATCACGGTGCGTATCACAAGGTTGGGGGTCCAGATCACGAGAAAACGTTATCTTGTCGTTTTGTGGGCGTGGCGTGATCTGGGCCGTCCATCGTGTTTTGACGCGCACTTTGAGGCGATCCAACGGTGAATTTGGCTCGGCAGAATTTTTCTCCATATGTGGAGGTTGGTACCTCATCCCTTCGGCTCGGGAGGATGGTGGCTCAGACAAACGCTCGGAAGTTCGGACCGAGTTTTCGGACCACACGGTGAGATCTGAGCCACTCATCATGCTGCGTATCACGAGGTTGGGGGTCCAGATCATGAGAAAATGTTATCGTTTCGTTTTGTGGGCATGGCATGATCTGGACCATCCATCGTGTTTTGATGCGCACTTTGAGGCGATCCAACGGTGAATTTGGCTCGGCAGAATTTTTCTCCATATGTGGAGGTCGGTAGCTCGTCCCTTCGGCTCGGGAGGATGGTGGTTCGGTGGCTCGTCGAGGTGCTGGTCACCGAGTGATGGAGTTAAGAGAATCAACGAGTTCTCGTCTTGAAATGTCGCAACTCTCCGTTTTGTCGTTTTGGCTTCCTTTAGTGGGCCCTTAAACACTTAGAAAGCCCAAACGTCGCTCACTTGGCTATAAGTCCCCATTCCCCTCACCCCCTAGCTCATTTCTCGCTTTCACTCTAAATTTTTACTTTTACTCTCAGTTTCACTCTGCTAGCAGTGATTTGTGCTCCAAGGCGGTGGTGCTAGCTGTCGCGTAGGGCAGGCAATTTCCGGCGAAAAAATTCCGACCGTGAACGTCACTCCCAAGTTTACATCACATCAAGGTCAGTGTTTTTGCCTTAGATATTTATTAGAGATGTCAAGGGTAAACTCGGGAAGTGATGCATCGTCCTCTGAAGATAGTGGTGTCGAGGAGAGAAGGCAAGTAGCAAGCCGGAGAAAGGGGAAGGAAGTGGTAGGGTCGTCTGCGGCCGAGAAGAAGAAGGTAGTGGCCCGGTCTCCCGTAGTCGAGGAGATCGTGGAGCCTGAGAGGTGAGCCCCCGAGTCGGGCCGGTATCTTGGTGTGCTTTCCGATCACGCCGGCATTCGGCAGTACGAGGGTGATCTGCTGAAGAAGGCGATCGTTGGTCGGTCGGCAGCTTACGAGGAGAACGCCCCGAGGGAGATTACCGAGGTGGATGACCTTTCTTTGGTGTTATCCGAGAGGGACCTCTTCCGGATCAGAAAGGGGTTCGCCATCCCTCCGGAGTACAGGCTGATCCTCCCCAGCCCTGGGATGCGAGCGAACACCGAGCTGTCGCCAGACACGTGTGTGTTCGACTTCGACTCTTTAAGCGCCGGCTTGCGCTTCCCTCTGCATCCCTTCGTGTTGAGGGTTCTCCACTGGTATTGTCTGGCACTGGTGCAATTTATGCCGAACACCTGGTGCCACGTGCTCGCCTTCTTGCTGTAGTGTCGCATCTTCGAGGCCGAGCCAGACGTGGTAATCCTCCGGAGCCTGTATCGGATCAACCGGATGTCGAAGGCCGAGCCTCGCTACTACTTGTCACCCCGGATAGGCGTTAAGCTAATAGAGAATCCAGATTCGATAAAAGGTTGGAAGGAGAAGTTTTTCCTGTTGAAGGGGCCCTCGACGTTGGACTTTCCGACTTGGTGGAAGGCAGAGGTGCCGAAGTTTGCAAGGGTCGACCCGGTGCTGACTGCGGCCGAGGAGGAGGTGGCAGCGAAGCTCATTGCTCTCCCAATGTTAAGCTGGAGAGAAATGACTGAGGAGGTGCTACACGGGTTGGGCCTTAGTCCGATCGAGTATGCTCCTGACATCTCGCTGCATTTTTTTTTTCAAATTCCTTTTGCGATTTTCTAACTTGTTGTTTTGTGGTTTCGTTGTTTGGAACATAGGCGCTGAAGATGGACTTCATGGGAATGATGTCTGAGCGAGGCAAGGTCACCGATGGTAGGAAGAGGAAGAAGCCGAGCACCGGGCTCGCATCCGGCCGACCTTCCAAGGCCCCCTCAGTAGTTGCCGACCCTACCCCTGCTCCTCAGGCACCGTCTCCGTCGGTGGTCGTCCTTGTAGACCCGTCTGCCCTGGCCAGTGAGACCTTTTCGGTTTCGACGGTGCTGGCTCTGCAGGCCCCGCCTCTGACGCCTCAGGCTGAGCAGATCTTGACTGAGGCCCACAAGAAGCTGTTCGTCCCCGACTGGCGGGTGAAGAACCACGACGGCTTTCTTGGTGATTCGCAGATGTGCATGCAGACCGTCAAGCATCTCGCGACCCCAAAGACCGAGCCGCTCTGAAGGCGGGGACGACCGGGGACGACACCTTCGAGATCGCTCGGTCGCTCATGTCGGTAAGTATTTTTCTTTGAAAATTTCTTTAAGTCCATAACTCGGCTTTTACAACCACCTAACACTCATTCATTGCAGGCCACTTGTCACTTCGGCCACCTTGTTCAGGAGTTCGCCGAGCAGGAGATGGAGCTGAAAGCCCTCTGTGACAAGGACAGGGCGGAGAAGGCGAGGGCGGTGAAGCAGCTCGAGGCGGAGCAGCGCCGCTCGGAGGGCTTGGAGGTTTGGGTTGCCGATCTTGAGACGGCCTTGGAGCGAGCGAAGGAGCAGATCGTCGCAGAGGTTGCCAAGGTTGCTAAGGCTGCCGAGGAGCTGGCTACATCGGCGAAGGCCCTGGAGGCAGCAAAGGCGGAGAGGGAGGCCGCGGCGGAGGTGGCCAGGAAGGAGGTTGAAGCCGAGGCGAAGGAGCACATGGCTAGGAACATGGAGCTGTCCTATGCGAGAGCGCTTGACCACGTCGAGGCTCGTGTCCCCAGCTTCGAAAGAGTGGGATATTGCCTGTGGCCCGACGAGGAGGAGGAGGGCGAAAAGGAGGAAGGAGAAGAGGAGGAGGGTGATCATCGGGACGGGGAGGTGCCTGCCGACCCCGAGACTGTGGCGGTCGACCCCCAAGCCGGGGAGACGGGGGGCGAGGGACCATCTGGTGAGGCGCCTGTGACCGAACTGCTGCCCCAGGTGGATCCTTGATCTCCCGGTCTTTTGCATAAATCCTTTTTTTTGTAAAGCCTTATAGCGGACTGGCCACCGCTTCTTTTTGATATGAATGAAAGATTTCTTTTTTGAATTTGTCCAAGTGTTTGGCTCGGAACTCGTCTTCCAATGGAATGCTTTGGTTTTTCAGATCGCCGAACTCGGTTCGGACGCCGCAGCGGCTCGGCGGCGCATGGAATTATTTAAGCGATCACGCGAAGCTCGTCTCGAGGGCGAGATTGAGTTGATCAGAAGGGTGCTATTCAACGTGGAGAAGACGAACAGCGAGTTATTGGCTGAGATTCGTCACTTGCAGATAGTCGAAGGAGAACTCTCGGCGAAGGAGGATGAGTTAACCTCGGTGCTGGCCGAGCGCGACGAGCTCGCTTCGAAGGTTGTGCAGCTAAGGAGGGTTACGGTCGACAAAAGCATCGAAGTGACCAACCTTCGCCGAATCATAGCTGACTGTGCCGGGGATGCAAGCTCGGCAAAACTTCCTCGGTTCAAGATGTCGGTGAAAGATGATACTTTGAAGGATAGGATCGTCGAACTTGAGGAGGAATTCGCTCGCCTTAAACCTCAGCTCGTGAGGATTAACATCCGAAGCACTTCGTGCACCCGCGAGGAGAGTGAGAGGGGAATCTCCTTCTACGAGCTCGTGACTCGTCCACTTTTCGTTTCGTTGGGCAGAGTCCGGCCGATGCTCAGAGCGGCGTGGCTGTTTCGTCTAGTGGAGCCTCGGTCGGAACCACAGTTAGAGGTAGTGCCGAAGAGGCGTCTCGGTTCATCGGCCTAGAAAAGAGCTCGGAGGTTAAGCGGTGCCGACCTCGCGTGTCTTTGAACCGAAGCATCCCCCTCCCGAGGAGGCGTTGAAAACGTTGAATTATGCTTTTTTAGTTTTTTTTGTAGCGCCTTCTTTTAGTAGCTTGGTCTTGTAACATCATTAAAGTTGTTTAATAAAATTAGGGTTCGTGTGCTCGGAATGTACTGAGGTCACCTTACTTTTGAAACGAATCATAAGAACCGAAAGTTAGCTCCTTTGATTGTCCTAGCTGTAGAATTTTTGTAGGAGCAATTCCGCGGTTACGAAGTGATGAGGGAGTCTTTTGACGGTTGCGGGAGCAATTCCGAATGGTGAACCACTTCTAGCTCGCTTACAAGCGAGCTGTCGAAGCGGAGTCGAGCCAAGTGTTGGACTCCGAACTCGTCGTTTAGGTTAGTCAACGTTTGTGGGAGCAATTCCGAATAGCGAACCACTTCTAGCTCACTTAAGAGAGAGCTGGCGAAGCGGAGTCGAGTCAAGTGTTGGACTCCGAACTTATTGTTTAGAATTTGTCAACTGTTGTGGGAGCAATTCCGAATGGCGAACCACTTCTAGCTCGCTTAAGAGCGAGCTGGCGAAGCGAAGTCGAGCCAAGTGTTGGACTCCGAACTCATTGTTTGAGTACGAGGAAGGTAAAAACAGAGAGATACAAGCAATTCACAAGTAAAATATGAAAAAATATCCTTTATTGAAAACTACTAGCTGGCTGCTTCTAAGTTGCGAGCCGTTATTACATTGGAGAAAACAAAATCAAAATACAAGTGAAAGGAATGGAACGGTTCGACATCCGAAGGTACTTAGAGAGGCGTTAATGTGCTCTCTTGGTACTTCAAGAGATGGTCGGCATTCCAAGTCCTTGGGATCTCTCTGCCTTCAAGATCTTCTAGATGGTAGGCTCTAGGCCGAACTACTTTGGTGATCTTGTAGGGTCCTTCCCAATTTGGAGCTAGCTTACTCTTCTGACTGGGGAAGGAGATAGCTAACTTTCTGAGGACTAAGTCCCCTTCTTTGAGGTCGGTAGGACGGACTCTCTTATTATAGGCCAGCTCGATCCTTCTCCGATAGCTTTGTTGACGAATGGCATCTCTCTCACGGAGCTCATCGATCAGGTCCAAATTTGCTCGGAGCTCTCTGGCATTCTGCTCTTCTTCATAAGAAATAAGACGAGAAGAGGGTACACCGACTTCCAAGGGGATCACAGCCTTGGACCCATAGGTGAGGTTGAACGGAGACTCTCCTGTAGGGGTTCGTTTCATAGTGAGGTAATTCCACAGTACGTTCGGGAGCTGATCAACCCATAAACCTTTAGCGGACTTATCCAACCTCTTCTTAATACCGAAGAGGATCTGTCGATTGGCGTTTTCCACCTGGCCATTTGATTGAGGATGGGAGATAGAGGAGAAGTGTTGTTGGATGGCGAGGTCTTCACACAGAGCTCGAAAGGCGGCCCCTGTAAACTGTGTTCCATTGTCGGTTATGAGGACTCGAGGGATGCCGAACTTGCAGATGACGTTCTTCCAAACGAACTGGAGTACTTTGTTCTCAGTGATTGTGGCCAATGGCTCGGCCTCTATCCACTTCGAGAAGTAGTCGATCGCCACGACTAAAAATTTGAGTTGGCCGGGAGCTGGCGGGAATGGTCCTAGTAAATCCATTCCCTACATTGCGAAAGGGATAGGACTTGATAGGGAGGTGAGCCGAGCTTGTGGGAGGCGACGGATGTTGGAGTACTTTTGACAAGAGCTGCATTGGTGAACGTGTCATTCAGCATCTTCTAGGAGAGTAGGCCAAAAATATCCATAATTCAACACCTTCCGGGTGAGGGATCTTGACCCTGAATGCGCTCCGCCTATGCCTTCATGAAGTTCCTGCAAGGCATATGTGGCTTGTTTCGGGGATAGACACTTCAAATAAGGCCTGTCGTCCACTTGTGTGAAGGAGCATTTGTAGAGGACCCCCTCAACAATGGTGTACCGTTCGGCTCGGGTTCTGACTCGACGAGCTTCCTTAGGGTCTTCGGGGAGGAGCCCATTCCTTAGAAATTCTACCAGGGATTTCATCCAATTGTCTTGAAGCTGAACAGGCAGTGACTCCATCGAGTCTAAAGTTTCTTCTTCAATGCTCGGCCTCAGGAGCACTTTAATAAGAACGGTCTACTCGAGACCTTGGAGGGAGGAAGAGGCCAACTTAGAGAGGGCATCTGCTTGGGAATTTTCCTCTCTGGAGATTCGCTGGATAAGTGCCTCTTCGAATAAAGCCATGAGATTTTGGACCTTGGCTAGATACTTAGCCATTCGGTCGTCTCGCGCTTCATACTCACCCAGGACCTGATTTCACGACCAGCTGAGAGTCGCTAAATATGCGGAGGCATTGCGCCCCTGCTTTGCAGGCCATCCCAAGACCGGCTATAAGAGCTTCATATTCTGCTTCATTGTTGGAGGCCTTGAAGTTGATGCGGAGGGAGTATTGGAGGACGAAGTCATCTGGGCCTGCCAGAATGACCCCCTGCTCCGCTTCCCTCATTGCAAGAAGATCCATATACATATACCGACCAGATAGGAGGTCCGTTTGTTGCTTGGCTGACCTCAGATATGGTGCTCTCGACGATGAACTCGACTAAGGCCTGAGCCTTGATCGCAGTCCAAGGCTGGTAGGTTATATCATGCTGGCTCAGCTCGATAGACCATTTCATGAGATGACCGGTCTCCGACTTGTGAAGGACTTGCTTCAACGGTTGGTCGGTAAGAACGACCACCGAGTGGGACTGGAAATATGGGCGAAGCTTTCTCGCGGCCATGACTAAGGCTTATGTCATCTTCTCTATCCTCGGGTAGCGGAGCTCGGCATCCCGAAGTACCTTGCTCACGTAATAGATGGGCTTTTGAGTCCTATCTTCTTCTCTTACGAGGACAGCACTGAGGGTCTGCTCGGAGGTGGCTAAGTAGAGGTAAAGGGTTTCCCTGGGAACAGGTTTGCTGAGGAGAGGAGGATTGACTAGGTAAGCCTTTAGCTGGTCGAATGAATCTTGTTGCTGCTGACCCCACTCGAAGCCTTTAGCCCCCCTGAGAGCTTTGAAGAAGGGAAGACACTTCTCCCCTGACTTAGAAAGGAAGCGCCCTATGGCAGCAAGGTGGCCTGTTAGCTTCTGAACCTCTTTCACATTCTTCGGGGGAGCCATGTCCAATATGGCCTTGATCTTCTTGGGGTTAGCTTCGATTCCTCTTTGGCTGACCATGAAGCCTAGGAATTTCTCCGACGAGACTCCGAATGCACACTTGTTCGGATTGAGCCTCATATCGAGCTCCCTGAGTACATCGAATGCCTCTTGCAGATCGGCCACATGATCGGCCCCATGGATGCTCTTCACAAGCATATCATCAACATATACCTCCATATTTCGGCCGATCTGTGCTTGAAAAGCCTTGTTGACGAGGCGTTGATAAGTGGCACCTGCATTCTTCAATCCGAAAGGCATTACCCTGTAGTAGTAGAGGCCCTGATCGGTTACAAAGGAGGTCTTCGGGATATCTGGGGGAAACATGCAAATCTGATTGTAGCCGGAGAAGGCGTCCATGAAGCCGAGGAGTTCATGGCCTGAAGTTGCGTCGATCAGGGTGTCGATACTTGGGAGAGGAAATGGATCTTTGGGACATGCTTTATTCAGGTCGGTGAAGTCGATGCATATTCTCCAACTCCCGTTGGCCTTCTTTACCATCACAACATTTGAGAGCCATTCGGGATAATTGACCTCCTGTATGAACCGAGCCTTGAGGAGCTTGTCCACCTCTTCTTTTATAGCTTGTTGGCGCTCGGGAGCAAATTTGCGCCTCTTCTGTTGAACCGGTCTGGACCCCGGTGCAACACTCAGGTGGTGGATGAGAAGCTCTTCGAAAATTCCAGGCATGTCGGCGGCTGACCAGGCAAAGAGGTCACGGTTTTTTCTAATATATTGAACTATGTCCGAGCTTAGGACAGATGGGAGGGTCTTGCTGATAAAGAACTTGCGGCTTGGATCTTGCTCAGAGAAGAGCACTTCCTCCAATTCATCTACTGTCTCGGACGTTGGCCGGACACCATCTTGGGGGATTTCAAGAGTTTCGAAGGAGAGGACTGGACCTCCAGTAGAAGTCATGTAGCATTTGCGGGCCATTTCTTAACTGCCTCTTACTTCCCCTACTCCAGCCCGGGTGGGGAACTTCATCTTGAGGTGATAAGCGGAAGGGACGGCTTCGAGAGTAGCTAGGCCAGGTTGTCCTAGGATCACATTATAAGTTGTGGGGACATCGACGGCCATGAAGTCCATCGGCTTCGTTCGGGTAGTAGGAGTGTGTCCAGTGGTTACGTCGAGGGTGATTACCCCTTCGATAGTCACTGGCACTCCCGTGAACCCATAGAGCGTGTAGTCGGTGGGCTTGAGCCTGTCTCGGGATAGCTTGGGCCCTCGGAAGGCCGCGAGGAAGAGGATATTTACGGAGCTCCCGTTGTCCACCAAGATCCTCTCCACTTTAAAGTTCGCCATGTGGAGGCTAATCACAAGCGCGTCACAATGGGGGGTTTGAACGCCTACCAGGTCTTCATCTGAGAATGTGACGGGTACTCCGAGGTCTTTAGGGGGAGGCATGTCATGTACTGAATTGACTTCCCTTATGAAAGCCTTTCAAGAGGAGTTGGAGGAGCCCTCCATTGGGCCCCCATGAATGAGGTGTAGGACACGCTCCTCTTCGAATTCGGGTGTCTCACCGCGTCGTTCCGGACGCTTGTTAGCCCCCCCGAGGAGGAGGAGGAAGGTCGGTTTGGTCTTTTCTCACGAATTTGGCTAGCTGCCCCCTCTGGATGAGGGCCTCGATCTCGTTCTTCAGGGCCCGACAGTCATTAGTGTCATGGCCATAGTCTCGGTGATAGCGGCACCATTTCTCTTTGTCTTTCTTCTTGCCAGGGGTGTTCATCTTCGGGGCAAGAGGTATTACCCCTTCCTTCTCTACTTCCATGAGAATAGTGGAAATGTTGGCGTTAAGAGGAGTGAATTTCTCGAATCTGGGGGGAGGGCGGCGCTGACCGCCATTATCCTTTTGGAGCTTCTTAACTCCTTCTTCTTCTGTCCCTTTATCTTGAACCCTGAGGAAGGCCCCTCAAAGTTGGGGCGGTGCTCAGCTTCCTCGGCCCGAATATACTTCTCGCTTCGGAGAAGGAGATCGGAGAAGTTCTGGGGGGGCTTCTTAGCAAGGAAGGAGCGGAGGCTGGAATTAAGGAAGTTTGATTGGAATGCTGCTACGGCGACCGACTAGTCGAGGGAAGCGATAGACCTAGCTTCTGTGGTGAACCTTTTCACATAGTCTCTCAGCTTTTTATCCTTCTTCTGGTTGAGGTAGAGTAGCGAAATGCTGGTCTTCTCAGTTCGGCGGCTACTCACGAAGTGGGTGACGAAGAGGGTCTCGAATTGCTCGAAGGAAAATATCGAAGATGGGAGGCGAGAGTACCATTCCCGGGCCGGACCCTTGAGGGTAGCGGGGAGGGTCTTACACAGCAGAGCATCGAAAGCTTGGTGGATGAGCATGAGGCTCTTGAAGCTTTCGATGTGGTCGACGGGGTCGAACTCCCTGGAATAAGTCTCGAATTGGGGAGGCTTGAAGCCTATTGGAACGGGCGCCTCCATGATGGTTCGAGAGAAAGGAGGTCGACTTGGGCGGAGAGTCCTTCCTCTAAGCTCTTCTTCTCTGTCTAGCTGACCCAAGCACCTCTCCATTTCGTGGAGACAACGGTAGACAGTTTCATCCCTTCGACGGTAGTCAAACGAGCCTCTGAACTTGTCTTCGTACGAGGGAGAGCGGGGGCTACGATGACGGTAGCTCCTGGAGTGGTGAGGACTAGAAATGTGCTGGGGGTTGCTAGGAGCTGGGGGAGGTGTTAGGGACCGTTGGCGAGGACTTCGGACCGGAGGAGTGGGGACCCTCGGAGTATTGTTGTTGTTGGGTCGGAGATTAAGGGCTTGTAAGATGGTTGCTTGAAATTGCTGGAACTCGGCACGAGTGATGGGTGCCTCATCATTGTTCGGGGGTTGCCGACTAGCAGGAGAATGGGTTCTTCTCCTGTGGTGGCCTGGGGACTCTCTCCGCCCTCTGCGAGGAGAGGACCTTCTGTATTCTCGGCGATGAGGAGATCGCTTATTTGGACGGTGTTGGCGGGAGGCTCCCTCTCGGGCCCGCCTTTCATCCAAACGGCGGCAAAGGTCCTCTTCTTTGCACCGATTGTCTAGAGTGTTGCGGAGGTTATCGGATGCTCGGGGATTGTGAGATGCCATGGAATCAGTAGAGGGGTTGTGCACGGAGATGCGATCATGTTGGAGAGGTTGTTTCTGAGGATTGGGATGGGAGCCCCCCCGCGCCAGCATTCTGAGGCCCGGCTTGACCCCGAGGGGGTTGAAGATTCTGAGGAGGAGGTTGGTCTTGCTGCGGGGCCTGATTAGGCTGAGGAGAGGGTCCCGTTGGCTGGACGGTTTGGAGAGGGATCTCCTGTTGTGGTTGAGGAGGAGTGGGTCCACGGTTGGACCCTCTTGATCTTAGCTTTCAGGGAGGCATGGCTGGGTTGATCTGACCAGCGGGAAGAGGAAGGGCTGCTATTTGCTGGTTCCCACAGACGGCGCCAATCTGTTACTGCTAAATCCGGTATGGGGGTAAACAGATAGTATTTGTTGATTCTTGGAAAACTTGAATGGCAAACCTGAAACCTGTTCCGCCGGAGTTTGACCATTGACTCCCGCCGTTCACCTACAAAAAGTGCGAGACACTGGGGTTGATCCCGGCGACGCACCCTCCGACGCTCAAGTCAGTAATCAGGAAGATTGTGGGAGAGCGTAAATTGGCAAAAGATTGATTACCTCTTAATGGTGGTGGATGGGGGGTATTTATAGCCGCCTTTGGGATTAGATTAGGAATGTAATGCCTAGAAACAGATTAGGAATGTAATCCCTAATTCCCAGTGAAAGGATAGATACGAATCAAGGCCGTTGATTAGAATTAATCAGAAACCCTAATTCTACCCTGCTGGATTGGGTTCGCTGCGGGTTGAAACCCGCACCCAATTGAGATGGATCCATTTATGGGTTATTAGGCTTTGAATAAAGACACAGTTTCCATTTCAGACCCGTTAGTAGGTGAAATTACCATTTTGCCCCTAGACTTTAAGATTCGCGCCCGGTTTGGACAGTTTTGATTTAACCCTATTTTTAGCCATATCAGTATCGTTAATTTCTTATTAATGAAATAGGGTGACCAGATTTCACCTTTTCCTTCAAAAAATTATGTAAAGAATATTCTAGTGTGAGTTAAAGTGTCTACAAGCGTCTCTCTCGCAGCTACAATGTAAAGAATATTCTAGTGTGAGTTAAAGTGTCGACTAGTCTCTCTCTCTCTCTCTCATATTCTAGTGTGAGTTAAAGTCTCTCTCTCTCATTTAAGTATTCAATACTTCGCATGAGCGACAAGGTAAAGAATATTTTGGTGTGAGTGAGCAACAATGTCTACAATTTAAAATTTAAAAAATTTCTACAATAACTTTTAGGAGTAGCGGCAACAACTTGGGTGTTGTGGCTGAACATGAATAACTTACACTTTCGGCTGTCTTATAATAATATTTCTGCTAGACTAACTAATTAGGTTATGCATCTCATATCCTTTTGAGTAGAGACAGTGATTACTGGAGCACGTACGAGACCATAATGTTGGCACCTTTTCGACACAACAGTACGAGGGCGAGGAGGTAGTGATCTGCCCTATTTTGGAGTGACCTATCTCCCAGGGTTATTGGGGATCAACCTTTCTCTTGTTTGTTCTTCTTTAGTTTAGTGCCCACCTTCGCAGGGCCGGCCCAAACCCCAAGCTACCCAAGCTAGGGCTTTAGGCCTCCAAAAAAAGTTAAGTTTTTAGTCCTAAAAAAATTACATAAAAATAAAGGTCTCCTCTGGCAGTCTGGCTCCTCGCATACCTCAAGCCTACCTCTTTGGTTTCCTTCCTAGAATTCTAGTCTAGTAGTCTCTGCCAGTCAAAGCCTAATTAATATTTCTTAACCCTACCTACTCTTAACCAACTCTTCATCGTCTACCCTGTAACTTCATATCGTCTTCCCAATTCAACCAATCTCTTCCTTGTTCCCAATTCAACCAATCAACCTGACTCTTCAATCTTCATCTCGTCCCTGTTCAAACTGACTCTTCATATTGTACATGAACTATACAGAAGTGGATTGGGTGAAGTAACTTTTGAAAAGGTCAGTTTACTTTCTTACTCATGTTTTGTAAGGGTATTTACTATGGGATTGTGGATAATAGATATGTTTTTTTTATGCATATGGCAAAAGGTGTTTCTTTGTTTATGACAACTTTTGATATTTTTATTACTAAACCCTGTGATTCAGGTAATATCTTTGAAAATAGTTCTATTAACTCATTCCTCTATTTCCAGTTCTACCAGTTTCATGCATTTTCTGTTATTGCCTCTGTTGCAGTTGGCAACAACCCTTTCCTCTCTGTGCTCTAGCAATAGGAGCCGCTTGGCCCGCTTCCTGGATGGGATAGTCTACTGAAAGTAGGGTAAGAAACTATATATTTATATTATTTTTTTTTAATAGAAACTTTCTATGCTTTGTTTAGGGCAATCTACAAGATAACTGCTAACCCTGTATATTGTAGCACCCTGATCTTTTGAGGTTTTTCCCCTTCTGCATAAAGCTTCTATTAGGTGAATTAGTTAGTATGAATGAACCAATATTGTCAAAATTGTATATCCTGTAGAGTTGGTCCAAGTGATAAGTATCTGGAGGGACTAATCTGCATAAGGATTATTAAATTTGGAGGACTAAGGTATAAAACACATATGTCAATGGTATTTTAACCAAGGTATAAAGAAGATTGTCTTAACCTTGAACGATCATTAAAACATAACCACAATTCAGATATTGTTGGGTTAGATTTATTTTTAGAACTGAAAATTTTAAGAGAAATTATACAAGTGGAATATGATACACCAATTGACGTACTTAATTATATTAAAAAACTTAATTCTTTTCCAAATACATATATTGCTTATAGAATAATGTTAACGATTCACGCAATTGTTGCTTCGGCGGAAAGAAGTTTTCCAAAACTAAAATTAATAAAATCTTATCTAAGATCAAGAATGTCTCAACAAAGATTAAATGGATTGGCTTTATTATCAGTTGAAAAAAATGTTAAATGAAATTGATTACAATAATATAATAAATAATTTTGCATCTCAAAAAGCCCGAAAGATTACATTTAAATAAAAATATATTAATTTTAACAAAATATTATTATAAGCTTTTAAAAGACCTCATTTCGGAGTTCGCTTTAGGTCTCAATAAGTGTTGGGCCGGCTCTGCACCTCCGCAGAGTTGTTGGAGATTATTTGTATCGTTTTCTTTCGAGCAGTTGAACATATTTTCCAGTTTTTTTGAGTTGTTTTATTATTTTTTCATTAATGAAACATAGTAGCTATACTTCACATTTTACTTCAAATATATATATATATATATATATATATATATATATATATATATATATATATATATATATATATATATATATATATATATATATATATATATATATACATACATACACTAGATTTGCCCGTGGGCACGTGCTTACGGCACGTCTTCAGAATGATACATCATATGAAAAGCTTGTAAACAGCAAATCAACAATTATATAGCTCAAGTTTGAATAGTATGATAATAATTAATTGTAAATAAAAGTCCATATTTCCATAAGTGTGTGTGTGTGTGTGTATATATATATATATATATCAAATGAAATAAATAAAGGAGTTGTTTTGGGGTATTTGAATTTGAGTTTTGGGGGGAAACTTTTGGAGGGAAAAATATGTTTTGTGAGGTTAGATCTAGACCTTTGATTTTGGGAGAATTGAAGGAGAGCCACTTGATAGCTTTCTTTGTGTTTTATTATATACTAGATTTTTCCGTGGGCACGTGCCTACGGCATGTTTTCGGAACGATACAAAATACGAAAAGCCATGTAAACAATAAAACAACAATTATGTAGCTCAAGTTTGAATAGTATGACAATAATTAGTTGTAAATAAAAGTCCATGTTTCCATTAGTATATGTTGAAAAATAATTATAAATGGGGGTGTAAAATCTAACTTCTTAGAACTTTAAGTGTGGAAAATGATGAAATTTAACTGTTGAAGAGATATTTGTTATTTTCAATATAACACGTGCAATAAAAAAACATAAAAATTCTTAAAATTTACAAACGTGAAATCTTAAAATATAAATTTCTAAATAAATCTCTACTATTATAATGGGAGAAGGGCTTAGTGTCATTTGTCATTGACGTCATTTTGTCATTGACGTCATTTTGTCAACACATGCAGCGCACGTGTTGGTATTTTTTTTTTCCTTTTCATTCCCCTCCACGTGCGATCACGTGCATTATAGTTTTTTTTGTCCTTTCCATTCCCCTCCACGTGCATCGCACGTGTTGGTATTTTTTTTCCCTTTTCATTCCCCTCCACGTGCATCGCACGTGCATTATAGTTTTTTTTTGTCCTTTTCATTCCTCTCCACGTGCATCGCACGTGCATGATACTAGTAGAGAAATAATGTGAGAATGAGATAGGGAGAGAGAAAAAGAGAGAAATATGAAAAAGTGAAAAGAGGGGAGAGATAGTAATAAAGTAATACGTTTTTTAGTTTTGGGGGGAAATATTTGATTTTAGGGTTTGAAATTTTGAAGAGAAAATGTGTTTTGTGAGGTTAGATCTAGACCTTTGATTATGGGGGGATTGAAGGTGAGTCACTTGATAGCTTTCTTTGTGTTTTATTATATATATATATATATATATATATATATATATATATATATATTCTAATTAAATAACCAAAAAAATGTTGTGTCAGTCATTTTGATAAATATCACTAACTAGTTTCAAAAAACTTGCGCCAAAACTACAAACAGTAGCAAAGATAGAGTGTTTATATATGTATTCAAACAATTCATATACGGAAAGTTTTTTTTGTTAGTAGCACTTAAAGGAGAATTTGGAGTATGATTCATATATATGCGGAAGTTTAATATTATATTTTTCTAATCACACTTCTAATCTGTATCATCCTACTAGGAACTAAATAAATTAAGATTGCTCAATTACTGTATGAATTGAGTGAGTTCCTACTTAGAGCATCCAGCACCTCCCTAAAAAAATATACATACATCGTAATGGAAATAGCAATCAAAGGGGAAAGTACGCCACTATCGTTTATTGTTAAATTTGCAAATAATGATATTTTCGTAAATTTTTTGCGAAAAATTTTGGTGGACGGGTCGATCTTTTTTGTGGTTTTTTTTTAATTAGTAAAGGGGTATTTTCGTAATTAAATGGATGACATTTTTGTATATGTTTTTTGAAAACTTTTTGTGGGTGGTTCTTCTTCATCTGTCCGACTTTTTTGCATTTTTTAAAATTAGTAAAATGACATTTTCGTAATGAATTGGAAGGCATTTTCGTAATTAAATTTTGGTAGGTGGATGATCTTCATCCGTCCGTTCTAAAAAAAATTAATAAAAAATATGAGACGAAGCATCATCTTCCGTCTTTTATATTTAATAATTGCTAAAACAGATTGCTATATTTAGATGCCCACTGTTTACTTCGTTTGCTAAATATGCATATTTAGCAAACGATAGTAAAACTTTTTTCTGCCGAAAAATAAATTTTTGTATAATAATATTGGATGCTCTTCATAGTAAAGTGATGTGGTATAGATGACGAGGCGCAATCAGAGCCCTCAGATCTTGTAACCCCTATTTTTCTGTTTTGCATTTTATTGTATTTTATTTTATTTTCCTCAATTATTGTATCTGAATTTTCTTTGAATAATAAATCTTGCTTCTCTTTGGGTTCATTTAGTCTCTCTTGATCATTTTGTACTCTTTTGGCTTGAATCCTGCATTTTTGGCTCACTACAATTTTACTCTTTTGTGTTTTGGGTTTATATTGATCTATTATATATTTATCCCATTGATTTCTATTTATTTTTCTCTTTTTGGAGTCTAAACCCATACCCTAAACCCATTAACCCACTACCCAAAACCCTACATCCAATTACCCTATAAATACCCTTTTAAAACCCTAATTATTAATTAACCCTAATTAAAATCTCTCTCTCTCTCTTTCCCCTAACCTCCTGCTGCTCACCCTTTCTCTCCCATCCTCTGTTTTTCACCGTAACCCAAATCGCCGCCCAACCCTTCGATCGCTCACCTTCTCGTCCTCTCTCCACCATCTCGTCACCTTCCTTGTCGCCACCTGCATCCCCTCGTCGTCGCCTCTTATCCGTTCTTCGAAGAACCCATCAAACCCATCCTCGACCTTGCCTCCGCTGAACCCATCCTGCTTCGTCGACCACCACCTCGATCCTCTCCCCAGTCGTCTGCAACCACCAAAGACCCCTTTATTCCCATCGTTGTCGTCATCGTCGAGCTCTGAATCCCCTCTCCTCCTCAGTTTCGGTGAGAAACAGAGCACCGATCGAGCCCCCGCCATCCCTCATCGATGCTGTCGCTCCTCGACTGCCAGCGCCCCGCTGTCAGCACCCCCTAATCACCCTCGGGTGCACCGCAGTCACCGACGATCCTCGTCGCTGCTCTCTTTTCCTTCTCTATGTTGCTGTTGGTGTTCAGGTAGCGGATCCGTGTTTGGTGTTTGCTATTTGTGAAGGAGGAAGGGATTTGGTTTGCTGTATTGCTATTTTGTGAAGAAGGATTTGGATCCGGTGTTTGTGTTTGTGTTTGGATTGGACATCCAGTGTTTGCCGTTTTGCATGTGTGTTTTGCACGTGGTTCACACATATGCTTTTCGTGGTTCATCGCTCGGGACTCTCATCCCGTTATTCTGATATATTTAAAATTATCATCTAACATGCAAGTCTCTTCTTGAACTCTTTTATTGTTTGTGTTCAAGATTCTTTGATCTCCGCAAGTAGATCCCAACCATTTTTATCATATTGCTATTTAAATTTCGTTAAGTATATTGAGGGTTTACACGAGCGAACCCAATATATTCTTAACATCGTGCCTACATCTTTGATCTAAAACCTAGTCCCTCTAGCACATTGCATATGCATGTTATACATGAAGAATAACAAAATCCCTGTTATAGAATTATTTGATGGTTGAATAAGTTCGATTGAATTTGATATGATGAATAAATTACCATGATTGTAAAATTGCATCTTAAATCTAGAAACCTGCATGTTAAACATCTAATAGCACTTTCATTATTAATTATCATGAATTATATCGTTGTATGATAAAGTTGTTGCCTATTCATATCAAAATATGCCCTGGCCTGCTGTTTGTGTCTTTTCGTATCAGAAATTTGACCCTGTTACTGTTGTAATTTGAAAAAATTTTGTGAATATGAATTATACCCCCGTGAGTCTATTTTCCAGAACTTTTGAAGGATTTAAATTCCGAGCTATAATCTGTGAGATATCTTATTTTTAGTACCGCTTGGCCTGAATTTTCAGATTCTCAAATTCATGCGTATCATTCTATTTTATAAATAAATAGAACATATTAACAGTAAAATAAAAATATGAAATTAATTTGGCTGAGACTAGATATGTGTAGGAACCACCCTGAATTTTTGTAGATATAATTTAAGAGTTTTTTGACTTATTTCATGTATGTTTATACAATCTATAACCTGCTGCCTAAACATAAAATCTGAAAAGAATAAGATTTTCACCATAGTTTCTGTAACTTTTATATATCTTATGTATATTAGATGGAACCGGCAGAGAGTCTAGTTTCTAGAACTTCTGACAGATCTAGATTTTCTTTTCTGTAGCAGCGGGAATATCTTTTTTTGTACAGTAACGTTCTGCTGTCTAGATTTTATAAATTGTGTTGATTTAATATATATTCTCCTTGCTTTGCCTGAAATTAGTAGAATTAGTCACGCTTAGCATGATACAACCTTGAAACCTTCTTGCATGCTCACATAGGATGAAATAAAATGATAACAAGCTGGGGTATTATGGGTTGACTTGGTAGTGAACAATCGGAGACTATACTCGGTAGGGGTCCTTTGCCAGCTGATTCCTGTAAATTCCCGTAATTCCTGTACATCACGTAAATTTTCGATTACTGGGCCAAGTACATGATCTGTTGAGTTCACCATCAGTCTAAAACGTTCACTTGCTTGCTTGCATCGAACCTATAGAATGGAACGCAGTAGTACGTGTCCTAGATACGCTAATAAAATGATTAATAATCCACACTTGATATTTCATGCTTGATCCCATATACTGTCATCAACATTGGAATTGAACAGAAACTATTAATTAAATGCATGATTAAACATAGACTCTTGACATTTTTACCAATATTTGATTTTTTTTATTGACTTTGATCTCGTCCCTTCTTTTTGATATACCATGTTCCTATTATTCCCTATTTTCTCTACCTGATGTCCATGACTTGCTCTAAGGACATTATTTTCTTTCTTTTAGATCACGATTTTACTGGTACTGAAGGATCACTACCAGAAGGAATTGGTGAGCAACGATTCTAGAAGATGGAGTCCAAGAATAGATTGCTTGAATTATTTTATGCTATTTTTCCTTTGAATATTGTTGTTAATATTATACTTTGTTTTGGGCTTTTATGACCCGGAGTTTGTTTTATCCAAGATGTTGGATATTATTATTTGGATTATCTCATTTATTATTGAGGTTGATCTTTGTTTATGTGATTATATCTCCTTGTGTGGTTGTGATTGTTATTTCATATTGTTGAGTTAGACTGGTACAGCTTATGGATGGTGTTTACATCATTCGCTGGACCTTCATTACGTACTCGTATTTCTGTATTTTGGAAAGCGGAGCGTGACAGGTTTTTAGTGCTATCAGAGCCCAGTGTTAGATAATATATCAGTCAAATATGACTAACTTATGGAGGTTTGGCTTTGGCTGATATATTAGTCAAGTTTGGCTCTAGCCAGGTTAACCCAGTGATGTGCACACCACGATGATCACATGAATATATATAATAACCAACATATAATGTGGGTATCTTTTTTATCCTTTTGGTCCCTTCATATTCAGTCCCTTCATTTCTTATTGTCTTTTGTCCCTTCCATTCATTGATCCTTATTGGCTATGATCTTATCCCTTTTGTACCCATATTCTTTTGATTTTGGAATCATCCATTCTTTTTATTCCTGGATGTTATTCCTTTTTCTTTTGTACAATTATTCGTGCATATATCCTACTAGCATCTTATCTTTTTGTTCGATCAACTTCTAGGTGTCATTTTAGTTTTCTCCCTTCCAGCTCATGTTTTGTTTGACTCTGGTGCTACCCACTCCTTTATTTCCTTCAGCTTTATTGATCAGCATAGTTTGGCAAGTGATACTATGCCCACAGCTTAGGACATCACCACAGGTGAAGGTGTCATTGTCTGTTCTAAGGTATGCAAGCAAAGCCCATTGTTGATTTCTTGGCTGATTTGATTATGATTCCCAATTCTGGTTTTGATGTTATTCTAAGCATGGACTGGTTGGGTGTTTCTTGTACTGTGATTGATTATCGCGAGAAGAAGGTGAATTTCAGGCTTCCTGGTCAACCAAAGTATGTGTTCCATGCGGGTGAGAGACCGTCAGGGCTTGTCAAGAGCTCGATGGACCCTAAGGCTGTTTCACTTGTGTCGTTGGGCTCTGATGGAGATGTTGCACCCTTAATTGTGCGGGACTTCCTTAACGTCTTTCCCAAGGAATTTTCCGGTTTACCTCCAAACCGAGATGTGGAGTTCAACATTGATGTTCAGCCAGGTACGATGCATATCTCTAAGAGTCCGATCGCATGGCACCGGTTGAATTGACAGAACTGAAGGTGCAAGTTCAGGAGCTGTTGGATAAGTGTTTTATCAAGCCTAGTGTTTTACCTTGGGATGCCCCAGTTCTATTCGTCAACAAAAAGGATGGCAGCCGCAAACTTTGCATTGACTATAGAGAGTTGAATAATGTCACTGTGAAGGATCGGTACCCATTGCCGAGGATTAACGACCTGTTCGACCAACTGGGAGGTGCTTCGGTTTTCTCAAAGTTGGATCTTCGTTCCGGGTATCATCAGGTTAAGGTGAAGTCAAATGATGTTCAGAAAATGGCATTCCGAACGAGGTACGGGCATTATGAGTTCTTGGTGATGCCTTTCGGAGTTACTAATGCACCGACTGTGTTCATGAGTCTGATGAATAAGGTGTTCTAGCGTGGTCTTCATTGATGACCTATTGGTGTACTCTCGGAATAGGGAAGATCATGTTGTGCATTTGAAGGTTGTTCTGCAGAATTTAAGGGAGAACCAGCTGTATGGGAAACTCAATAAGTGTGAGTTCTGGCTAGATCGGGTTGCTATTCTGGGTCACATTATTTCTGGTGATGGTGTTTCTGTTGATCCGCGGTCAAGGATTGGCCGATTCCGAAGTCTGTTTCTGAGGTGCGAAGCTTTCTTAGTTTAGCAGGATATTATCGGAAGTTCATTTAGGATTTCTCGAAGATTGCTGGGCCTCTGACAAGTTTGACGAAGAAGGAGCAAAAGTTTGATTGGGATGAGGCTTGTGATGAAGCTTTTGCAGAGTTGAAGCGTCGGTTGACATCAGCGCTTGTGCTAACTATACCTGACAGTTCGGGAGGTTTTGTGATCCATCGTGATGCATTAGGTAGGGGTCTGGGAGCAGTGCTGATGCAGCGAGGCAGGGTTGTCGCTTATGCATCGAGGAAATTAAGGCCTCATGAGAAGAAATATCCCACGCATGATCTGGAGCTCGCGGCCGTGATTTTTTGACTTGAAGTTATAAGGGCATTATCTGCTTAGGGATAGAGTGGAGATATTCACAGATCACAAGAGCCTCAAGTATGTGTTCACGCAAAAGGAATTGAACATGAGGCAAAGTAAATATGGTACCTGATGCTTTGAGTAGGAGACCCGCCGCTGTGTTCCTCACCAAGAAGAAGGAAATAGTGGAGGATATGAAGAGGCTAGAGTTGGATGTGTTACTTCCTGGATCAGCTCAGCAGTTCATGATGTTGCAGTTGCAGTCTTCCTTGGTAGAGCAGATTAAGGAAGCCCAAGCTGGTGACCAGCAGTTGCAGCAGTTTCGGAGTGAAGTGGAGGCCGGTTTGAGGACCGAATTGGTCATTCATGTAGATGGGTGGCTTTGTTTTGGCTCTAGGTTGTGTGTACCTAGGGGAGAAGTCAGGCAGAAGCTACTTAATGAATCTCATCGGTCCCCCGTATTCTATTCATCCAGGTGGTACTAAGATGTACATAGACCTGAAGCAATATTTCTGGTGGCATGGTATGAAGAGAGTTGTGGCTAGATATATATCTCAGTGCCTAATCTGCCAGCAGGTGAAGGCAAAGCATCAGAGGACCGTAGGACTTTTTCAACCTCTTCCAATCCCAGAGTGGAAATGGGAGAATTTCACGATGGATTTTGTGACAGCTTTGCCAAGGAGTCCCAAGGGACATAATGCTATCTGGGTGATAGTGGACAGGTTGACGAAGTGTCCCCACTTCATTCCTTTCCGTGATATTGGACATGGATGTATATATAGAGAACTTGCTACTCCTCGATTCTCTAAAAAATGGCTCCTCAAAATCTGCAAAATGGCTCCTAAAATTCTGTGAAGATAACGTCAGCAGGACAGACGTCACTCTAGGGTAGCTTCCTCAAGCTAAGGCACCTGAGCTCGACACTCTAGGCCGACGTCCTAAGCCTTGATGTTCGGCAGTGATCTAGAGCACAGGGGGTAGCTTCCTCAAGCTAAGGCACCTGAGCTCGACGCTCTGTGCTGACCCCCTCAGCCTCGACGTTCGGCAGTGATCTCGAGCACAGGGTAGCTTCCTCAAGCTAAGGCTCCAGAACTCGACGATCTGTGCCGACCCCCTAAGCCTCGACGCTCGGCAGTGATCTCGAGCACAGGGGTAGCTTCCTCAAGCTAAGGCACCTGAGCCCGATGCTCTTTACTGACCCCCTAAGCCTCGACATTCGGTAGTGATCTCGAGCACACGGATAGCTTCCTCAACCTAAGGCTCCTGAGCTCGACGCTTTGTGCCGACCCCTTAAGCCTCGATGTTCAGCAGTGATCTCGAGCATAGGGGTAGCTTCCTTAAGCTAAGGCACCTGAGCCCGACGCTCTTTGCTGTCCCCCTAAGCCTTGACATTCGGCCGTGATCTCGAGCATAGGGGTAGCTTCCTCAAGCTAAGGCACCTGAGCTCGGTGCTCTGTGCCAACCCCCTAAGCCTCGACGCTCGGCAGTGATCTCGAGCACAGGAGTAGCTTCCACAAAGCTAAAGCGCCTGAGCTCCATGCTCTGTGTTGACCCCCAAGCATTTGTGCTCTACGATAATCTTGAGCACAATGGTAGCTTCCTCAAGCTAAAGCACCTGAGCTTGATGCCCTGCACCGACCTCCTAAGCCTCGATGCTCCGCAGTGATCTCGAGCACAAGGGTAGCTTCCTCAAGCTAAGGCACCTGAGCTCGACGCTCTATGCCAACCCCCTAAGCCTCGACGCTTGGCAGCGATCTCAAGCAATTAGGTAGCTTCCTCAAGCTAAGGTGCCTGAGCTCGACATTCTGTGCCGACCCCCTAGGCCTCTACGCTCAGCAGTGATCTCGAGCACAGGGATAGCTTCCTCAAGCTAAGGCGCATATGCTCGACGCTCTGTGTCGAACCCCTAAGCCTCGATGCTCAGCAGTGATCTCGAGCACAAGGATAGATTCCTCAAGTTAAGGCACCTGAACTCGACGATTCTGTGCCGAACCCCTAAGCCTCGATGCTCGGTAGTGATCTCAAGCAAAGGGGTAGCTTACACAAAGCTAACGCGCCTAAGCTCGACGCTCTGTACCGACCCCCATGCCTCGACGCTCGGTAGTGATCTCGAGCACAGGGGTAGCTTCCTCAAGCTAAGGCACCTGAGCTCGATGCTCTGTGCCGACCCCCTAAGACTCGATGCTCGGCAGTAATCTCGAGCACAAGGGTAGCTTCCACAAGCTAAGGCACATGAGCTCAGAGCTCTGTGCCGACCTCCTGAGCCTCGACGCTCGGCAGTGATCTCGAGCATAGGGGTAGCTTCCTCAAGGTGATGCACCTGAGCTCATTGCTCTATGCCGACCCCCTAACCTTGATGTCCGAGCCAACACCCTAGCCTCAGTGTTCGGAGGAAATCCCGAGGACAGGGTAGCCTTCTCAAGCTAAAGCACCTGACCCTCAACGTTTCGAGCCGACCCCCTAGCCTCGACGCTCGGCGAATGCACCCGGGCTCGGTCGTCAGTGCTCGGCAAGAGCGTATCGGAGCTCGAAGTATTCACCGAACATCCCTCTCCCGAGCTCTCTCATGAAGAGGCAACGCTCATCCATGACTCAGTTCGGCTCGGCACCGACCCAAAAACTCCTCAGGAACTCTGAAACTTGTCTTCACTGAATACTCCCCTCCGCTTTTTCCATAGAGCCAAACTACTCCTCCACGACTGGCTTACACAGCCCTACAGGAGTAGGGGGCTTGTGATGTGGTATAGATGATGTGGCGCAATCAGAGCAGATCTCCTTAAATTCCGCTCTCCTGTGATCATCAGTCAAAACAAACTCAACGGGCTTCAACCAGCTCAGGCCCATGGACAAACGGGTCAACCCCGGCCCGTTAGGGCCTCAGAACCGTTTCCCTTTGCCTATAAATACCAGATCCACTCCTTACATTAGAAGTTACTAAAATTTTCTCCCCCGTGAACCCTAACTGCTCTAGCTTTCTCAGTGACTAGCTAGATCATCGAAGGGCTTGTCGCCAGGATTTCTCCCAATTTTTCTAGGCAGTGTGCAGGTACCAAGATCCGAGCCGAGCCCTTAAGATCCGAGCCGAGCTACACAAGTCCAAGCCGAACACCCATCCTCTACTTCTCTCCTACTATTCTCGAACCGGTCCAACAGCCTAGTATCGGACCATCACAAGTACTGCATCTTCCATTACAAATTACAAGAACTCACACCTGTTGCCCCCACACTAAAAAACAAACAACATTAGTTTGGCGCCGTCTGTGGGAAAAAGGTACTGACATCGGTCCAATCCCAGCCTAGGACTTCATCTCGAATCTAGGCTCTTTTCATTGCTCCCAAAGCCAGAAGGGTTGTCACATCTGGACGTCGTCCGGACCCTCCTCCCCTTCACAGCCATGCGGATGCCCAAGGCTCTAACCAACAGAAAACCAATGGCATAACCGGACCCGAACCAGGTGCTTCACACTCAGTCGCGACTGATTTGCGGTGCGTCATCCAGAATCGGCAGGCCAAACCATGGCAGACAGCCGACCCTAGAACGGGAACCAGGGCACAACCGCTCACCCCGAGGACCTCCACCCTCGCGTGGCCCTATAGAGCCGGCCTGTAATGCCCCGATTTCCTATACCGGGAAACTGTGACACTAGCCAGAATCTTTACCTTCAATTAGCCACAATACACAGAAAACGAGAAAATTTAAAACTTTTTATTCAACACAAATGTATTACAAGTCTGAATGTTATAAAACTAAATACATTACATCAAAGTTACAACAATGCCTTACAAGCCCAAGTGTTACAACTTTCAATAAATTTATATCAGAGTACAACAAATAATTAATAACACTTGGTACTTCACTTAGATGCTTCTTAACAATTAATAAATTACACTTGAAACAATGATAACCAACACATATTACAATTGAAATAAAAAAAACATTGTGCTCCTTGGGCCTTGAGTCCTCTTGAATCCTGTTCATGTAGTCCTGCAATCCAGTACCTATTTGAGTGGGGACATCAATACTATACTGGTGCAATTGCTGATTATAAATAGCAAATTCTCATCTTAAACAAACAGATTAATGAAAAGAGAAACGTGTATGCATAATTTTGATGTGCCAGTATATGCTATGACTTAGACTCTAATGCAAGATTAACTAATGCAAGGATGCATTTATTCTAATGCAAGAAAGACTCTGGAAAGTATGCAGCACATAAATGCATACCCTCATATCAAGCCGTTTCTTCATATTTAGGGATTTAAACCCGCGCCATGAATTCTACTCTTGTACTCAACCTGTTCCTGAAGATATAGCGTAACTGATGAGGTTGCTCTGAAATGGTCTAATCCCGCTATTCGCAGTCATATAGTGGTGTCTCTGTTTGCCACTATTTCTTGTCATACTGGACCTCACTCAAAAATCAGACAAACACCCAGAGTTTACAACAACACAAGTTAGCCCGAAGCATCCCCTGTGTCCCCTTAGCTCATAGACCATAGTCTAAGGCCTGTTCGCTTTCCCTGACATAGAACATGATGGAGTTTCGGGGGTACATCCCCTAGTTACAACAGGAAAACCTCCCATTCTTATCATGGCACTTCAGTAATTAACAGATGAGATACGTGTAGATTCTTGATTTTGATGACTACAACACGATACACATATATTCTATTCAACATGTCTCTTGCAGTGTGTACCCAAAGCTTTCAAGGTTCAAGATCAAGATACAAGACAAATGTCACTCAAGCTTCAAAACAAGAGATCAAGCTACAAGACAAATGTCACTCAAGCTTCAAAACAAGAAGAAAAGAATGTCTATGTAAATTGATGTACAAAATTGTAATCTTTGATATGTCTGCTTAGAAATCTTGTAATAGTCTCGATGCACACACACACACATCCCCAAGGACTAAATAAACTTTATTAAAAATAAAAAATGTCAAATTCAAGCTTGTATGAGTTCAGTAGTCAAGTACCAGTCGACTTATGGTGTTAAGCAGTCGACTGTTCATTTATGAAACAACCTGAACTTACTCAAGCTCGACCAGTTGACTCATTTGGCAACCCAGTCGACTGTTCGAGCAGCTTTGACAGTTTTCTGAGTATTTAAATTTGATTTTCAAATTCAAATCTTTTCTGCCGTTTGATGGCAGTTGGTTAATTATTTTCCATCGACTCTGGAGTGTTTACTCTATAAATAACGTCCAGATTTCACTTGGAAAAGGTTACCTATTTTTTTGCATAAAACAAGTCCTTGCTTTTGTTCAAGTTTTTGTGAGAAAGAACTCAAAGCTTTCAAAGAACTCTTACTCTCTTAGACTTGGTTCTCTAATCTCAGTCATGTATAACAACGATTAAGTTCAAGACTGCGATTAGAAGTTGACCTATAGCCTCCATACAAAAAGCACATTCAAAAATCAAGGCTCTAGGTGTTCTAATTTTCAATTTCTTTGTTGTTCACTCTCAGGTTGTGAGAGTGGTCCTCTCGGTTGGAGAGAAGGGCTCTTGGTATAGAGTCAGTGTTCACTCTAGGTTGTAGAGTGGGGTTTTTGCTCTCTGTAGTTGTGAGAGAGGTCTATGTATTTGACATAGTTGTTACCAAAGGTCGTAGGGTATTCTTGTAATTCTTTTCAAGAATAGTGAAAAATATCAAGTGGGTTGTTTGGGAACTGGACGTAGGTCGGAAGGACCGAACCAGGATATATCGCAGTGTTAGCATTGCTGATTCTCTGTGGTTTGATCTCTCTAACTTGTAAATTTAACTTCGCTGCATTTTAATTCAGTCTGTGTCTGATCAGTCGACTGGCAGGCCTATTAATTTGACTTACAGACTCGTTGTTTTTCAAGTTGATTAAGTGTCTGTTTATCTGTCGATTCAGTCGACTGGTTTTGTGTCCAAGTCGACTTAACAGGTGTTTTAAGTTGAATAATTTTTAATAATTTTTTAATAACATTATTCACCCCCCTAGTGTTATCTGCCTTGCATACAGAATCCAACACTTGGTATCAGAGCCTGGTTAATCGTAATGGCATCTACTTATACAAATGCAAATCAATACCACGAAGGTCAATCTAAACAAAGGCCGCCTCTCTTTGATGGAACAAACTACAACTACTGGAAATGTAGAATGAAAATTACATACAATCCATCAACTATGGGATTTGGAACATGACCGAGACGGAGTTTACGTTGCCTACTCTTCCCTATGCTTAATGGAATGACGACATGAAGAATAATACCATGAACAATGCAAAGGTGATGAATGCCCTCTTTTATGCACTTACCAAAGAAGAATTCAACCGTGTGTCAACCGCAACAATGGCATACCAAATATGGCATACCCTTAAGGTAACACATGAAGGCACAAATAAGGTCAAGGAATCTAAAATTTCTGTTCTTGTTCACAGGTTCGAGATGTTTTGGATGAAGGGGAATGAAAGCGTATCGGAGATGATAACAAGATTCACCGACATCACAAACTCTCTTGTGGCTCTTGGCAAAACATAAATGCAAGCAGAGATGGTGAGAAAGGTTCTTTGTACTCTTACCCCCGAATGGGAAAAGAAGACTACCGTGAGTGAAGAAGCCAATGATTTAACACAACTATCTCTTGAAAATCTAGTTGGAAACCTAATGGCTTATGAAGTACAATTGGAGGAGCGCAAGAAGGACTTAGAACCTCAACAAGCCAAAAAGAAAACTCTTGCTTTCAAGGCTATTTTTGAATCAGAAGATGATGAAGATGATGAAGATGATGAAGAAGAAATGGCTATGTTCACAAGAAAATTCAAAAAATTCCTTCGCAAAGGTAAATTTAATTCAAAATTAAAGGATACTAATGAACCTCCTACTTGTTTCAAATGCAATAAGATAAGACACATGAAGAAGGACTTTCCATTGGAGAATGCAAAGTATAAAGGCAAAGTCTCAAACTTCAAGAAGGACGAATTTACCAAGAACCAGTACATGAAGAACAAAAAAGCCTACCAAGCAATGTGGGACGATAGTAATTCATCTTCGGAAGAAGGTAATGAGGAATCTAATGAAGTTGCAAACGTGTGCTTCATGGAAAATCAAAGCGATGTAAGTGATAGTATAGATTCTAGTGATTTGTTAGAAGATTTTAATGAAAATTTTCAAGAATTTAAAAGGAGAAAATAAAAGGTAAGAATCTAAAGAAAGTTAATCGAACTCTTTCTCAAGAAAACCATGATTTACAAGTTGAAGTCAAGTATTTAACTTCTCGTATTTCCAACTTGGATATAGATCTTATATCTCTAAAAATGAATTATGAAGAGATATCTGAGAATGTATTTAAGTTCAATAAGGGAAAAGAGAATTTAAATGAAGTTCTTCAAAATCAAGTTCAGTCTAATAAAAGATTTGGACATGGTTTTCAAAAAATTCTTGAAAAATGTCATTCTTCTAATAACACTAGTAATAACAATCTTTATTCTGCTTCTAGTATAAAGAATAAGTTGTATGGTTTCTTTGAAAAGCCAAAAATTCTTTTTAATCATGAAAATGTAAAGTTTTTCGAAAATACCAGTCGGCTGGCTCCTCAAATAAGTCACATGTCCAGAAGGATGCAGTCTTATTCGACAAGACAACTACCTCATATAAGTCGACTAGTTTCACCTCCTAGTCGACTGAAGTCACAAAACAGTCGACTGAAGGGTAAAGAGAAGTCGACTGGATAGTGTAAAAATATTTTGGTTCCAGTTAATCTGTATCTAAATGAAAGGATTTCTTATATAATTTTTTTGTAAATAATGTTTGTAATTCTGTTAAATTTAAACCTGCATATGGGGGTAAATCAAACTCACTTTGGGTTTGGTTTCTCAAGTACTAATCTTTCATGGACCCAATGAAAAGGGTACCATATTCACAAATAATATTTTGTAGGTACCTAAAAGGGAATGATGGATACTTGACGGTGTATGCTCTAAACACATGACTGGCTATGCAAACTTGCTCTCTTCCATTCAAGATATAGATGGAGGAACCGTTACTTTTGGTGACAATAACAAAGAAAAAGTCATCGGAATAGGCATGGTTGGTAAGAATACTACTCCTATTATTGAAGATGTACTCTTAGTTAGTGGTTTAAAGCATAACCTGTTAAGCATTAGTCAATTATGTGATAAGGGTTATAAGATAGTGTTTGAAAAAGATGCATGCTTGATTTATGACTCTTCTTTGAAAAATGTGATTTTTCAAGGTATTAGAAAAAATAACATATATGAACTTTGTTTAAAAACAAATGATTTTTCTGATGATTTTTGCTTAGTTGCCTCGAACAACGATTCTTGGCTTTGGCATAAAAGATTTGGACATGTAAACATAAAAAATATCGCTAAAATCTCTAAGAATAACCTAGTTAAAGGACTGCCAAAACTATTTTTTAAGAAAGATAAAATGTGTGATGCATGTCAACTAGGGAAACAAGTAAAATCTACTTTTAAAACAAAGGAAATAATTCTTACTAGTAGGCCTCTCAAATTGATCCATTTGGATTTATTTGGTCCTTAAATAAAAGTAGATATGTATTTGTTTTAGTCGATGATTATTCAAGATTTACATTGGTATTTTTCTTAAGACATAAAAATGAAGCTTTTGAAGAATTTGCAAATTTCTGCAAACGTGTTCAAAATAAAAAATCTCTAACCATAGTCACTATTAGAAGTGATCATGGTGGAGAATTTAAGAATGAAACATTTTCATAAGATTGCAACCAGAATGGTATAACTGTAACATCCCGTATTTTTATTTTAATTAAAAATGCATTTTTTTCAATTTTTGCACGTATGATGCACGTGCAAATTTTTTCATCTTCATTTTCTTATTCTCATTTACTATTTTATCATGCAAGAGTCTTTTATTTAACCTTTCATTTAACCCATGGACCTAAGATTTGATTCTAGCCAACTAGACTAAATAATTAAATTGATTAAAAGAAAGCCCACAAGACAAACCCATTAATAAAATCTATTTTTAAGTTGTGCATGGACTCACACATGACAGGTAACAACTTTTAATACACATTTTAGAACTATACGAATTGTATTTAATTTTGTATATGTGTGTGCACTATTGCACAACACGTGCACGTATGAAGATGAGAGGTTGAGAATGGCCGGTTTTTGGTAATAAAGGGTTGGCGGTTAGGATGTGAAGGATTGAGGGTTATGGGGGTTAGGGTAATGAAGAGATGGAGATTTAAGTGAGAAGTTATTAGGTGGAGAAATTTGCAATTTAGACATTCACTTTGTCCTGTAAATACCCTTATTGTTTCTTCACATTTCACACCTAAACTAAACAAATTAAAGAGAGGAAACGGAAAGAGAGAAAGAGAGTTTTCTTATGCATTGGAGGTTTGTTGGAGAGCTCCTGCTAGGAGGAGAAGGACTAGGAGTACTTGTTGGAGCTAGAAGTTGTATCTCTTCATCTTGGTTATTTATTCTTCATAAGAGGTGGGTGGTCTTTATACTTTTTAATTCATAGGTTGAGCATGCTAGAATATGAAATTAGTAATGTCGATCAAATTGATGTGATGTGGGTAATCTTGTGCTTTCTAAATGAAAAAAAATGCATGCTAAAATTGACAAATAAGTAGTATAGATTGTTGTGATACATGTAGACATAATTTATGCTAATGTAGTATGCCATGAATGAAAGTAATTTTTTCGTGATTAAGTAACTATTGCCATCATGATAATTAGAAAGAAGAATATTAAACAAAAGAATTAATGCCATGAATCATACTAATATGCTTGTTAATTTGTACATGTCGAAATATATAAATTGTATGTTGAGACTTCCCTTGTAGTTAAAACAAATTGAAGTGAAGTTTATTTGGGTACAAATAAAATCTTATAAAGTGGTTGAAAAGAAACATATTGTTTTTTTTTTTTTTTGATTAAATTGGAAGAATGCAATTCATGATCATTAATGAAAGAAAAAAAATATTTTGAAATTAGAATAAGGTCTAAAATATCAATTAAAAATTCGTAGTCTACTATTTCTAGAAAACTCAGTATGAATGAGAGAATTACAATCAGTTAAAAAGATTAGATCGATCATATGTTTGAGTTTTGTGAAATAAACTACTTATTGTACCGTATGAACAAAACTACAATAATGTGATCCCTAATCAATATTCACGCTTGGACTTACTGGTTAGTCGGTGCACCACAAGTCATTACTGTAGCCGTTGGTTCTGGGTTCGAAACTTGTCACCCTCTTTTTATTTTGTTTGATTTTTCTAAATAACCACTGAACCGAAGTATAGAATGTATTGCTTTCAGCCTACCTTTATAACACCAAGTCCATATGGACTTATTGTCTAGCAGGTTGGGCCTTGGGCGTTTACTGTAGCTGGCGAGGGGAGTTGGGTTCGAAACCTTATGGTCTTTAAACATTTTTTTGGGTTTTGTTTTAATCAAAATGAAGAGTTTTAATGCAAAATAAAATTTGGGGAAAAATTCTAATATTTCTCTAAAAAGATTTAGAATTTATTAAAAATAGCTTCACAATTTTTCATGTATACTTTGGGGAATTAAAAAGTAAAATTGAGATGGAAATGAGCTGTTACTGCAAATTAATTTATTTAAGAGCGTGACATTTATTTCTTTTAAAAGAAGAGTAAAATATTGTTATGTGAAGTGATTTCACTTGAAGAGATTACACTCTTATTTTGGTTTAAGAAATACTTGATGTGGAAATTGACATATGAGCTCAAATTGCTAATGAGATTTAAAGTGATGAAATCTTTGTTCATGAAAGGAAGTATTGTCTTATTTTGAATTGTAAATGAATAATTGAATCATAAATGGTGTTAAGATAAGACATTGATCACTTTGTGAATAAGTTGAAGATAAGGATACTTTGAGTTAATACATGATTATTGAAGGATATGTGTACCTGTATATTCTTGTACATGAAAGGTTGTAATTTAGAGTTAGTGAGACCTCGGGTACTGACATTGTTGAAATAAAAGAATTGAGTTATATTTTGAGATATGACAATGGAGCTATCTCGGTAATTGTGATTAAGTCCGGTAGGGGGTAAGACTAACTCTAGGTATGATAATTTATTTATATCTTAAACTTAAGAACTAGGCACTTAGAAGTAGATGTAGTAAACCCGGAAAAACGTAAGTGGGGCACTCTATATAGTCTGGCGGTGGATTCCGGAACTATAGACCCAGTCGTGCAGAGGATTCCGGGACTGTGGTTGCTTCGTAGGAGATGGCTATTATTTTGAATCCGGGACTATGCATAGTCGGACGGATAGTTTCTCGTACTCCAATGTATATATGTATACCGGGACTAGAGGGGCACTTGCGGGAGGATTCGCACGAAGAGGAGTCTGTTAACAGTCGGGCGGTGGACTCCGGGACTGGGATTCGTACTCATGGAATGATCTAAACCTTGCTTTATTACTGGGTAGTTTTCATGGCGAGGGATTGAACCCTTTAATGTGGAGTACGTAGGTGCTTGCCCTCGGACCTATGTAGTATGGGATGCATAGAATCCGAACAAGTATGCATTAGTGTCATCTTTGTATAAAATATCTGCATTAGGCATTAAGGCATGACATACACTTACATGTTTAGTGTAGTCACATTTAATACTTTATTTGCATACAAGTTTGTGATCTGTTAAAGTATTGAAATCGTTATATTTCCGGCATAGAGAGGATAGCTGTGTATAACATTTTTGTCGGTTATAAGCAACTGACGTGCCCACAGTTTGACATGTAGGAGTTGGATTTTCAAGAAGGAATAAAGTTGATATGCTGCTATTGATTAATTACATGTTAAAGATGTTGCAAGTTGTATATTATTTTCATTGTTGTACTTCATTTTATCTTCCGCTGTGAAAATGATTATAAAGGACTCTGATGTATGATAAACAGTTCAAATTTCCTTGTAAAATTGTACGAAGTGAAGTGTAAAGATCTTGTGGAACTTCAAATTCGGTCTTATTTGGAACTTGGGGCGTTACAATAACACATACTTTTGCATTTCATAGAGCTTCACCACAAAATGGAGTGGTTGTAAGAAAGAATAGGACTTTTCAAGAATCTGCATGTACCATAATTTTTAAAGTAATTTACCTAAATACTTCTGTGCTGAAGCTGTTTCTACAACATGTTATGTCTTAAAAAGAATACTAATTAGGCCAAAGTTAAAGAAGACTTGTTTTGAGTTGTTTTTTGAACGTATTCCTAAAGTCACTTACTTTAAAGTATTTGGTTGTAAGTGTTTCATATTAAATACAAAAGATAACGTAGATAAATTTGATGCTAAATCTAATGAAGGAATCTTCGTTGGATATTCAAATAGGAGTAAGGCTTATAGAATTTTCAATAAGTCATCATTGACTGTTGAAGAATCTATGCATGTCTCATTTGATGAATCTTTACCTTCATCTAGTGTTATTCAAGATGATGAAATTGTATCTTCACCACTAGATAACATTGTTAAATCACTTGAGCAAATTACTCTAGATAAGTTGACTGATGGGCTTTATAAGTCGACTGATGTGTTGAAACAGTCGGCTGATGGGTTCGTTAACACGACTGATTCTGTAGAGATAACTCCAACTTTACCAAAGTCATTTGTTGAAGTTTGAGATCATCCTCATGACTTAGTTATTGGTGACATCTCACATGGAATTCAAACACGGTCACACTTTAATATGATTTCTCATGCTGCCTTCTTATCGGATTTTGAACCCAAAAATATTCAAGAAGCATGTGAGAATGAATTTTGGTTGAATGCTATGAAAGAATAACTTAACCAATTTGTAAGGAATGATGTATGAGATTTAATTTCACAACCACCTGATCATACTATTATTGGTACCAAAAGGGTATTTAAAAATAAGTTAGATGAATCAGGACAAGTTGTTAGGAATAAGGCTAGACTAGTTGCTTAAGGATATAACCAAGAAGCAGTTGATTTTGATGAAACATATACTCATGTTGCTAGACTAGAATCAATTAGAATTTTGTTATCTTTTGCATGTTTTATGAATTTCACACTTTTCCAAATGGATGTTAAAAGTGCTTTCTTAAACAGTTTCATTAAGGAGGATGTTTATGTTAAGCAACCACCAGATTTCGAACATGAACAATTCCCTATCCATGTTTTTAAATTAAGAAAGGCTTTATATGGTCTTAAACAAGAACCCCGTGCTTGGTATGATCGTCTAAAAACTTTTCTTTTAGAAACAGGGTTTGAAATTGGTAAATGTTACTGCTAAATCTGGTGTGGGGGCAAACAGATAGAATTTGTGGATTCTTAGGGAAACCGAATAGCAAACCTGGAGCCTTTCCACCGGGGTTTGACCGTTGACTCCCACCGTTCACCTGCAAAAAGTGCGAGACACTGGGGTTGATCCCGGCGATGCACCCTCCGACGCTCAAGTCAATAACCATAAAAGATTATTGATGAACACAATATTATTCACATTTTAGAGCAATAACTTTAGTGCAATTAGACATTTAAGTGCTCTATATATGGTATTTTACTCTCCTTTTCTCTTTTCCACAGGAAACAGCATAAAAGTGCGAAACGAAGCAAATTCAGGATTTTAAGGATGATACATAAGGAACTGAAGAGATCAGTCGACTGATTATGCTAACAGGCGACTGGACAGAGAAGCTGAAGCTGCTCGGCACAGCCGACTCCTCTAACAACAGTCGACTGGGCTGATGAATCATGACACTACTAAAGTCTCGACACAGTCGACTTATATCAAACACCAGTCGACTGATCGGCGGCAGAGTCAACAGATAAGATAATTAAAGATTCATCCAAATCCAAATACAAATCAAAGCAGATACGGAAAGAAAGAAGAAAAGAGAAAGATATATATATCGCCAATCAGATAAGGAAAGAAATAAATAAAAGAAGAGGGCATTTATGCAAAAGGGTAAAAACCCTAAATCTCTAGCCGTGTTCTATAAATACCAACCAAGATGCAGGGGATGCGGGATGCTCGGAATATCTCAAGACGGCTGGACCGACCAAGAAAGGCCATCAACAGCTAGCATCAAAGAAGGAAGACGATTGCTGATTGGGCTCAAGATCAATATCATACAAATCAGTGTTCTTCTATTCTTCTCTTTATTTTCATTGTAGTCATGAACTCTATTATATTAATCAATAAAGGTTGTATTATGTGCAACTAATTTAATAGTTGGGTAGATTGAAACCGTAGTCATGTGATGCATATATTTTTCTAAGTGCTACTTTATTGCTTATTGATTAAATCTGAGAGTATTGGAATAGATTTATAGTAATCAAACTAGTTCAGAAACCTAGGGCAGTCGACTGAAGTGACAGCCAGTCGACTGATCCGAACCTGGGATTATAAGTTTGTGTATTATAGATCTGAATCTGTTATGTGAGCATATTGAGACGACCCGTATCTCGTGTTCATAACTTGTAACAAGGGAATCTCTAGGGGTTCTTGGTTTAATCAACTTAAGGGATCTAGATCTGATACCAATTTCTAGAACCTTGAGTGTTTGTTCGTTTCCACTGATCTTATTTTTTCTTCAAGTACAACTTAGTAGATACCATGCTAAACACTTGATGAAAGAAACGAATTAGAGTAGATACCATGCCCTTGAAGGGAACAAACATGAGTAATAAGAGTAGTGGATAACTTCGCATTACTGACTATAGGTGGAAATCAATGCCCAACTACTTAAATAGATATTAGTGACTCAAATCGTGACACTTCTTAATTTAGTTTTAATCTTTTCATTTCTATTGGACTTTTAGAACAAAACTTTATGATTGGTATTTTCTTAGGTTTTATTGATTAGTAAGTTGCAATCTACAATCTCTGTGGGATCGACCCTTGCTATTGCTACGCTTCTATAAACGATTCGTGCACTTGCGAGGTTTTTAATTTGTGTCTAGTTTTATCTATTTATTTAGGTATCTAGATTTCACAACAAGTTTTTGGCGCCGTTGCCGGGGATTGTTTAGTATTTTAACTTACAAATCAGTAAAATTTTTTCTGTTTATTTTATTTTATTTCTTCTTTTTCTTTTCTAACATTTTCTTTTAGTTTACTTTCTGCACAGATAGGTACAGACCAGTCGACTGTCTCACGGATCAGTCGACTGTACAGAGGATTTTCTTTCAAAAGCAACAATGGGTGAGAATGTATTAAATCGAGTACCAATGCAAGACAAATTCATTCCAAAGAATATTGAGCAACCGTCTTGCATAGCTTTTCAACCCAAAGTCACAGGGAATATGCATTTATCTCCTCAATTGCTCAGCATGGTGCCCCACTTCTTTGGTAGAATAGACGAAGATCCGCATCTACATCTACAAGACTTCTTTGATCTTTGCAGAACACAAAGCGTCCAAGGGCTTACCCCTGAACAAATCAGGTTAATCTTGTTTCCTTTTTCTTTAAAACTTAATGCTAAGTTGTGGTATAATTCTTTGGAACCAGGATCAATTAATTCATGGGAGCAATTGGCAACAAAATTCTTGAAGGAGTTCTTTCCAGCCCAGAAAACCAGACAACTAAAAAGGGAAATTCTACTTTTCCAACAAAAAGATGGCGATTTGTTTTTCGAGGCATGGAAGGACTTTAAAAACAAGCTTTTCAAGTGTCCTACGCATAACATACCTAAGGATGACCAGGTACAATCATTTTATGAGGGTTTAAATGACGCTAACAAAGCAATTGTAGATGCAGGTTGTAATGGAATGTTGATAAGGAAGAGTACTGAGGAGGCCATAGAGTTATTTGAAGAACTCAGCGAGAACTCACAACAATTCTCAACTAGGAGGGGTCTTTCGAAAAAACAGGGAGTATACAAAATTTCTCATAATAATAACATGCAATTAGAAATGGAAACCATGAACAAAAAGATTGACATGCTTGTAAATTCAATGTTGGGTGGCGTAAAAAACCAACCAAAAGAAATTTGTGCAAATTGTTTTCAATCTAACCATACAACTAATTCATGTCCCATGTTTTCTTTCGCAGATCAGGAGCACACAAACTACGAAGAACAGGGAATGTACCCGCCCCAGAACAATTTTTTTTCAAACACGTATAACCCAGGGTGGCAAAACCATCAAGGCAATCAATTCACACCAGGGCATACGCAGCAATTCCAGGGTGGGAATGGGTATGATAGGCCAGAACAAGAAAAGAATAAGTTGGATTTCGAAACCACCATTCTTCAACTACTCCAACAGCAACAGCAAACAAGCAAGCAACAAGGACAGGCCATTCAAAAATTAGAAATGCAAATTGGTCAAATTGCTAAGGAGTTAAGTGAACGAAAGGCAGGAGAATTCCCATCACAAACCATACCTAACCCTAGAGGACAAGAACAGCTCCAATCAAGAACAACACTAGAGGAGGAGATTGAGTTTAAAATGTTTGATGCACCACAATTTCCACACGATGATCATGAATGTTATAATGTTGATGTGGTTCAGGAAATTTGTGACCAAACATTTCAGAAAAAAAGTGTTGATCCAGTACACGAAACAATTACACACCCTCCAATATTATCCCATGTTGAACAGGAAGACTATGACTGGAGAATTGCAGAGACAGTACATTCAGGTAAGCTTGCCCCTGCATTTGAAAATTTTGTGTCTGATAACATTTGTGTTTTCCAGGATAAGTCGACTGGTGAACAGGTTGAGTCGACTGGTGGACGGGACAAGTCGACTATCCCGACTGCTACCGGAATCCTAGACGTGGAGCTGAAGCCACTACATGAACACCAGCAGTATGAATCTTTGGGGGGGAACCAAACAATACCTGTGACAGTTGCTACAAATTTTAGGATGCAGAAAGAGGAGAGGCTGCAGGGAGTCTTTCAAAATCACAAAGGTGCACCAAGGTGGACCCTTGCTGATAAACTAATGTCAAGATGGTACGGTCCATGAATTGTTGCACAGGTTTCCCCCAAATGGAGCGTTGGCAGAAGCTCAACGTTCGAGGTGAAAGGGCAGAGGGGGAAACCTTATAATAAGATGAGTTTTGAGCCGCGAGCCATTCAATACATTGCATAAACTCATCAAGTCTAGCTGAAGACAAGAAACACAGCGCTTATTGGGAGGCAACCCAATTTTTCAGGGGAGTATTTACACTTTCCCTCTATTTTCTTTCATTTTATCTTTTATTTTCAGTCTCTCCTTACTAGATGTGACACATGCCTATTTTTAAATTTTCTTTCGAACATTGAGGACAATGTTCCATCTAAGTTTGGGGGTATTAGGGTTATTTTATAGTCTTTTGAAATTTTTTTTAGGATAAACAATTTCTTATAAAGTAAGAAGAAGGATACTTATTTACTTTAGGATTGTTGAGTTTCATAAATTCCCTACATAGTTATATAAGTCATGCGATTATACATAATAAACAAATGTGCTACCTTTTTCTGGTGATTATTCTCTTTAGATCTAGTCCTAAATTGAGTTTAAGTAAATAGAGTGATAAAAAAAAATATATATAAAAATATATATATTCGAATAAAGTCAATCTACTCCAATGATTTGAGTGCTTAGTAACTAGGGGTATTCATCACCAATGTTTACCTTTACGTCAAACGGCAACTTGAAATATGAGTATGCAAAGCACTTTGAAGTTTGTGACTTGTTGAGTAACCGGGTGAATACATCACAATGTTTTGCATTCGCGTCAAAAGGCAAGTGACAACTTTAGAGAAGCGACTAAAAAAAAAAAAAAAAAAAAAAAAAAAAAATCTCTAGTTTGCTACTCGGTTTGTAGTAGAGGAAAGGGATAATCACAGATTGAGTAATCGCATACTATAACTACATTAATGGCATGACAAATATGATTGGGTTTGGAGATTATGACTAAACAATTGCACTGGAGAAAGTGGGTATGCTTAGTTTTACTTCATCTGAAATTGTTTATACTTTTTACTTTGATGCTCATGAGAATTCTTGGTCTGATAGTTGAGTCTATTATTATTATTCCCTTGTTCATAAATTCACTCTTTGCTTGAGGACAAGCAAAATCTAAGTTTGGGGGTATTTGATGAACACAATATTATTCACATTTTAGAGCAATAACTTTAGTACAATTAGACATTTAAGTGCTCTATATATGGTATTTTACTCTCCTTTTCTCTTTTCCACAGGAAACAGCATAAAAGTGCGAAACGAAGCAAATTCAGGATTTTAAGGATGATACATAAGGAACTGAAGAGATCAGTCGACTGATTATGCTAACAGGCGACTGGACAGAGAAACTGAAGCTGCTCGGCACAGCCGACTCCTCCAACAACAGTCGACTGGGCTGATGAATCATGACACTACTAAAGTCTCGACACAGTCGACTTATATCAAACACCAGTCGACTGATCGGTGGCAGAGTCAACAGATAAGATAATTAAAGATTCATCCAAATCCAAATACAAATCAAAGCAGATACGGAAAGAAAGAAGAAAAGAGAAAGATATATATATCGCCAATCAGATAAGGAAAGAAATAAATAAAAGAAGAGGGCGTTTATGCAAAAGGGTAAAAACCCTAAATCTCTAGCCGTGTTCTATAAATACCAACCAAGATGCAGGGGATGCGGGATGCTCGGAATATCTCAAGACGGCTGGACCGACCAAGAAAGGCCATCAACAACTAGCATCAAAGAAGGAAGACGATTGCTGATTGGGCTCAAGATCAATATCATACAAATCAGTGTTCTTCTATTCTTCTCTTTATTTTCATTGTAGTCATGAACTCTATTATATTAATCAATAAAGGTTGTATTATGTGCAACTAATTTAATAGTTGGGTAGATTGAAACCGTAGTCATGTGATGCATATATTTTTCTAAATGCTACTTTATTGCTTATTGATTAAATCTGAGAGTATTGGAATAGATTTATAGTAATCAAACTAGTTCAGAAACCTAGGGCAGTCGACTAAAGTGACAGCCAGTAGACTGCAGTCGACTGAAGTGACAGCCAGTCGACTGATCCGAACCTGGGATTATAAGTTTGTGTATTATAGATCTGAATCTGTTATGTGAGCATATTGAGATGACCCGTATCTCGTGTTCATAACTTGTAACAAGGGAATCTCTAGGGATTCTTGGTTTAATCAACTTAAGGGATCTAGATCTGATACCAATTTCTAGAACCTTGAGTGTTTGTTCGTTTCCACTGATCTTATGTTTTCTTCAAGTACAACTTAGTAGATACCATGCTAAACACTTGATGAAAGAAACGAATTAGAGTAGATACCATGCCCTTGAAGGGAACAAACATGAGTAATAAGAGTAGTCGATAACTTCGCATTACTGACTATAGGTGGAAATCAATGCCCAACTACTTAAATAGATATTAGTGACTCAAATCGTGACACTTCTTAATTTAGTTTTAATCTTTTCATTTCTATTAGACTTTTAGAACAAAACTTTATGATTGGTATTTTCTTAGGTTTTATTGATTAGTAAGTTGAAATCTACAATCTCTGTGGGATCGACCCTTGCTATTGCTACGCTTCTATAAACGATTCGTGCACTTGCGAGGTTTTTAATTTGTGTCTAGTTTTATCTATTTATTTAGGTATCTAGATTTCACAACAATTATGAAAGAGCGTAAACTGGCAAAAGATTGATTACCTCTTAATGGTGGTGGATGGGGGGTATTTATAGCTGCCTTTGGGATCAGTTTAGGAATGAAATCCCTAATTCCCAGTGAAAGGATAGAGCGAATCAAAGCCGTTGATTGGATACAATCAGAAACCCTAATTCTATCCAGCTAAACCGGGTTTCTTGTGGGTCGGGATCCGCACCCAGTTGAGATGGATCCGTTGGTGGGCTAATGGGCTTTTGGAGAAAAGACCCCGAACCCATTTCGGACCCATTTGTAAGTGAAATTACCATCTTACCCCCAAGCTTTAAGATTTGTGCCCTGCTTTGGATGGTTCCGATTGAACCCTATTTTTAGCCATATCATGAGCCCCCCACTCCCGAAGACTGAGTTTGATCAGCCTTTGAGGAGTAGTTTTACTATTTCAATGGCTTTCAGAGTTGTATCGGAGTCCAAACGAGGGGTATTGAATGTTTGTATGAGGTATTATGGTGATTTTCGAAGCTATTTGAGCTCTCTTGGACTTCTTGGTGATCTTTCTTAACTTTGCGAAGTGGTGATTTGTCATTCGGGGGTCTTAATTAACCTTTCTAAGCAATAATTATTTACCCCGGGGCTCAAAAATATTTCCCAGGATTTATAATTATTTCTTAGAATTTTTAATTAATTTTCTTGAATTTTAAATCATTTTTTCGCAATATTTACGTTGATGATTCGATGTTATTTTCTTCGTTTCATGGCTTAGACGCCCCGGCTTCGTCGCCGACCCCCTCCGAACTCATGCTATGAAGGAGGCCGAGGCCCATGGGGGTTCGGTACCTTCTGTCGAAGAGCATAGATACCTCGGCCAGGCTGCAGGCGCGTTCGGCGAATCTTTGCCGAAGTCCGGAGCGATTTCTCCATGTAAGAGGGTCGGTGACAAGAGCACTCGACAACATGTGCCGAGGTCCATTTTTTTCATGTAACAGGGTCGGTGGCAAGAGCGCTCGACGAGGTGTTCTGAGGTCCATTTTTTTTTCATGTAACAGGGTCGGTTGCAAGAGCGCTCGGCGAGATATGTCGAGGTCCATTTTTTCCATGTAACAGGGTCGGTGGCAAGAGCACTCAGCAGCGTGTGCCGAGGTCCATTTTTTCCATGTAACAGGGTCGGTGGCAAGAGCGCTCGGCAGTGTGTGCCGAGGTCCATTTTTTCCATGTAACAAGGTCGGTGGCAAGAGCACTCGGCAGCATGTGCCGAGGTCCATTTTTTCCATGTAACAGGGTCGGTGGCAAGAGCACTCGGCGAGGTGTGCCGAGGTCCATTTTTTCCATGTAACAGGGTCGGTGGCAAGAGCGCTCGGCGAGGTGTGCCGAGGTCCATTTTTTCATGTAACAGGGTCGGTGGCAAGAGCGCTCAGCAAGGGATGCCGAGACCCAGAGTTGTGATTTTTTGCTCGTTTGGGTGTTGGTGCCAAGAGCGCTCGGCAAGGAGTGCCGAGGTCCCAGAGCAAGATTTTTGGCATCTTAGGAAATGTCAGGCTGAGCTGGTGACTGTTGAACTTCTGACAACTCTGACAGATGTGACAGTCATTAATGCGACTGTTCAGCTTGGCGCGGTAAACAATGTGATGGTTCAGCTCTTTTTGTCGTCTTGTGCGCGTGGGCCTGGCTCTTTTGGCCCATGATCCTCGTTTCATGTGCCATGCTCTATAAAACCCCATCCCCTCCCTCATTTTTCACTGCTCCGAATTTTTACTCAGGCGGTGATTTTGTGCTAGTGAGAGCTCACAGTGATCATCGATCGTTTTCCGGTGAATTTTCCGACCGCACACGTCACTTCAAGGTAATTTATACTTAGTTTATTTCCAAGTATAAATATGTCTCTTTCCCCTTTCTCCGAGCCCTCCCCTCCTGCCGCCGAAGCTCCTTTTCTGAGTCAGAGATTTTTTGGTCGGGACACGATTGTAGAGGACCCGAAGCGCATGGGGGCGTTCGGCAGGTTGTCGGGACCGCTGACAGGGCTGCAAAGGGTTCGAGAACTTTCGGAGGAGCGTGCCGAACGCATCATTCACGGGAGGGGGAGGAACTTCGAGGAGAACGTGGCAAGGGAGACCTCCGAGGCAGACGAGACGGTGTCCATCCTTAGCTTGGAGCTGGTCGTTTGAGTATATTTCAACGGTTGTGGGAGCAATTCTGAATGGCGAACCACTTCTAGCCTGCTTAGGAGTGAGCCTGCGAAGCAGAGTCGAGCCAAGTGTTGGACTCCGAATTTGTTGTTTGAGTAAAAGAAATTAAAAACAGAGAGATGTACACAATCACGAAAAGTATGTAAAAAAGAAGCTTTTTATTGGTAACTACTTAATCGGCTGCTTCTAAGTTGCAAGCCGCGATTACAATGAGAAAATAAAGAAGTAAAATACAACTGAAAAGATGGAAATGGCTCGCCACTTGAAGTCACTTAGAGAGGCATTAAGGCGCTCTCTTGGTACTTCAGTAGGTGTTCGGCATTCCAAGTCCTGGGTATCTCTCTGCCCTCAAGGTCTTCAAGACGGTATGTTCTGGGCCGAACTTCTTTGGTGATCTTGTAGGGTCCCTCCCAATTCGGAGCTAGCTTACTCTTCTGGCTGGGGAAGGAGATAGCTAGTTTTCTAAGGACTAAGTCCCCTTCTTTGAGATTGGTTGGTCGGACCCTTTTGTTGTAGGCTAACTCGATCCTCCTCCGATAGTTTTGTTGGCGAATTGAAGATCTTTCCCGTAGCTCATCAATCAAGTCCAAGTTTGCCCGAAGCTTTCTAGCATTCTGTTCTTCTTCATAGGCCATGAGGCGAGGAGAGGGTAGTCCGACTTCCAAGGGGATCACAGCTTCGGACCAATAGGTGAGGTTGAATGGCGATTCACCTGTGGGGGTCCGCTTCGTAGTGCGGTAGTTCCACAGTATGTTGGGGAGCTGATCCGCCCATAAGCCTTTGGCCGCCTTATCTAGCCTTTTCTTGATACCGGAGAGGATCTACCGATTGGCATTTTCCACTTGGCCATTTATTTGAGGATGGGAGACGGAAGAGAACTGTTGCTGAATGGCGAGGTCTTCACACAGAGATCGGAATGCAGCCCCTGTAAATTGTGTTATGTTATCAGTTATCAGGACCCGAGGCACCCCAAACCTACAGATGACGTTCTTCCAGAAAACTGAAGTACTTTGTTCTCAGTGATCATAGCCAAAGTCTCGGCTTCTATCCACTTTGAGAAGTAGTCGATCGCCACGACTAAGAACTTGAGCTGTCTGGGAGCTAGTGGAAATGGGCCGAGCAATTCCATCCCCCACATTGTGAAAGGAATTGGACTTGAGAGTGAGGTGAGTTGTGCTTGGGGTAGGCGACGAACGTTGGAGTACTTTTGACAAGAGCTGCATTCCCGGAAATGCCGTTCGGCATCTTGGAGGAGGGTCGGCCAGAAGTATCCATAGTTCAACACCTTTCTGGCGAGGGACCTTGACCCTGAATGTGCTCCGCCTATACCTTCGTGAAGCTCTTGCAAGGCATGTGAAGCTTCTCCCGGGGAGAGGCACCTCAAGTAGGGTCTGCCATCTACTTGGGTGTAGGAGCGTTTGTACAAGACACCCTCAATAAGGGTGTATCGCTCAGCCCTGGTTCGGACTCTGCGGGCTTCCTTTGGGTCTTCGAGGAGGAGCTCATCCCTTAGAAATTGTATCAGAGGTTTCATCCAGTTGTCTTGAAGTTGGATGGGCAGCGACTCCATCGAGTCGGGAGTTTCTTCTTCTATGCTCGGTCTCAGGAGCACTTCAATCAGGACGGTCTGTTCGAGACCTTGAAGGAAGGATGAGGCCAACTTGAAGAGGGCATCTGCTTGGGAATTTTCCTCTCGGGGGATCTGCTGAATGAGAGCCTCTTCGAATTAAGCCATGAGATTTTGGACCTTGGCTAGATACTTAGCCATTCGGTCATCCCGCGTCTCATACTCGCCTAAGACTTGATTCACGATCAGCTGAGAGTCGCTAAATATCCGGAGGCATTGTGCCCCTGCCTTACAAGCCATTCCGAGGCCGGCTATAAGTGCTTCATACTCCGCTTCATTATTGGAGGCTTTAAAGTTGATGCGGAGGGAGTATTAGAGAACGAAATCATCTGGGCCTGCCAGAATGACCCCGGCTCCACTTTCCTCGGTGCAAGAGGATCCGTCTACATATACCGTCCACAAAGGAGGCCCCTTTGCTGCTTGGCTGACCTCTGGGATAGTGCTCTCAACAATGAATTCAGCTAAGGCTTGAGCCTTGATTGCGGTACGAGGCTGGTATGATATGTCATGCTGACTCAGCTCGATCGACCACTTTATCAGCCAGCCCGAGGTCTCGGGTTTGTGCAGAACTTGCTTAAGCAGCTGGTCGGTAAGAACGACTACCGAGTGGGACTGAAAATAAGGGCGAAGCTTCCTAGCTGCCATAACCAAGGCGTACTCCATCTTCTCCAGCCTTGGATAGCGGAGCTCGGCATCCCGAAGTACCTTGCTCATGTAGTAGATGGGCTTTTGAGCCTTGTCTTCTTCCCTCACCAGGACGGCACTGAGGGTTTGTTCGGAGGCAGCTAAGTAGAGGTAGAGTGTTTTTTCAGGGATAGGCTTGCTGAGAAGAGGGGGGTTGACTAAATAGGCCTTCAGCTGATCGAACGATTCTTGTTGCTTTTGGCCCCATTCGAAGCCCTTAGCCCCCCTGAGGGCTTTGAAGAAGGGAAGACACTTCTCCCCTGACTTGGATAGAAAGTGCCCTATGGCTGCGAGGCGCCCCGTGAGTTTCTGGACCTCTTTCACATTTTTGGGAGGAGCCATGTCCAGGATGGCTTTGATTTTCTCGGGATTGGCCTCGATTCCTCTTTGGATGACCATGAAGCCTAGGAATTTCCTGGACGAGACCCCGAACGCACACTTGTTCGGGTTGAGCCTCATGTCATGTTTCCTCAATACGTCGAATGCCTCCTGCAGATCAGCCACGTGATCGGCCCCATGGATGCTCTTGACCAGCTTATCATCAACATATACTTTCATGTTTCGGCCGATTTGGTTCTGAAAAACTTTGTTGACAAGGCATTGGTAGGTCGCACCTGCATTCTTCAACCCGAATGGCATTACCCTGTAGCAGTAGAGCCCCTAATCGGTGACAAAAGAGGTCTTTTGGATATCTGGGGGGAACATTCGGATTTGGTTATACCCGGAGAAGGCGTCCATGAAGCTGAGCAACTCAGGACCCGAAGTGGCGTCAATCAGGGTGTCGATGCTTGGGAGAGGGAATGGATCTTTAGGGCATGCCTTGTTCAGGTCCGTGAAGTTGATACAAATCCTCCAACTTCCGTTAGACTTCTTAACCATAACAACATTGGAGAGCCATTCGGGGTAGTTGACTTCTTGGATGAACTGGGCCTTAAGGAGCTTGTCCACTTCTTCCTTAATAGCATGTTGGTGCTCAATGGCAAATTTGTGCTTTTTTTGTTATACCGGTTTGGACCCCGGAGCAACACTCAAGTGGTGGACAAGGAGCTCTTCGGAGATTCCTGGCATGTCGGCAGCCGACCATGCGAAGAGGCCGCGGTTCTTTCTTATGCATTGGACTATGTCGGAACATAGAGCAGATGGGAGGGTCTTGCTGATGAGGAACTTGCAGTTTGGATCTTGCTCGGAGAAGAGCACTTCCTCCAATTCATCCACCGGTTCGGACGTTGGCCGGACATTCTCTTGGGGAATCTCAACAGTTTCGAGGGAGAGGACTGGTCCCCTGGTGGAGGTCATGTAACATTTGCGGGCCATCTCTTGACTACCCCTTACTTCCCCTACTCCCGCCCTAGTGGGGAAATTCATCTTGAGGTGATAAGCTGACGGGACGACCTCTAGAGCAGCTAGGCCAGGTCGGCCTAGAATCACATTATAAGCAGCGGGGACATTGACGACCATGAAGTCCATCGGCTCCGTTCGGGTAGTAGAAGTTTTGCCAGCAGCTACGTCGAGTCACTGGCACTCCCGTGAACCCATGGAGTGTGTATCCGGCGGGCTTAAGCCTGTCCCAGGATAGCTTGAGCCCTTTGAAAGCAGCGAGGAAGAGGATATTAATGGAGCTACCATTGTCCACCAGTATCCTCTCCACTTTAAAATTCGCCATATGGAGGTTGATGACTAGTGCGTCACAATGGGGGGTTCGGACACCCTCAAGGTCTTCATCTGAAAAAGTGACTGGTACTCTGAGGCCTTTGGGAGGGGGCATGCCATGTACTGAGTTGACCTCCCTGATGAAGGCCTTTCAAGAGGAGTTGGAGGTGCCCCCCATAGGGCCTCCATGAATAAGTTGTAAGATGCGGTCCTCTTCGAACTCGGGAGTTTCCTCGCGCCTTTCAGGACGCTTGTTGGCCCCCCTGGGGGGAGGAGAAAGATCGGTCCGGTCCTTTCTCACAAATTTAGACAGCTACCCCCTTTGGATGAGGGCCTCAATTTCATTCTTCAGGGCCCGACAATCATTGGTATCGTGGCCGTGGTCCCGGTGATATCGGCACCACTTCTCTTTGTCCCTCTTCTTGCCAGGGGTATTCATCTTCGGCGTAGGAGGCAGAACCCCTTCCTTCTCGACCTCCATGAGAATAGTGAAAATGTTGGCATTAAGAGGGGTGAACTTCTCGAATCTGGGAAGTGGGCGGCGCTGGCCCCCATTATCCTTCTGGAGCTTCTTAGCTCCTTCTTCTTCAGCTGCCTTTTGCTTGGTCCCAGAGGAAGACGCCCCACAGGAGGGGCGATGCTCAGCTTCCTCAGCCCGAATGTACTTCTCGCTCCTAAGGAGGAAGTCGGAGAAGTTTTGCGGAGGCTTCTTGGCTAGGAAGGACCGAAGGCTGGAGTTAAGGAAATTTGACTGGAAGGCTGCGGCAGCGACCGACTGGTCGAGGTAAGCAATGGACCTAGCTTCTGCAGTGAACCTTTTCACATAGTCCCTGAGCTTCTCCCCCTTCTTCTGACTAAGATAGAGTAGCGAGATGCTGGTCTTCTCTATACGGCGGCTACTTACGAAGTGGGTGACGAAGAGGGTCTCAAATTGTTCAAAGGAGAATATGAAGGATGGGGCGAGGCGAGAGTACCACTCCCAAGCAGGACATTTCAGAGTGACTGGGAAGGTTTTGCATAATAGAGCATCGGAAGCTTGGTGTATCAGCATGAGGGTCTTGAAGCTCTCGATGTGGTCCACGGGGTCTGACTCCCCAGAGTAAGTCTCGAACTATGGAGGCTTGAAGCTTATTGGGACGGGCGCCTCCATGATTGTTCGGGAGAAGGGAGGTCTGCTCGGACGTAGGGTCCTTCCCCTCAGCTCCTCTTCCCTGTCCAGCTGGCCGAGGCGTCTCTCCATCTCGTGGAAACGACGGTAGACGGCATCATTCCTTCGGTGATAGCCATATGAGTCTCTAGACTCGTCTTCATATGAAGGGGAGCACGGAATTCGGCGATGGTAGCTAGGGGTTTGGCAAGGACTGCGATGGCGGTTGCTTGGAGAAGGAGGAGGGGTTAGGGACCGATGGCGAGGACTTTGGACCGGAGGAGGAGTGGGGACCCCCTGAGCATTGTTGTTCTTGGGTCGGAGGTGGAGGGCTTGCAAGATGGTTGCCTGGAATTGCTGGAATTCGGCGTGGGTGATAGGAGCATTATCATCCCTCGGGGGTTGCCGACCAGTAGGGGAGCGAGGCCTTCTTCTATGGTGCTTAGGGGACTCTCTCCGTCTTCGGTGAGGAGGAGACCTCCTATGTCCTCGGCGATGAGGTGATCGCTCATTTGGACGTTGTTGGCGGGAGGCTCCCTCTCGGGCCCACCTTTCATCCAAATGGCGGCGAAGATCCTCTTCTTTATGCCAATTATTGAGGGTGTTGCGGAGGTCATCGGAGGCCCGGGGATTGTGAGATGCCATGGAGTCGGTAGAGGGGTTGTGCACGGAGACGTGGTCATGTTAGAGAGGTTGTTTCTGAGAATTGGGACGGGAGCCCCCCACACCGGCATTCTGAGGCCCGGTCTGACCCCGAGGGGGTTGCAGGTTCTGATGAGGAGGTTGGTCCTGCTGCGGAGCCTGATCAGGTTGAGGAGGGGGTCCCGTCGGCTGGACAGTTTGGAGGGGGATCTCCTGTTGTGGTTGAGAAGGAGTGGGTCCACGGTTGGACTCTCTGGATCTTAGCTTTCGGGGAGGCATGGCTGGAGATGATCTTAACCAAGGGGAGAGGAAGGATCGCTATTTGTGGTTTCCCACAGATGGCGCCAATCTGTCACCGCTAAATCTGGTGTGGGGGCAAGCAGATAGAATTTGTGGATTCTTAGGGAAACCGAATAGCAAACCTGGAGCCTTTCCACCGGGGTTTGACCGTTGACTCCCGTCGTTCACTTGCAAAAAGTGCGAGACACCGGGGTTGATCCCGGCGACGCACCCTCCGACGCTCAAGTCAATAACCAGAAAAGATTATGAAAGAGCGTAAACTGGCAAAAGATTGATTACCTCTTAATGGTGGTGGATGGGGGGTATTTATAGCCGCCTTTGGGATCAGCTTAGGAATGAAATCCCTAATTCCCAGTGAAAGGATAGAGCAAATCAGGGCCGTTGATTGGATACAATCAGAAACCCTAATTCTATCCAGTTAAACCGGGTTTCTTGCGGGTCGGGATCCGCACCCAGTTGAGATGGATCCGTTGGTGGGCTAATGGGCTTTTGGAGAAAAGACCCGGAACCCATTTCGGACCCATTTGTAAGTGAAATTACCATCTTACCCCCAAGCTTTAAGATTTGTGCCCTGCTTTGGATGGTTTCGATTTAACCCTATTTTTAGCCATATCAGTAAAGTAGACACTACATTGTTTATTAGGAAAATAAATTCAGATATATTAATCATACAAATCTATATAGATGGCATAGTTTTTGGATCAACTAATAGTAATCTATGTCAAGAGTTTGCTACTACCATACAAAATGAGTTTAAGATGAGTTATATGGGTGAACTCAATTACTTCCTTGGACTTCAAATAAAATAGTTTCAAAATGGCATATTTATTAATCAGGAAAAATATGCTAAGGAGTTACTCAAACGATTTGGCATGGATGGCACTAGTAGTAAGACCACACTTATGGCTACTACTACTACACTTGACAAAGATGAATTAGGTAAGAGTGTCGATCAAAAGCTCTAGTGTTGTATGATTGGCTGACTCTTATATATAACTGCTAGTAGACCAGATATTATGTTTAGCGTATGTTTGTGTATTAGAAATCATTCTGATCCAAAAGAATTTCACTTAAAAGCAGTTAAACGGATTTTCAGATATATTAAAGGTACATCTGAATATGGTTCGTTTTATCTTCGCACCAACAATTTTCAGTTATTGTCTTATAGTGATGCTGATTTTGTTGGAAGTAAAATTGATCGCAAAAGTACTAGTGGAACCTGTCACTTTTTGGGACATTCCCTAGTATCTTGGTGAAGTAAAAAGCAAAATTTTGTATCTCTATCTACCATAGAAGCTGAATATATTGCTGCAAGTTTGACTTGTGCTCAAATCTTATGGATGAAAAAAACTCTTTTAGATTATAGTATTTCTTTTTAAAAACCTTCTATAATGTGTGACAATACCAGTGCCATTAATTTGTCTAAAAATCCGATTCAACATTCACATCCGAAATATATTGATATTCGACATCATTTTCTATGTGATCATGTTTTAAAAGGAGATAATTTATTGGAGTTTATTTCCACTGATAAACAAATAGCGGATATTTTTACCAAACCGTTGAAAGAAGAAATTTTTATAAAGTTTAGAAGAGAACTAGGAATCTGTTCATATTATGATATTTCCTAAAATTATACTTAGATTAAGTGATTGTCACTTTTTTGAAATTATTGAATGAACAGTCGACTGTCTTGGTTTTCCAGTCGACTGACGATGCATTATAACTTATACATTCATTTTAAAACTCTGTTTATTTTTGGACTTATTTTATTCTCGCCTCAGTCGACTTCCCTCTTGGCCAGTCGACTGTCGCGACTGTGTTCAGATTTTTTTATATTCTCTAAATCGTCACTTGTTTGGGATTTCTTTTGCTCTTCTTAGACTCGATCCGCTCTACTTCTATTATCCATTTGATCTCCACCATCAATCAATCCTATATTTTAATCTCCACCTTTAATTTTTTATCTTATCTAGTAAAAACACTAGTTCCAATTCACTTTCCCCTTTTTACTTTTCCTCTTCCTGACCAGACGGCTGCTGAGGTGGTTGGAGCTCGTTGATTAGATCGCTGATTGGAGTTTGCAGATTAGAGCTTGCTTCTTTGCTTGAAGTTTCTTAGATTCGATCTCATTGTCACTCTTTGTTGTTGGGTAACAATTTTTTTTCTCTTATCACTTTAGGTTTTTAGGTTATTCTCTTTTCTTTATGTCAAAATCCAAAAGATCTAGGTCTTCTACTTCTGTTGAAGATGAACAAACCCGTCCTAATTACCTTCAATACTTGAGTAATCCAACCCTAGTTGAAAAATATTTTTCCATTTGTCAATTTGTTATTTTTCCAGGTAGGTTTATTAACTTTCCCAATTTAGAGAGATATCCAATTGCTCCACTAGTTCAACAGTGCGGATTGTTTGATCTTTTCTCTCATAAATCAACCCCATTACTACCCGCAACTTATTTACTTGTTTGATACTAATATGAAAGTTACTAGTAATGATGATGGTAATGAGATAAAAATCACTACCTCTGTTAAAAATATGACTATAAAATTGAGTGTGAGGAAATTGGGACAGATTCTGAAAATTCCTTTTGTTGGGCTGGATTTAGGAGAACTTGAACTTGATGATCCATCCATTTTGTCTAAAATATTTCTTCCCCAATATTTGCTTCAAGGTCCTCCTATGACCAATAAGAACATAACCTCGCTTGCGAAGCTTGTTGCACGAACTTTATCGTATAATATTATCCCTAAAACAGGGAGCTACGATCAATTTTCGCACAAATTACAAGCGGCTGTTTATGCTATTTTTTGGAATATTCATATCAATTGGAGTCAAGTTATCTTTAGTCGTCTCCACAAATCTCACACCTCGTTCTTACCTTATAGGGCTATTCTCACTCATATGTTTAGCCACTTTAAAGTAGATTTCGATCAGGATTCTAGTGTTGTATCTCGTTTTGAAACTTTTGATCGAGCCAGTCTTGCCCGTATGAAATTGCTCCATAATCCTCCTCATTCACCTACCCGTAATGCTCCGCCTATACCTTTGGCCACTTCCATTCCACCTCGTTCTTCGGCATCTAGTTCATCTTCCGTTCCACCTAGGGCAAGCTTTTCTCATCCTGAAAGTCTCTATTCGTCTGTCAACACATTATGGACCATCAGGATCTCATTCTGGGTAGTCAGGATTCTCTAGAGGCTAGCTTTTCCAACCTCACTCAGTTGTTTGTTCGACAATTTCCTCCGCCTACTTCTGCCCCCAACAGTGACCAAGACGAAGATTGATGTTGCATGTCTTGTATTTTGCATTACTTTTCTGTTTTTTTTCTATTTTGAAAGATTTTATCTTTGACTTTGGATTATGACTTTATGGTTATGTATGATTTTAAGCACTCTATTTGGATGCTTATGTATGACTTTATGTTTTCTCTTTGGATTGCCCCTTGGAATAATTTCTGTTTTTGTTGATGCCAAAGGGGGAGAATGTTTATGATCTTATTGTTGTATGCATATTCCAGTTGTATGCATGTATGCATGTCCTATCTTATTTAGGGGGAGAAAATTTAATTGTATTGTATTTTTCAATTTGCATATCTATGTGTGTTATGTTCAGGAGAAGCATGTTTTTTAAAGTTACTATTCTATATTGTTTAGTTATTGTGTTGTCATCATCAAAAAGGGGGAGAATGTAGATTCTTGATTTTGATGACTACAAAACGATACACATATATTCTATTCAACATGTCTCTTGCAGTGTGTACCCAAAGCTTTCAAGATTCCAGATCAATCTACAAGACAAATGTCATTAAAGCTTCAAAACAAGAGATCAAGCTACAAGACAAATGTCACTCAAGCTCCAAAACAAGAACAAAAGAGTGTCTATGTAAATTGATGTACAAAATTGTAATCTTTGATACTTTTGCTTATAAATCTTGTAATAGCCTTGATGCACCTACACCAGTTAAGATCTGACGGTGCACGAGGGGTGACTCGTCCAAACTCACTGAGGGGTAAAATAAATACACGCCTTGATGGTCGATGACCCATAGGAAAATGATATCACCCTAGATGAGCACAACAAGTTGCGTACTAGCTAATAAGCTATGTACGAGCTAACAAATCACATACGAGCCAAATGAGCTATGACTGAACAAACCAACTACATACGATCCAGGTGAGCTACGTGTGAGACGGACCAATACTAATAATTGGTACGAACTATTTCTCAACCATACAACATGCTATTACCTGACTTATGAGCACAAGGAATACTTATTACTCATAATCAAGTGCATGATTCAAACTACAAACAATTCCCGACAACTCTAGCTAATATGAACTAGAATTTCTTGTTTAAGCTTACTAACATGAACGAAAAATGCATGTTAAGCTTATAAATATAATTAACATACAAGATGAACATTCTAACACGATAATAAATTCATCATTCCAGCATACTAATAATGCACAATTTATTGCGAAAGCTTCTAATACATTCAAGACACCATAAGCTTACTAACTTGATCAAGGTACCCATAAACTTACTGACTCGTTCAATTTACACTTAAAGCTTACTGACTTTTTGTTATCACGATCATTTTCCACATCCAAAGCTACTAACAATTTAAAACACATGTTATGCTTATTAACATGATCAAAACATAATCTTTTATCCATTTATTAACTAAAGATGAAGAATACTCACATGACTAGTCTAAGTTGTTTTATAAAACAACAACACTATAAAGATGAGTTCTTCCTCAAAATAGAAACCATAAAACAACAATAAAAAATGGGTTCTTTTGTATGGATCAACTAGAACCACCTACTTATTAACTTGATCTTTTACACTTAGAAGCAACAGAAGAATCTTCTAACAACCTAGAAGCAATTTAAACATGCTACTAACGAAACTTGATCTTTTATACATGAAGCAACGTGAAAAGCCTTCTAACATTCTTGAAGCAATTTAAAGCATTCTGCTACAACTTGATCTATTGAACATAGAACAAATATAGAAATCTTCTAGTTATAACATGCAACTAATAAGAACTTGATCTTTTATAAAAGCAACATAGAATTCTTCTAACAATCCTAGTAGCAAAATAACATGTTACAAACAAAACTTCTAAAATGGGTTCTTTTGCAACCTATAACATATACCATTATAAAGTTTGGCTTTTTTAACATACTAACACCAAAATGAGTTCTTTTAACATACGAATCTCAAAATGAGTTCATTAACATGCTAACATAAAAAATGAGTTCTATTAACATACTAATCTCAAAATGAGTTCTATTAACATACTAATCCAAAAAAAGAGTTCTTTAGCATACTAGGATAAAAAATGAGTTCTTTTAAGATACTAACATAAAAAATGGGCTCTTTTAACATGCTAACTCAAAAATGAGTTCTATTATAACATACTAACATTAAAATGAGTTCTATTAACATATTAACATAAAAAATGAGTTCTTTAAACATACTAACAACAAAATAAGTTCTTTTAATATACTAACCCCAAAATGGGTTCTTTAACATACTAACTTCAAAAATGAGTTCTTTTAACATACTAACCTCAAAATGAGTTCTATTAACATGCTAACATCAAAATAAATTCTATTAACATACTAATCCTAAAAATGGGTTTTTTAGCATACTAACATAAAAAATGAGTTCTTTTAACATACTAACATAAAAAATGGGTTCTTTTAACATGCTAACTTAAAAATGAGTTCTATTAACATACTAACATCAAAATGAGTTCCATTAACATATTAACATAAAAAATGAGTCCCTTAAACATAGTAACTACAAAATGAGTTCTTTTAACATACTAACCCCAAAATGGGTTCTTTAACATACTAACTTCAAAATTGGGTTTAACATGCTAACTCAAAAATGAGTTCTATTAACATACTAACATCAAAATGAGTTCTATTAACATGTTAACATAAAAAATGAGTTCTTTAAACATACTGTTGCCGCTAAATCTGGTGTGGGGGCTAACAGATGAATTTGTGGATTCTTAGGAAAACTGAATAGTAAACCTGTATACCTGTTCCGTCGAGGTTTGACCGTCGCTCCCGCCGTACACCTGCAAAAAGTGCGAGACACCGGGGTTGTTTCCGGCGACGCACCCTCCGACGCTCAAGTCAGTAATCAGAGAGATTATGAAAGAGCGCAAAAACTGGTGAAAGATTGATTACCACTTCATGGAGATGGATGGAAGGTATTTATAGGCGTCTCAGGGAACAGATTAGGAATGTAATCCCCGTGATCTGATATGGAATATTCTCCCTGTAAACAGATTAGGAATGTAATCCGATAAGGTATATTCCCCGTAATCAGATAAGGGATTTAATCCCCAAATTCCAGTGAAAAGATAGATGTACATCAGGGCCGTTGATCAAGATTAGTCAGGGACGCTGATTTTATCTTGTTTGATTGGGTGCACAGCGGGTTAAAACCCGCACCCTCTTGTTGGTGGATCCATTCGTGGGTTATTGGGTCCTTGGGAAGAAGATCCAATACCCATTTTGGATCCTCTTGTAGGCGAAATACCGTTTTACCCCTGGGTCCCAAGATTCGTACCCGATTTGGACGGTTCCGATTAACCCCCATTTTTAGCCATATCACATACTAACAACAAAATCAGTTCTTTTAGCATACTAACCCAAAATGGGTTCTTTAACATACTAACTTCAAAAATGAGTTCTTTTAACATACTAACCTCAAAATGAGTTCTATTAACATGCTAACATAAAAAATGAGTTCTATTAACATACTAATCTCAAAATGAGTTCTATTAACATACTAATCCCAAAATGGGTTTTTTAGCATACTAACATAAAAAATGAGTTCTTTTAACATCCTAACATGAAAAATGGGTTCTTTTAACATGCTAACTCAAAAATGAGTTCTATTAACCGGCTAACATCACAACTGGGTTCTTTTAATTAACATGGAAGTAACATAAAGGTTACTGCTAAAGATTTGATCTTTCTACATATAGAAGAAAAACTAACACTTTTAATCAACATGAAAGTAACATGAAACCCATTACTAAAGAATTTGTCTTTTTACACTTAGAAGCAAAATAAAACTTAATCTTTCACAACCTAGAATAAAAGCTTAATCTTTCATGAACTAGAATTACCAAAGATTGATTTTTAACAAGTATGAAAGTTAACATACAACAAACTATTAAAGAATTTATCTTTCATGAACTAGAATTAGTAAATAATTGATCTTTAAAAAATTAGAAAGCAACATACAACAAATTACTAAAAGACTTATCTTTTATAAACTAGAATTAGTAAAGACTTGATCTTTGACAAATTATAAAGCAACATACAACAATTTACTGAAAGACTTATCTTTGATGAACTAGAATTAGTAAAGACTTGATCTTTAACAAAATAGAAAGCAACATACAACGAATTACTAAAAGACTTATCTTTTATGAACTAGAATTAGTAAAGACTTGATCTTTAACATAATAGAACACAACATACAACAAATGACTAAAAGACTCATCTTTTATGAACAAGAATTAGTAAAGACTTGTTCTTTAACAAAATAGAAAGCAACATACAACAAATTAATAACAATAATCAAACAACAAGTGTAAGCCCTATTTTAGAATTTTACTGTATTTTATTTTTGGTTTGATTATTGTATTTGGATTCCTTTATTATATTATATTTTGACTTTTCTCGGGTTCTTTTATTCTCTCTTGATCGATCTGTGTTCTTTGGTTGGATTTTTTTCTCTTTGCAAATTTTTCTATTTTCATTTTGAGTCTGATTTGTTCTTCTTCATGTTCGTCTCATCTCATTGCATTCATTTTTCTCTTTTTGGAGCCAAAACCGATACCCAAAACCTACGAAATCTCAACCCAAAACCCTAATTCTTAATCCCTATAAATACCCCATTAAATAACCCAAATTATTATTCCACTCTCTCTCTCTCTGTCGTTTCTCACTCCCCGAACCTATATCTCTCTCTCCCTTCTCTGTTACGTTGCACCCAACCCAACCGAACCCCTACAGCCATCTCTGATCGCCTTCCACCACCATCACCATCATCGTCTCCATCACCATCCCCTCATCCCCTCAACCTCGTCGCACCCCGTCGTCGTCCCCCTCTCCTCGTCGAACCCAATCCACCGAGCTTTCACCATCGCCATTACCCGTCTCCGTGCACCCCCATTGTCATCGCCGTCCCTCACCGCTCCACCGAAGATCCATAGCGCCGCCGTTCATTCCCCGAGGTCGTCGTCGTCGACTCCTCTGTTTTCGATCGAAAACAGAGCTTGCTTTTCGTCGAAGCTGTCGTCACCACCGTCGCTTCCCGATCGTAGTATCATCGTCTTCGCTGTGGTCCCATCGTCGCACCGCCCCCGTCACAGTCGTCGCATCGCAGTCGTGCCCATTCTCTCTCTCTCTGTCGAAGGTTGAAAACGCTCACCGATTGGTCGATTTTGGTGTTCTGTGTTTTGGTACAGCAGATCCGAGATCGCTATTTGCTGTTCGGGCCTGATCCGGTGTGGAGTTTCACCTGAGAGCCACTGTTGTTGTTGCTTGCTGGTTGATTCTTTGCACGTATTTTGCACGTGCTCTTTTGGAATTTTTGTCGTGATTCCAATTCCGTTATTCTTATTGTTCGAATCTGCAATTTAACAGACAAGTCTCTTCTTGAATTAATATTTTATTTTTGTTCAAGATTGATTGATCTCCTGCAAGTAGATCCCGTTCATTTTGTTATCACACTACTTTTGAATCTCCGTTAAGTCTATTGAGGGTTTACATGTGCTAACCCGATATATGCTTAACATCGTGCCACCCTGTTTGATCTAAAATCTAGTCCCTATTTTTTCATGCATATGCACTTACATGTAATTAACTAGATCCATGCTATAGACTTGTTGATGAATTGTATGCATGTTAGATTGATTTGATTGATGAATATATACCATGCCTGTGATAATTGTATCTTAAACTTAGAAATTTACATGTTAACACCTAGGATCACTTTGATTGCAAATTTGAATAAAAAATATGATGGTATGATTTATTTATTGTCTATTCATGTTAAGACAATTTCTGAATTGTTAGTTGTTTATTTTTGAATCAGAATTTCACCCATGATAATGTCAAATTTTAAATTACCTTTAAAAACATGAATTTTTAGCCTATGATGTCTAGTTTAACACCTTTTTGACGGATATAAGTTCCGATGTGTCATTTTCTAGATATCAACATTTTGGTACAACCATGTTAGAAATTTCAGACTCACAAATGAATGCGTATCCTGTTGTTCTACAATTTATTTGACCCTATTAATAATAAGATAAAAATCTGAAATAAATCTAGCTGAACCTATACATTTATAGGAACTACCCAGAATTTTTATAGATTTATTTGATGAGTTCTCTGACCTGAAATAAATAGTCGAACACAAATAATAGCATGCTGCCTGAACATAAAACCTGAAAAGAATAGGTTGGACACCCCAGTTTCTGTAGCCGTTATATGTCTTGTATATATTCGTCGGAATCGGCAGAGAGTCTACTTTCCAGATTCTTTGATGGATCCAGATTTTCTATCCTGTGGTAGCAATAATCAGTATTTTAGTACAGCAACGTCATGCTGTCCTGGTTATGTGAATTGTGCTTATTTGATTTGCTTGCCTTTTGCTTTGCCTGTAACGCGTAGAACTAGACACACTTAGCATTATACAAAATTGACACCCTCTTGCATGCTCACATAGGATGGAAAAATAAACTATTAACAAGCCGGGGTATTATAGGTAGACTTGGTAGTAAATGATCGAAAAATGTACTCAGTAAAGGCCTTCTTGCTCACTTGAACACTTGACATAAAAGGAGGAGTATTGATTGCAGTGATTAATTGTTGATTCTTGCATGTAAATTATTGTTATCAATGCCGAGTACACGATCCGTGAATTCACCATCGGTCTAAAACGATCACTGTGCTTGCGCCAAACCTGTGAAATGGGACACAGTAGTACGTGTACTAGATAGATTAATAAAATGACTAATTACCTGCATATGACATCTCATGCTTGGTCATGACTTGATATCACTCATTACATGCATGAATTATTGTAGACCCTTGGTATTACTACTTGTCTTTGCTTTGTTTCTTTGTCTTTGACCATGTTTTTATTTTTTGATATACATGCTTCCTATTATTCTTTGTTTCTCTACTTGCTGCCCATGACTTGCTCTAAGGGCACTCTTTTCTCTCTTTTTAGATCAAAAATTTACAGGTACTAAAGGATCTATTCCTGAAGAAATTAGTGAGCAACGATTCTAAAGATGGAACCAAATTGCGCTGCTTAAATTTATTTGCTGCTAGATTTATTTCTTGAATATTGTTATAACTTGTACTTTGTTTTGGGTTTTATGACCCAGAGTTTGTTTTGATCCCAGATGTTGGATATTTATATTGTTGAATTATTTCATTTATTATTAGAATTTATCTTTGATTCATGTGGTTATATTTCTTGTGTGGTTGTACCTTATTGTTCATATTGCTGAGTTAGTCTGGTACAGCTTATGGATGGTGTTTACATCATTCGCTAGGCCTATGTCACGTACTCGTATTCCGTATTTTGGAAAGCGAGGTGTGATAAAGTTTTTAGTGGTATCAGAGCCATATTTTTGGATAATATATTAGTCAAACGTGACCAACTTTGTGAAGGTTTGGCTTTGATTGATATTAGTCGAGTTTTGCTCTAGCCGGATTAACTCAGTGATTTGCACACCACAATGATCACATAGATACTTGTATAATAACCAACATATAATATGGGTACTGACTATCTTTGATCGTGTTTCAGGCTATGGCTCGTGGGACTACTTTTTCTTCCCGTCTGGGAGATGAGAAGCCGGACAACCCTACTATTTTCCAGATGATTCAGCAGATGATGGCTCTCCAGCAGGAGCACAAAGAGTTGATGAGGGCCACTTTGGCGGCCAATGGAACTGCCGCTGGACCTGCACCTGGTGCATTGCCACATAGACCTTGTATGGTAGCGGATTTCATGAGGCTGCACACGGATAAGTTTTCGGGCACTAAGTCCCCGTTGGAGGCTGAGCAATGGCTTATCCGGAGCAAATGCTGATCGCCGCTCGTGTTGCCGAGGCGGATCGTGTGGATGTGGTTCGCATCCGTTTGGCTGCTCTTCTGCTTCGTTCCTATGCCGATGTTCTGGATGTGGCTCGGATCCAAGAGCATACTTTCAGCAGGTCTAATGTTCCTCAGCGGACTGTTTCGCACCCTGTTGCAGCTTGGCCTTCCAGAGGACCTATTCGTAGGCCTGTTCCGCCTCCTTCCGCAAGAGTACAGCCGTACGCACCTATTGTCCCGAGGAATGTTGAGACTTGTGGCTACTGCCATAAGACTGGGTATTCACAGCGAGACTGCAGGATGGCCAACCGACTTTGTTTAGTGTCTGGGAGCAGTGAGCATATGGTTCGTGACTGTCCGAGGAACAGAGATCCTACGTCGGTTGCTGGTGCTGCTCAGCTAGGAGCACCGACTCGTGGTCAGGGTAAGCCACCTCTTCTCTCGCAGAGGCAAGTCTTTGATCAGAGGCGTGTGGCTCCTAAAGGAGGTCAGGTTGGAGGTCGCGGTCAGGCTTATAACCTGACAGCCGAGGAAGCAGAAGTTGCTGTTGGAGTGGTTGCAGGTATATCACAATAGTTGTATTTTATTTTCTTTTTTTCAGTTTTATGCATGTTATTTTCCCCTCCTTGTACAATTATTCGTGTATATATCCTGCTAGCACCTTATTCTTTGTTTGATCTTTTTCTAGGTGTGATTTTAGTCTTCTCTCTTCCAGCTCATGTGTTGCTTGATTCGGATGCTACCCACTCTTTTATTTCTTCTCGCTTTGTCAATCAGCATGGTTTGGCTAGCAATGCTATGCCCACATCTTGGGACATCACCATAGGTGGAGGTTTCATTGTCTGATCTAGGGTTTGCAAGCAGATCCCATTGCTGATTGGTGGTGTGGTTTTTTTGCTGATTTGATTGTTCCCAATTTTGGTTTTGATGTCATTCTGGACATGGACTGGTTGGGTGTTTTCTGTATTGATTGCCGGGATAAGAAGGTGACTTTCAGGATTTCTGGTCAATAAGAGTTTGTGTTCTGTGCGGGTGAGACACCGTCAAGGCGTGTCAAGAACTCGATGGACCCTAAGGCTGTTTCTCTTATGTCGCTAGATTCTGATGGGGTTGTTGCAACCTTAGTTATGTGGGAATTCATTGATGTGTTTCCCGAGGAATTGCCCGGTCTGCCTCCAATCCGAGATGTGGAGTTCAGCATTGATGTTCAGCCAGGTACGACCCCTATTTCTAAGAGTCCATATCGTATGACACTGGCTGAATTGGCAGGACTGAAGGTGCAAGTTCAGGAGCTGCTTGATAAGGGTTTTGTCAGACCTAGTGTTTCACCTTGGGGAACCCCAGTTCTGTTTGTCAGCAAGAAGGATGGAAGCCGCAGGCTTTGCATTGACTACAGGGAGTTGAACAATGTTACTGTCAAGAATCGGTATCCATTGCCGAGGATTGACGATTTGTTCGACCAACTGGGAGGTGCTTCAGTGTTCTCAAAGTTGGATCTTCGTTCCGGGTATCATCAAATCAGAGTGAAGTCAGAGGATATTCCGAAAATGGCTTTTCAAATGAGGTACGAGCATTACGAGTTCGTGGTGATGCCTTTCGGAGTGACTAATGCACCGGCTGTGTTCATGAGTTTGATGAATCGTGTATTTTTGCCGTTCTTAGATCAGTTTGTTGTGGTCTTCATTGAAGACATATTGGTGTACTCGCGGAACAAGGAGGATCATGTTGAGCACTTGAAGGTGGTTCTGCAGACCTTGAGGGAGAACCAGCTGTATGGGAAGCTCGATAAGTGTGAGTTCTAGCTGGATCCGATTGCTTTTCTGGGCCACATTAATTCAGCTACTGGTGTTTCTGTGGATCTGTCGAAGATTTCTGCGGTCAAGGATTGGTCTATTCCGAAGTTTGTTCCTGAGGTGCGGAGTTTCCTTGGTTTGGCTGGTTACTACCGAAAGTTCGTTCAGGATTTCTCCAAGATCATTGGACCATTAACCAGTTTGACCAGGAAGGAGCAGAAGTTTGTTTCGGACGAAGATTGTGATGAAGCTTTCGCCGAGTTGAAGCATCAGTTAACGTCAGCACCTGTGCTGACTATACCCAACATGGTTTTGTGATCCATTGTGATGCTTCGAGGAGAGGTCCAGGAGCAGTGCTGATGCAACGAGGCAGGGTTTTCGCTTATGCATCGAGGCAGTTAAGACCTCGAAGAACTATCCTATGCATAATCTGGAGCTCGCAGCTGTGATTTTTGCCTTGAAGTTGTGGAGGTACTTTTTGCTTGGGGATAGAGTTGAGATTTTCACAGATCATAAGAGCCTCAAGTATGTGTTCATGCAGAATGAGTTGAACATGAGGCAGAGGAGATGGCTGAAATTGATGGCAGACTTTGACATCAATTTGCAGTATTACCCGGGCAGAATAAATTTGGTGCCAGATGCTTTGAGTCGGAGGCCTTCCGCTATGTTCCTCACTCAGCAAAAGGAACTAGTGGAGGACATGATGAGGCTGAAGTTGGATGTGTTGCTTCCCAGATCAGATCGGCAGCTCATGTTGTTGTAGTTGCAGTCTTCCTTGGTAGAGCATATCAAGGCAGCCCAAGGGAGTGATCAGCAATTGCAGAAGTTTCGGAGTGAGGTAGAAGCTGGTTTGAGATCTAATTTGGTCGTTCATGCTGATGGGTCGCTTCGGTTTGGCTTTAGGTTGTGCGTACCTAGAGGAGAAGTAAGGCGGAAGCTACTCGAGAAAGCTCATCGGTCCCCATATTCTATTCATCCTGGTGGTACCAAGATGTACAGAGACTTGAAGTAGCATTTATGGTGGCATGGTATGATGCGGAATGTGGCTAGATTCGTCGCCCAGTGCCTAATCTGTCAGCAGGTGAAGGCGGAGCATCAGAGGACCGCAGAACTTTTGCAATCCCTTTCTATTCCTGAATGGAAGTGGGAGAATATCACGATGGACTTTGTAACAGCTTTGCTGAGGAGTCCTAAATGTCATAATGCTATCTGGGTGATAGTGGATCGGCTGACGAAGTGTGCTTACTTCATTCCTTTTAGTGTGGGTCAGTCCATAGAGAGTTTGGCCGAGCATTACGTTCAGGAGGTTGTTCGCCTGCATGGAGTTCCTGTCAGCATCGTATTGGTTAGAGATATGAGATTCATAGGGAGAGCTTGCAGAAGAGCTTGGGTACTAAGTTGAGCTACAGTATAGCATTCCATCCTCAGACGGATGGGCAGTCAGAAAGGAAAATTCAGACCCTAGAAGATATGTTGAGATCCTGCATTCTTTTGTTTGGAGGTTCGTGGGAGGATCATCTTCACTTGGTCGAGTTCTCTTATAATAACAGTTACCAGGCCAGTCTCAAGGCTGTTCCATTTGAAGCTTTGTATGGGTGCAAGTGTAGATCATCGGTCTGTTGGATGATATCAGCAAGAGGAAGGTTTTAGGTCCTGAGTTTATCACGAAGACGGTTGATGTCGTGGCTCAGATCCGCAAGCATTTGCAAGCCGCTCAGGATCGGCAGAAGAGGTGGACTGATTATCGTCGGAGACCTCTAGAGTTTGAGGCAGACGAGCATGTGTTCCTCAAGGTATCTCCTTGGAAAGGTGTTAACCGTTTTGGAGGTGGAGGCAAGTTGAGTCCTCGATTCGGTCCATTCGATATTGTGGAATGTGTGGGCAAGGTAGCTTATAGGCTCGCGCTACTGCCAGCTTTAGCGGTTGTCCATAATGTATTTCATGTTTCTTAGCTCAGAAAATACATCAGAGATGACAGTCATATGGTTGACTACTAGACTTTTCTGTGAGGCCGTATTTGTCCTGCGAAATTCGATCAATATCTATCTTAGACCGTCGAGAGAAGGTGCTAAAGAATAGAGTCATTAAGTTGGTCCGAGTTTCTTGGGATCCTCGCTCGCTAGGGGAGTCTACTTGGGAGTTAGAGGAAGAGATTCAGGAGAGGTTCCGTCAATTATTTGAGTAGTGCTTGTTTTGCTTTGTTTTGTTTTGTTTGTTTCGGGGTTTGACCAATGTACCTCTTGTACGAATTTCAATGACGAAATTCTTCTTATAAGGTGGGTAGGATTTGTAAGCCCTATTTTCGGATTTTACTGTATTTTGTTTTCTTTTGATTATTGAATTTGGATTCCTTTATTATATTATATTTTGACTTTTCTCGGGTTCTTTTATTCTCTCTTGATCGATCTGTGTTCTTTGATTGGATTATGTTCTCTTTACAAATTTCGCTCTTTCCATTTTGAGTCTGATTTGTTCTTCCTTATGTTCGTCTCATCTCATTGCATTCATTTTTCTCTTTTTGGAGTCAAAACCGATACCCAAAATCCACAAAATCTCAACCCAAAACCCTAATTCTTAATCCCTATAAATACACCATTAAAATAACCCAAATTATTATTCCACTCTCTCTCTCTGCCGTTTCTCTCTCCCCGACCCTATATCTCTTTCTCCCTTCTCTGTTTCGTTGCACCCAACCCAACCGAACCCCTACACCCCCCGTTGCCATCTCCGATCGCCTTCCACCACCGTCACCATCATCGTCTCAATCACCATCCCCTCATCCCCTCGACCTCGTCGCACCCCGTCGTCGTCCCCCTATCCTCGTCGAACCCAATCCACCGAGCTTTCACCATCGCTGTTACCCATCTCCGTGCACCCCCATTGTCATCGCCGTCCCTCACCGCTCCACCGAAGATCTGTAGCGCAGCCGTTCATTCCCCGAGGTCGTCGTCATCGTCTCCTCTGTTTTCGACCGAAAAAAGAGCTTGCTCTTCGTCGAAGCTGTCGTCGCCGCCGTCGCTTCCCGACCGCAGCGTCGTCGCCTTCGCCGTGGTGCTGTCGTCGCCCCACTCCCGTCGCAGTCGTTGCATCGCATCACAGTCGCGCCCGTTCTCTCTCTCTCTCTCTGCTGAAGGTTGAAGAAGCTCACCGATTGGTCAATTTCGGTGTTCTGTGTTTTGGCACAGCAGATCCGAGATGGCTTTTTGCTATTCGGGCCCGAACTGGTGTGGAGTTTCACCTGAGAACCGTTGTTGTTGTTGCTTGCTGGTTGATTCTTTGCACGTATTTCGCACGTGCTCTTTTGGAATGTGCGTCGGGATTCCAATCCCATTATTCTTCTTGTTCGAATATGCAATTTAACAGGCAAGTCTCTTCTTGAACTACTATTTTATTTTTATTCAAGATTGATTGATCTTCCGCAAGTAGATCCCGTCCATTTTGTTATCACACTGCTTTTGAATCTCCGTTAAGTCTATTGAGGGTTTACACGAGCTAACCCGATATATGCTTAACATCGTGCCACTCTTTTTGATCTAAAACCTAGTCCCTATTGTTTCATGCATATGCACTTACATGTAATTAACTAGATCCATGATATAGACTTGTTGATGAATTGTATGCATGTTAGATTGATTTGATAGATGAATATATACCATGCCTGTGATAATTGTATCTTAAACTTAGAAATTTACATGTTGACACCTAGGATCACTTTGATTGCCAATTTGCATGAAAATTATGATGGTATGACTTATTTATTGTCAATTCATGTTAAGACAATTTCTGAATTGTTAGTTGTTTATTTTTTAATCAGATTTTCACCCATGAGAATGTCAAATTTTGAATTACCTTTAAAAACATGAATTTTTATCCTGTGATGTCTTGTTTAACACCCTTTTGACGGATCTAAATTTTGATGTGTCATTTTCTAGATATCAACATTTTGGTATAGCCATGTTAGAAATTTCACACTCACAAATGAATGCGTATCCTGCTGTTCTACAATTTATTTGACCCGGTTAATAATAAGATAAAAATCTGAAATAAATCTAGCTGAACCTAGACATTTATAGGAACTACCCAGAATGTTTATAGATTTATTTGATGAGTTCTCTAACCTGAAATAAGTAGTTGAACACAAATTATAGCATGCTGCCTGAACATAAAACCTGAAAAGAATAGGTTGGACACCCTAGTTTCTGTTGCCGTTATATGTCTTGTATATATTCATCGGAATTGGCAGAGAGTCTACTTTCCAGATTCTCTGACGGATCCAGATTTGCTATCCTGTGGTAGCGGTAATCAGTATTTTACTACAACAACGTCATGTTGTCCTGGTTATGTGAATTGTGCTTATTTGATTTGTTTGCCTATTGCTTTGCCTGTAACGCGTAGAACTAGACACACTTAGCATTATAAAACACACCCTCTTGCATGCTCACATAGGATGGAAAAATAAACTATTAGCAAGCCGGGATGTTATGGGTAGACTTGGTAGTGAACGATCGGAAAATGTACTCAGTAAACGCCTTCTCGCTCACTTGAACACTTGACATGGAAGGAGGAGTATTGATTGCGGTGATTAATTGTTAATTCTTGCATGTAAATTATTGTTATCAATGCTGAGTACACGATCCGTGAATTCACCATCGGTCTAAAATGATCACTGTGCTTGCGCCGAACCTGTGGAATGGGACGCAGTAGTACATACACTAGATAAATTAATCAAATGACTAATAACCTGCATATGACATATCATGCTTGGTTTTGACTTGATATCACTCATTACATGCGTGAATTATTGTAGACCCTTGGTATTACTGCCTGTCTTTGCTTTGTTTCTTTGTCTTTGACCATGTTCTTATTCTTGGATATACATGCTTCCTATTATTCTTTGTTTCTCTACTTGCTGCCCTCGACTTGCTCTAAGGGCACTCTTTTCTCTCTTTTTAGATCAGAAATTTACAGGTACTGAAGGATCTATTTCCGAAGGAATTGGTGAGCAACGATTCTAAAGATAGAACCAGATTGCGCTGCTTAAATTTATTTCCTGCTAGATTTATTTTTTGAATATTGTTATGACTTGTACTTTGTTTTGGGCTTTATGACCCGGAGTTTGTTTTGATCCCAGATGTTGGATATTTATATTTTTGGATTATTTCATTTATGATTGGAATTTATCTTTGATTCATGTGGTTATATTTCTTGCGTGGTTGTACCTTGTTGTTCATATTGCTGAGTTAGTCTGGTACAGCTTATGGATTGTATTTACATCATTCGCTGGGCCTATGTCACGTACTCGTATTCCGTATTTTGGGAAGTGGAGCATGACAACAAGGCATAAAGATAGAAACCCCCACCTTGATTTACTAAGTAGGGATAACTTGCTAGCTTTCCTTCTCCTTCCTCCTAGCTCCTACTTGAACCTACTAATGAGAACTCTCTTGTTAAAAACTTCTCTCTCTTTTGATTTCTCTATCTTTTGATTTTTCTTTAGCAAATGAGCTAAGGGTGAAGAGAAGGGGTATTTATAGGAGAAAATGAGAGAGATAAGTGTATGAGAGGGTGAGGGGTGGACTAGGGTTTTTTGCACTTGTTAGCCTTGGGGTATTGGCCGGCCAAATGGTGAGGGGAGAGAGGGGGGGGGGGGTGTGAGTGTATGTGAGTTAGCTTAGGTGAGAAAGAACAACACCTATTACTACAATTGTATTTCCAATAATTATATAACCTAAGTTTATCCTTCCAAATAAATCCTAGCCATTCACCATTGATCAATCATGACAAAAATAAAGATATTTTTGTCCAAAAAACTTACTACGTGATTTGTACAAATGTACGAAATCAATACAATATGTATACGTATATACTAATATATATACCGATAATTTTTATTTGTCAAACCGAACAATCTGTACAAAAATAATTTAATTCTGAGAATAAAACTAAAATAATATTAAAAATAAATTTTATTATCGGTTCGGAAGATTTCAGTACCAAATTGATATAATACAGATATATGCAGAATGGTATATATATACAGATAATATTTATTAATTAAACTGAGTAATATCCCCCAAAAATATTTCAATTCCGAAATAATAATTTTTAATATCAGATCGGAATATAACAGATATTTTCTCAAAAACGCATATTTCATGATTTTGTACAAGTGCACAAAATCGATATGATACATATATATACTTACTAGTATATACATACAGATAATGATTATTAATTCTCTTTTGAAAAAGAAAAACAAAACGATTCGCAGATCCCCTTTCCTCTTCCTTCTTCCTCGCCTAGATCCCGGCGGCCCCCTCCCTCTTCCGCCTCACCCTTTTTCCATCTTACTGTCCTCGCGATTCCCTTCCAACCCATCTCACTTAATCTGGCTCTCTCGCTCTGGTCCCGGTCATCCCTTCTTCCGTCCTCATCTGGCATTTTCGTTTTGTCCTTTGCGGAGTTTCGCTCTCCTGCCCTGCTACGGGGGTTCCTCCCTTCGGTCTTCAGATCCTTCTCCATCCCTTCCTCTGACTGGTTTTAGTTGTTCCGTTTCTCTGTGGTGCCATCTAGTTGTCCTTTGCCGGCTAAGGAGCTCTGCTGTGCTGACTCGCTAGCCAACCTCTCTGTGGTTCGTCTCCTCCCCTAGATTCCCCCTTTTTACAAGCTACCCTTCCGTGGTGCCCCCCCGCTGGATCTCTTCCGTTCGCTCACTCTATCCCATCACTGTGAGTTTTATTGCCTTCTTCATTAATTACTTGTGCTGGTTGCTATTTGTTTTGTGGTATTTTGTTATTTGTATTGATTGTATAATTCAGATCTGGTGATCTCCGTGGCCGTTTCCCTTGGTCCTGATTAAACATCTTTCGGTCATTTTTATTCATGTGTTCCCTTTCTGTGCAGATCGGCTCCTTGCCGGCGTTTACTCAGCCCTCTAGCTGTTTACTGAGCGCCTAAGACACCTCTACCTGGTCTTTGGCATCAGGAGTTGGTAGTTTCTTTTTTCTTCTTAACATTATACTCGTTCTAACTTTCTCCTGTAACCGTTCTCTGCTTCCCCCCTTTCATTTACACCGTTATCTTTCTCTTTTCGAGTCTATCTCTGACTCTCGATTTCTACAGTAAAGGTTTTTTAAGGCAATTAAGGGTATTTCCCTTGGGCTTTTCACCCCCGTTCTATTTTCTTTTTGGGCCTCTTCCTTATGGGATCGTCTTGGGTAGAAAACGTTAAAAAAAAAAACTAATTCTCTGCCTCTTTTCGTTTCTGAAAGCCCAACTTCTCATGAGCCTTACCGGCCCATCCAAAGGAAGTTTCTAGGGCGCTCTTATTCTCCCTCTTCCTGCTCATACTCTCATCCAGCCTCTTCTTCTTCTATACGCTCTCAACATTCTTCATCTCCTTTCCACCAAATTTCCTTTCGTTGTAACCCCTGTTTTTCGTTTTTCGTATCTTTTGTGTATTTGTCTTTTTCTTGGATAATTGTACTCTCTTGTATATTTGTTCTGAACCGTATATTGGAGTTGTTTTCAATATATATTCATTTTTTGGCTCATTCTTGGTCTTTTGTGATTTATTTTCGGTTCCTCGATTTGTCTTGATCATTGTTGTTATTTTCGTTCTTCATTTGTGTCTTGTTCTCTTTATTCTTGTCTTTGGGTGCTCATGGTGATGTGGTTGCTCATCCTATCCCCAATCTTATTGTTTGATCCCAAATTGACTACCAATGCAAAAATTGAAATCTACAATCCTATTTGATATCCTATACTAATTGATCATAATCAAATCCTATTCGTCTAAACCTATTGCTACTCCTAAATACCCACAACACATTAACCTAATTACCCATCTCATACAACTAAACCCTAAACAACCCTATATATAATCTATCCCTAACCTAAACCCTAACCCTAATACTAAACCCCCCAGCCTCCTCTCCCTTTCTCCTTCCTGTCTGGACCAGCTCCATACCCACACACCCCAGCGCGCCCCAGGCCGACCACCCTCTGTTCGGCCTGCACCCATCCCGATGCCACCTAGCCCTACACCCCGATCCCGATCCCTCACCGTTGCCGCAACCACCACTCCACCATCACCCGATGACTCATCTCTCCATCTCTCTCTCCGGTGTTCCTCTGGCACCGTCGACTGCAGCCAAGGGCGCAACCCTCCGTCCGCTATCTCTCTCTTGGTCTCGCTCTCTCTTGCTTGGGAGTTCACACGTAGGACCGTGCCAGTTGTTCGTTGATTCATGGATTTCTTGTTCGTGGATTTTGTTCGTTGTCGGGATCCTTTCCCGTTATTCTTAGTGTTCGTTCTTCGTCTTCGGTTAAGGCAAGTAACTTGTACTCAATTCCTTTATATGATACAAGTCATAAATACCGCTTGTAGTGTAGTTGGGTTCTAGAGACAATTTTTGTGTGAAACTCCTTGTTGATATTGTCTCTATAGTGCTATATTGACCATATTTGCCTCAGATACATATGACATGAATTAACCTAGGAGTGACCGTTTATTGATGTGATGTATATGTGAAACAATTATGAGAACTTGTGTGCTTGTGAGATCTATGTGATATACTTGTTGTGGACATGTCGAGTACCCTATTTCATATTGTTTGGACACCTAGTAGACTCTAATTCATGTTTAGTAATGTTTCAACCAAGTTTCGTATGATTCATGTTGGTTTTGTTTCTAAAGGAAATTCTTTGTTTTGTCGATAATCTGTGTTGATCAGTAATTTAGACCATATTAAGGTCAGAATCATAATTTCAGTATAAAACATACATTAGAGAAATCCATCTTCTTTCCAACCCCTCTGATCTTGCTCGATTTCATTTTCGTGTGTGTGAGATATGACATTTTTACTACAGAGGTGTAGACCTTTTCCAGATTTTGTTTCTCGATGATTTTGATGACTAAATTATTTTTATACTTGTTCTACACATATTATTTTGATCTATAACTTTGGTCAGTATTTCTATATCTATCTAGGGATTACCCAGAATTTTGGTGGATTTTATTGATGATTTTATATGCCATTTCATGCCTGTTTACCAAAACTATACTTGCTAGATTTTGTTTGCTGTTCTGTAAAGATTTGTATTTTCACCCTGATTCCTTTCCCTGTATGGAAAATGTTTCTGAAATATGAAGATTAGCATATTTTGTCTATTTTCATCTCCCTTTGGCGGATGTTGATTTCGTTTCACGGTTTGCGAGATATTACAGTTTTCTTACAGCAATGTTGGAAATTTCATATTTGCCAAACTATCGTTTCTTGATGTTTTCTGATTTTTGATGGCTAAACTAATCTTACTGAAAAATTTTGAAACTTTATATTCTGATACTAGACATATAGGGGAATAACCCAGATTTTTTCTGGATTTATTTGAGATGTTTTGATGCTGCTTTCCTGACTGTGAATTTGATTTTCTAATTTCTGGCTGAACGCGTTTTCTAGATTTAAATCAGTTTTGAGTTATGATTTTGTGAAATACTATATGACTTATTTATACTCTCTGGATTCGGTTGGGAGTCTATTTTCTAGACCTTTTTACGGATTCAGATTTGCATGTTTGTAACAACGGGAATTTCAGTTTTACTACAATATGGTCTTGCTGTCCTAAGCTAGACATTTGGTTATTTTATCCTTTGTGTGTTATCTTTCACCCATACATGTTTATCTTGCTACTTGAACTTGTTACTTAATCATACCATGATATACTTTCTTATTTCGTGACACATACATGCTTGTTTGGCATTAATAATAAATTAACCAAGCCGGGGTTTAAAGGGACAAATCTAGTAGTGGATAATTCAGAAACGTATACTCGGAAGAGAATCTATTGATTCTATGTGATACTTGGCTTGATACTTGAGATTTGGCTTGAAACTTGATTACTTAAGGCTTGATATTTCACCACTTGAGGCTTGTTACTTGATACTTGATACTTGGCTTGATACTTGTTACTTGAGGCTTGATATTTCACTACTTGAGGCTTGACACTTGTACTTGACTACTTGACAATTGTTACTCGTTACTTGATTTGTGATACTTGATACTTGTTTACATGATACTTGTTCACTTGACACTTGATAATGACACTTGTACTTATTCATCTTGCCATGCTAGTTGTTATACTTGTTACCATGTTTACTCTATGTTATTAGTTAGTTTTTCCATGTACTTGTATCCTGCATTACAAGCGGCCCGTAACTTGTAATTGACAGAAACTTGTTTTCTCTTTTCCTATCCCTGCAATTGTTAAATTACAAATTTTGGAGAACAGGTACCAGATGGTATTGGTGATATAAAGTATTAGTGCTGGATCTTATTGCTATTATTTCTTATAGTTGCTTGAACAATATTGTATTTTGATACTTGGATTTATTCTTGTATTTGGGCAATGTGACCCAGGATTTTGACTTATTCAGATCATGACTACTTGAGATTAATATATTTGGTTTCAAGTATTCTTGTTGATATTTTGGTTCATATGTGCATGATTGGTTGATCCTTTTGCTTCCGACTCTGATTATTCTTGTGAATGTTGTAAAAATTCTTCAACAGCTTATGGATGATGAAAATCATTCGCTGGTCTTTTGTCGCATATCCGTATTATGTATTCTCTTTTGGGAAGCGGGGCGTGACAGTTGTCTTTAGCCAGGACATCTGAAGGCCTTCTGTTCTTCCAATATGAAGTGCTTGTTTTTCCTTAAACCTAGACATTCTCGTCACCAATGCTTCTCTCTACAACAACTCTTGGGTCTCTCCTTGGGAGTCCCCATTTCCGATCAAGTTCTTGCTGCGCTTGATTTCCTCTTTCTTCAAATCAAGCTTGCGGATATCCAATCCAACAAACCGAAGAGAGCCAAACTGTCGTCTGTGTCTCCTTTGCTTCCCACTCCTCCAGTCTCTCAACGCCTAGCTGAGGCCGTTCACCCATCTCCCTCAGCGCAACCTCCCCCCTTCACTAGTCTCTAAGCCTCTTGTTACTCAGGTCTTTATCCCCTCTGTGTTGCTCTCAGATAAGATGAAAATGTTTGATACTTACGGCGCCGTCACCTTCGGTGGAGGTTCGATTCCCAATTTCCCGTTAGATTCTTTTCTCTACAATTCGTGTAATGTTAAAGATTGGGCTTGGGTTATCAACACATGCTTTAATGGAGATGTTGTTATTCATTGCCCCTCTCCTAAAATCTTAGAGGATTTAATCGCCATTACCTCCCTTTCCATTGGAGCAATTTTGCTCTCCATTCAAAAGTGGATCTAGCTTAGCCTTCCTCCTCCGGCTCTTAGCCCTACCCCTATTAAGATTACTTTCTTGGGACTCCCTCCGTTCTGCGACTCTCATTGGCTCGTTGGAGATATGACTAAATGCATTGGTGACCTGATTAGCATATCATCTTCCCCGATGTTGGCATCAGGATGTCTCCAAGTAGAAGCTCAATTTCTATGCCCTAAAGTGTAAGAAAGAATTGAAGCTTTTTCTCGAATGGATTGCAAGTCTACCTTCACTATTTCAGTGAAATACCATGACTCTTCTAGCAGAGGCAGTTCTCAAATTCCTCTCCTGATTGGGGCTTCAAAGCCAGTTGCGACATCTTCCCCTCTCCCAACAACCTTCTCAGTGGGTACCTCTTCCCTGTCGAAAGTTTCTTCGGCCAAATTTAAAGGTCCTCACAGGGGTTCTTCCATAAAGAACTTTTGCTAATCAAAGTTGGAGTTTTGTTAGCCCTAGCAATTCTAAAATTTCTCCCTCTAAGGCGCAAAATTTAGTATGAATCAATCCAGACATCTCGTCTCAAATGACTGTGAAATTGACTAATCCTCCTGTTTTGGCTTCCGCTGATCATCAGCCTAAGCTCTCTCAGCTCCCGGCCCCTAAGCCATCAGCGGATATGATTCCCTCCTCCTCAACTGCTCTGATTTCATTGTCGGCTCCTCCCAAGTTGTCGGAATCTGATCCTAAATGGCCAGCCTGGGAAGTTAATCATCACTACTCCGCAGATTAGGACAAATTCCAACTTGCTGTTCAGTGTTTCCTTTCCCAGGGATCCAAATCTTCGTTAGTTCCTATTAAAGCCCTTGCGGTGCAGCAGCCTTCAGCTGATGCTTGGGTGGATCAGGACAACCTGTTGGAGGAAGAAGAATCGGAGCTGAACCTTGCTCAGTCGCAACAGAAGGTCCGTTCTCTCCTTTTCTCTATTATTTTTAAGAATTGTTCATTTAATTTTTGTTGGAATTCTAGCTGTGTCATTCTGTAAGTGGGTCGTTTTTCTTCATTTCCTGCTAATTTCTACCTCTCTTACTGTCTTGCTACTTGTGCTATCTTTGATCCCGGATTAGGGTTTTCGGCTTTGTTGAGAATGAATTTCCATCCTTCTCAATGGCATAGCAAGTCCCTTATCTCCCCCTATTCTCTTCTTCTTCCGTCTCTTATTCAGTTCCCTTCGGTGATCCTTAGTTCTTCTCCTTCTCAAAGGTCCAACCTCTGTTCCACCTCTAAGCTTAATGTCTCTCTTAACCATCTGAGGCCGGCTCAAAATCTGCATTTCTTACCTTCCTCCCCGGTGGTTGATGATTCTTGTTGTCAACAGCCTTCATCAGGGAAGAAAGTTTCTATCCCCATTATTCGTTCAAGCGCTCGTATTAGGGCTAAAAGAGCTTATGTTTATTCGACAGTGTCTCACCCCTCTTTAGCAGCCCAGGTTTGCAATTCAAATTTCCTTCCCCCAGCCCCAGCTACCTCTGACCAGCATATGTTAGGCTCCATCTATCAAGTCCATTTCGATTCTCTTTCCAACCTTGATATGATTAACCTTGCCAATGATATGGGGTTTTTGGTTAATTCGGATAATTTTGTGGACTTTGATGTTATTAGGCAACAAGAACGTTCTAGAGCTTTTGAGTCTCAATGTTTCCATGATTAGTATCTCTTGGAATATCCGGGGACTCAGGAGCCCCACTAAACAACAGGCTGTTTATCAACTGATCGCCTCTTCTCATTGTGATTTAATCTTTATCCAGGAATCAAAAATTGATTCTCCTTCCCCTTCTATCTTTCGTTCTATTGGTGGATCCCTCATCTCCAAGTGGATCTCCCTATACGCCATTGGCTCTAGGGGGAATCATCTTTGGTTTCAAAGAGTCATGTTTCTCGCTTATCTTTATTCAGCGATTAACTTTCTTTCTCATCGTTCGTCTTCACTGGGCGGCATTCAATTGCTGTCTCACTGTCGTCTCAGTTTATGGTCCGTCTTCTCCTGAGCAGCGTAATTTGTTTTGGAACGAATTTCAATCGTTCCAAAATAACATTAATGGCTTCTGTTTTTTCTGTGGTGACTTTAACATTACTAGATTTTCCTATGAAAGGTCTAGCAACGCCTCTATTTCTTTACACTCCTCCCATTTTAACGATTTCATTCGTTCCCTTCACCTTACCGATCTTCCTCTTAATGGCCAATCTTTCACATGGTCCAATTTGCATCTCTCTGCGACTATGGCTAAACTCGATCGTTTCCTGGTCTCCGAAGATTGGATTAACCGTTTTCACAACTCTTTCACTTTTGCTTTGCCCAATCCCTCGTCAGAACATGTGTCTATAGGACTTTATTCTAACTACAATTTTGCTAAGTCGTTCAATCAAGATCAAATATTCGTTAATCTAATTTCAGAATGCCTCTCCTATATTACGGGGTCGTTCGGCCTTGGCTGCATCCTGATCAAGCTTCACGTTATCAAGCACGGTTGCAAGATCTAGCGTAAAGAGAAACAGGCTAATACGAATTTCCTTAAAAACTTCCTCCTCTCCTCCGTTGAATCCATTGATCATCTTGAGGAGTTTGGCCCCTTATCTGACTCCCTTCGTTCGGAATGTAGCTCTTGCAAGAGAGATTATGCTGACATTCTCCATAAGGAACACATTAAGTGGGCTGAGAGAGCCAAGTTTTGATGGCTCAAGGAGGGAGATGGGAATACTTTGTTCTTTCACAACTTTGCGTCTCACAGGCAACGCTGTAATCGTATTACCTCTATTGTCGAAAATGGCAATGAGGTAAATTCGGATTTGGATATCCATAATTCTTTCCTTTGTTTTTATAAAAACCTTCTAGGTTCTTATAAACAGCGCTCTATCAACCTGGACTGGAATCAACTCTACGGTCATCATTTGCATGACCTGTCTTGCCTAGAAAATCCTTTTTCTATGGAAGAAATCAAGTCTGCTATTTTTTCGTTAAAGAGCAATTCAGCGCCAGGTCCAGATGGATTTCCCTCCTTCTTCTTCCAAAAATTTTGGAATTGGCTTAAACACGATCTTTTCAATATGTTTGCAGAATTGCACCAAGGGTCCTTCTCCTTTGACCGAATCAAGTACGCGGATATTGTGCTCATCCCTAAAATTTTGGGAGCCCATACGGTCGCTAACTTTCGGCCTATTAGCCTTCTCAACACTACTTTCAAAATCATTATGAAGGTTCTTTCTTCCTGACTAAGTGCTTTTATCTCTCCTCTTATTGATCCCGCTCAATTAGGCTTTATTAAAGATCGTTTTATCCTTGATAGTGTAGCGTCTGCTCAAGAAATCATCTCTGATTGTCACAGATCTAACACCGAAGGGATCTTATTAAAACTTGACTTTCAAAAAGTTTATGATAATGTCAGCTGGGACTTCCTCTTCGAGATCCTTATTAATCATGGTTTCGGTCCTAAGTGGATCGCCTGGATTAAATCCAGTCTATTCTCCGGTACATCTTCCATTCTCATCAATGGATCGGAAGGCCACAAATTCAAAATTAAGTGTGGCCTTCGTCAAGGCGATACTATCTCTTCCCTATTATTCTCTCTTGTTGCAGATGTGTTCAGTAAATTACTCCGTAATGCTTGGGATGCTCAGGTTATTGAAGGGCTTAGTGGCTCTCAGAGTTTCCGAGGTGTCCTTAACCTTCAATATGCCGATGACACTATTATCTTTGCCAAACCTAATGGTTGTTCCCTTCGGAATCTGAAACTTCTTCTTTATATCTTTGAAAGAGCTTCTTGATTATCGATCAACTTTCAAAAATCATCGGTTCTTTGGCTCGGGGGTTCCCTCAATCGTCAAGCTGAAATCTCTTAATTTTTCAATTGTGCTTCGGCCTCTTTCCCCATTCAGTATCTTGGTATTCCCATGAGATGGGGAAAGTTGCATAAATCTGATTAGATGCGGTTGAATATAGACTTAACAATTGGTCTGGAAAGCAGCTCTCCCGAGGTGGCAGATTAATTTTCCTCAACTCGTTTCTTTCCTCTATTTCCCTTTATATGATGTCCTTGTTTTATGTTCCCTCTTGTGTGATCAAGAGAATTGAACAAATCAGAAGTAACTTCTTCTGGTCAGGTGTCCATAATTATAGAGCTGGCTCTCACCTCTGCAATTGAAAGATGATCTGCACTTTCAAGGCTGCGGGAGGTTTAGGGGTTCTTGATCTCAGAAATCAAAATCTTGCCCTTCTTGGCAAATGGCTTTGGAGAATTTAGAAAGACGTTCAATTACCTTGGGCCTGCATTATTATTCTTAAGTGCTTTGCTAGGCATAGGATCTGGGAGTTTTCCCCCTTCCTTTCCTGTAAGGCCTTCCCCTTTTGGAAGGGAGTTTGAAAAGCTGCCGCCTCTTTTCTATGTGGTATCTTCCATGAATGCTCTGATGGATCTAAGACCAAATTTTGGTCCGACCTCTGGATCGGTAACACCAAGCTTGTGTCTACCTTCCCTTGCCTCTACCGTTTGGTCTCCAACCCTTCCGCCACTGTGGCGGAATCGGTTACTGCTCACAATAACCAGACGCTTTGGATCATTCCCTTCACTAGTGACCTTCCCGATTCGCTTATTCCAGACTTCAATGTTCTACTATCATGCCTTAACAACTATTCTTGGCTTCCTAAAGAAGACTTTAGATGGCAATTGACCAGCACTGGTAGCTATTCTATTAAATCTTTTTGTAACTTCCTAAATTTTCGTGGTGTCAACTCTTCTTTTGCTAATTTTATCTGGAGTAGTTGTGCCCCACTTAAGTATAAAATCCTCTCTTGGCTTGCCGTCCACAATAAGCTTCTCACTGTGGATGTACTTAATAAAAGGAACTTGACCTGGGGTCAATTTTTTCCTTTGTGCTCAATTGAGTTTGAAGACATTCATCACCTTTTCATTCAGTACAATTTCATTTGCCCGTATGGAAGATTTGCATTTTGGCTTGGGAAATTCCTTCCATACCTTCCAAAATGTCTTCCTGTTGGATTCCTCATTTTATTAATAAAAAATATCGCAGTTCTTGGATCCTTTCCTTCATGACTATCATATGGGTGATTTGGTCGGAAAGGAATAAGCGTATTTTCACTCAAACCTATGCCACGATCGACTCTATCATTGATGATTTCTTACTTTTCACCAAAATTTGGCCCTCTACTTTAAATCAAGATATTGTATTAGCTTTACACCTTCAGCGCCTTGATGAGGCGTTACTTTGTTTACATTCACTTACTGCTATTTGATCTTTTCTTTTCTGTTTTGCTTAATTCTACTTTACTTCGCTTCGTTGCAGAGCTGTGGTGATCATTGGGATCTTTCTTTCTTTTGCTCTGGGTCTTTGGATTGACCGTTTTGAGGTGTCTAATTTGCAGCGATCTGTTCCCGACTTTTGATCTACTCTAAGATATTTTTGCTAGTGGGGAGTTTTTTTGGTGTTGGCTTAGCTTGTTGTCCCTTTTTTCCTTTTCTTTCTGATGTTTTTATGCCTCTCGTATAGGCAGTCTCTTGGTTGTATTTCTGTTGTATATACTACTCCCTCCCCCCCTTAGGTACTGTCTATTATTTTCATGTTTCGTCCCCACTGTTATGTTGTTTGTTGTTCTTGGTGATGTTGGCTTTAGGTTGCCTTGTGCAGTTCTCGTTGTTGCATTTGTTTTCAGCTATCTCTGGTGACCTGTTTGATGATTTTTTTTTGGTTTGGCTTCTGGCTTGGCGGTTGTACATGGTGTTTTTGTATTCACCTTTGTTTCTTATCTGCTTAGATTTGCCTTGCTTGGGTTCTGCCTCAGGTTGTTGAGCCGACGGTTCTCTGTCCAGGCTTCTTTTTTATTGTCGTGGTAGTGATGGCTTTTACCTATGTTTCCTTTTCTGGATTCTTGTTTCCACCCAGCTGTTATCCATGCTGGGTTTAGCTCTGTAGGTGGGTGTTTACTAGCTTCCTTGTATGGCTTCTTGTTACTTCTTTTATATGCAGCTGGTTCTGGACGCATTGTTTTTGTGTTATCGATTGAGTCTTGCTCGGGTGGCTGAGATCTATTTCCAGAACTGGCTGTTTAGATACTTTTTGCTTAGCATTTCGTGCTAGCTGTCCCTTCTCTTTTCCCTGGTTGTGGACAACCAGGCTGTTAGGTCTGAGACTGGTAGTGATATCATATTAGTCTCTTCTTGGTCGGGTTTGGCCATTTTTCTTTTGGTGTGTCAAGCTCGGCCTCAGCGTTCCAGCGTTACTAGCCTGATTTTCAATTCTCTTTTTTCTATATTTTTTCCCAGCGTCTCCTTTACTAGTTTTCAGCGACTCTTTGTGGACATCGTTTTGAGTTCGTTGCGCCTTTCCCTCAGTCTTGTTCAGCAGCAATGTCTACGGGTACTTGGCTCGGTGCCTTGCTATTGCCTGCTTCTGCTCAGTGCTGTCCTAGTTGGTCGCCCCTTCTCTGCTGCCTGTCTTGTTTTCTGATCGGCCTTGTTAGCTCCAAATCTGTGGGTCTGCTAGCGCTAGGTGTGGAGTGTCCAGTCGAGGTGTCTTTTCTTCGCAGCGGATGTTTTGTATTGCTGTATTTGATTTAGTTTGTGTTTCGTTTGCTTTAGTTTGTGTTTCGGATAGTTTTTGGGCAATTAGCTTAATTACCCGTTAACTCTTTTTTCTATTCCTCGGTCTTTATTTTTTCCTTTTTACGATGGTGTAAACTTGGATCAGTTTGTATCTATTTTCTCATTAATATATTGGGCTAGAATCGGTCGATTCTATTCTTGTTATTAAAAAAAAATTAAAACAAGTAATTTTCATTAGAAATATTTTAATTTTAAAAAATAATAATAATACAAATATAATATCCGACCCGGATATTACACGGCCCCCGTCACGAGGGCCGAGTTCCAAAATTTTAGGAACGAGGTCCTTCAAGCAATTCGAGGCGGTCCCAGGACCGAGGAGCGCAAAATTACCTACCATTAGTCAGAAACCCGGGCCAGCGAATCCCATGGATTGACCTGCCTACTAGAACAAGAAGATGCCTTCCTTCGACTCCTCTGGGAGATGGAGAACCGCCTCGCCCATCTCGGCGAGGGCAGGTCGATGCTAGGCCAAGGTTGCAGGCCGAACCAACCCCCATTCTCCACCCCAATATTGGAAGCAGAGATCCCCAGAAATTTCAGGCCTCCCCAATTTTAGACATACAATGGTGAGGGTGATCCCATTGATGACATGGAAAGGTTCAAAACTCTCATGCTATTTTCACAGCGCATCGGATCCTCTCCTATGCCACGCTTTCCCTGCCATCCTACGTGGTCCAGCTCGAGAATGGTTCTCGAAACTCACCCCGGCTTGATCTTCTCTTTCGACCAGCTAGAAGCGATCTTCCAAGCCCACTTCGTGATCAGCCGAAAAGTCGAGAAGACGAGCGAGTCACTTCTGGACCTTAAGCAAAAGGAAGGGGAACCACTTCGCAGGTTCGTTCGAAGGTTCACTGCCGAGGCTGTAACACCCTAGATTTTTTAAAATAATTTTTTTGAGGTGTATAAATGAATTAAAATGATTTTGGTGATTTAAAAAACATTTTTTTCTAAAAAATATTTTTTACACGTGCAAAATACGTGCAAATATTTTCTTGGGAAGTTCAAAGTCAAAAAATATTTTGGGAAAACCTATTATTTATTAGTATGTATTATTTATGAATTTTTCTGAATTTTTTCTGATATTTATTAAGTATATTTGCAAATATTACAAAAAGATAGACTTTTGTGCAAAATTACCACTTGGAGTGAAAACTCCATATTTTAGGATTTTTGGGATGAGCAAGATGGCTAGCCAACTCAGAGGTAAAAAGTTTACTTTTTTCTTGTAATAGATTTGGTTTATTTCACAAATTTCTAAAACAAGGGTCTTTTTTGCAAAATTGCCACTTAGAGGCAAAATTTACAAATTTATTTTTCTGGATTTAAACCTAGTGCCGAACAGTATTAGGGTGGTTATTTAAAAAAAAATTAAATTGAATTGGTTAATATCGTTTCCAAGTATAAGGATTTATATATGTAAAGATATATTCAAAAAGGATATATTGCAAAACCTATTCAAAACCCTAATTATCCTAATTTCCGGAATATTTATAAGAGAGTGCAGCCATCTCTTTGCTGTAATACACAAAGCTTTTTCTTTATTATTGATTTCTTGGAGTTTCGAAGCGATGATCTTGGTTTTCTTGCGAAAGGAAGAAATTTTATTGTTCACTTTATTATTTCGGTTGATTCTTCAATAAGGTGAGTGACGTACATTTAATTTCTTATTTTTCTAAGCATGTTGTATGTGATGATTTGTTTATTAGAAAGCATGTTAGGGGATTGTATGATGATATAATGAATTTTGATAAGGGATGAATACAAATTGAATCTTTTCATGAAAACGATGCTATTGATGATTAAAATTCTACATAGATGCCTTGAGATTGTTAAGAACCTAATAGAACCCATGAGTAGGTTGTTTTCTTTCATATGCTTGCTAATTTGATTGGTTATTGCAAAAAGTGAATAAAAACCTAGTTTCACTGTGTAAGTTATAGATATGGTCTGTTTGGGAATTTTGATGAGTAAAACTTGATGAATAGTTGTTATAATTGCATATTATTCATGGGTATACAGATGTGAGTAGTGGTTTATGTGTTTAATTAATTACAAGAGGGTTTTTGGATCAAAGAAGATCAAGTTTTGAAGGGGTGGAGTTGTTGTTTTAATTTGGGTCTGATAATGTATGGTCGAAAGTTTGATTTTTGAGTTTTATGAAGCTTTTGATTGGATCTTGAGTTGTCTTGATCCTGAGATTGATTAGGATAATGTATTACCTAGATACGATGTTTTCTTGAAGCTTTAACTGATGTAAACACACATATATACACTTATATATATATATATATATATATATATATATATATATATATATATATATATATATATATATGTCCTGTTTTGAAGAATTTATCGAAAATTGCTCTTTTATGAATTTGATGAAGTTTTGATTTGTTTTATAAAGTCCAGTATGTTAAACAAGTTGTATTTGATCATCTCGGGAATTTTTTTTACAAATTTATGATTTTTCAAAGATTAAACAAAATATCACTTAAAATGTGCACGAAATTCAAAGCTGTATTTTCTTGACATGTGAGGCGACCGGTTCCATTTTGAACTAAAATGTGAGGTCGACTGTCATTTGAAATTTTTTTTGATTTTCTGGGCTTTTGCAGCCGATCGTTGTTATTTTCAACTGTTTTGACAATCGACCGACACCTGCTGTCTGTGTTGTTTTTGTTGAGTTTTCTGTTGATTTCTTGGACGATTATTTCTTCGATATTTTGAATTATTGACCTACTGTTTTAAATGATATTTTGCTACAGATTACAGTATTTAACAGAAAGTTATATTTTGATTTTAATAGAATTTAAATTGTATTTCTATAACTTTACAAAGTGAAATATATATAGTTTTTGAAGAAATTGATGTTTTGTGACTTTCTACGAATTAAAAATATGATTCTCAGTTGTATAATGGATTTAATACTTTATTTCAATTCTGGAATTTGTGAGTATACTGAGTGAATTTGGTTTTGTTGATTAAAGAAGTTTTTATTGATGTAAACATTTTGAGATTTGGAATTAAGAGTTTTATTGAAAGTTTTGGTGTTGATATTCGATTTGTGAGTCTTTAGGAGTTGAGTGGGATTCCAGTGAACCGAAAAATGAGATTTTGTGAATTTTGACCAGTTGGGTCTCGGGGTTATTGTTGTGGAATTATGTCCGGCAGGATACATTAACTCTCGAGAGGGAAAATTTCTGTTTTAATAATAATCAACTTACGGAAAGACACTAAAGGAGATGTGATAGAACTTGGGAAACGTAAGTATATGCTCTAAGGGTCTAGTCCAACGGATGCGTTTCAGGATTGTCTGTTGTTCTGTCTCGAGAGGACATTTGGTATGTTCGTGTGTCGAGGGTCTGCAGGCCTATTCACGAAGCATATAGGTGCATTTGCGTGTCGAGGGTCGGTGGACCTATTCACAGGATGTACTAGTGTATCTGCACGTCGAGGGTTTCGCAAACCTATTCGTGGGGTACACGTCAGGGAGGTAATTCTTCCTTGGGTTCAGATCTATTCTTACATGATGCTTGCGCATCAAGGGTTGTAATGCCTATTCGCGAAGTATTCTAGATCTTGTTTCATTCACCGTAGTAGGACAAGTTGCATAACCAGGGACTTAACCCTATAAATTGGAGAATGATAAGGGCTTGCACCGGACCTATATAGTATGGAATACATAGAATCTGACAAGTATGCATTAGAGAGTCATCATATTGTATTTGTGTTTTCCTGACTTGGTTTTAAGCATGTATGTTTTTTGTTTTCCTATACTTAACACTTAATCTAGTTTCACTTGATATTTTCATATTTTATTTATTGTTATTTCATATTCTATTTGTTACTACCATTGGTACGTGTTGTTTATGACTTTATTCTTTACGTTTTATTTATATTGTAGTTCTTTTGATGTCACTAACACCGTTATGGCTGACCCCTGTAGTTTTGGGGGTTAGGATTATCTCTAACCTCATGTTTTACAGGTAGGTACCTATAGCATGTGATTTGGATGCATGTGGTAGAATGATAATGTGGTTTATGTAATTGTAAAGAATGTGTTGGAAAAGAAAGAATTGTAATTTAAGATGTTTAATTTTTCGCTGTGTTTTGTAAAGAATTGATGTAATAAAAGTTGAAAAATTATTCTGTGTTTTGGCTATGTTTCCTATTACAATGAGCTAGATGCTGGGAATTGTGCCACGTATTTCTGAGGTATTATGTTGGAAATTCGGCGCGCTACAGAAGTTGGTATCAGAGCTAGGTTCAATAGTAATAATTAACATTGTATAAAAATAAACCTAGGTGTGGACATTAGACCGTGCGTACCTAGGTCTGGACATTAGGATGTGAGTATCACATAGAATTAAAATATGTTATGATTTGGGGTATGATTGAGGTTTTGCCATGGGGTATTAATGTGAATGTGAATTATGTTGTGATGCTCTAACTTTTCCCTCATTTTATAGTATTCAGTATAATGGCAGGACCCAGGACCAGGAATGGTGGAAATGGTGATAAGGCTGAGGGTTCCCATGGTGCTATACTTGATTTTGAGACTGATATTTCCAGGGTGTATCAGATCTTGAACACGTTCATGGTAGCTAATATGGCCCAGAATCATAATTAGAATCAAGGGGCTGGACCAGTGTTTGTTAATGCTGATCTGATCAAGCAGGTTAAGTCCTTCAAGCGGATGAAGCCACCTGTTTTTTAGGGACAATCTGATCCAAATAAGGCTGATGATTGGATTAGACAGATGGAGTGGTCTTTGAAGTCTTGGAAACCCCAGCAGTCAATAAGGTAAAATTGGGTACAATGCAGTTAGAGAAGGACGCTAGCGTCTGGTGGCAGTCAGTGAAGAGAACTTTTGGGAATCAACATGTGACTTGGGAGGCTTTTCTGGATGAGTTCAGGGATCGTTTCTTTCCTCTGGATATTCAAGAGAAGAAGGCAAAAGAATTCATGAATCTGCAGAAAGGCAACATGTCAGTGCGCAAATATGAGACTAAGTTTGCCCAGCTATCAAGGTATGCACCGGAGCTGATTATTGATGAGGCGAAGAAGGCTCAAAATTCGAGCTGGGCTTGAGGCCGAATTTGAGGTCGCAGATGATACCGTTGGGCATCAGAAGGTTTGATAAACTGGTCAGGAGTGCAGTTATGACAGAAGAAGATATGGATCAGTTCCAGTAGAAGTAGGAGACCTGGAATAGGAACAAGAGGCCAGCAGTTGGTCAGAGCGGGAAGAAGTTCCCAGTGAAGCAGGACAGGTTCAGTAGGCCAGAGCTGAAGGCACCCGCTATTCAAGGCGTGACTTATTTCAACTATGGAGAGGCAAGCCACTATCAGTCAGCATGCACCAAGCCACTTAAGGTGCGGGTTTGTTATCAGTGTGTTCGTGAAGGGCATCTCAAACCAAATTGTCCGCAGTTGAAGAAGGATGGTGCAAGCGGAGGCAAATTTCAGAGGCACGAGCGAATGTTCGCATCAACTGAGGAGGATGCAGGTAACTCAGAGGATGTGATCCTGGGTATGCAAGAATTTTAAATTTATTTATTGGAGGTATTAACTAAAACTTTGTTTGAGAATAAATTGGAGATTTGAGTATCATTCTTCATGTAATAGGATTTGTTTTGATTAATGAAATAAAGGCAAAAGGTTTATTGGATACTGGTTTTTTGCATACATTTGTGTCGCCCAATTTTGCTGAAGTCTCAGGTGTGGAACCTAAGATGTTTCAAGGCCGAGTCTTGTCGGTGGCAACGCCATCAAGAGAGAAATTGATTGTTGATCGATATTACGAGTGTTGTGATATCGAGATTGGTGGGAGATTATTTGGCATTGATCTCATTGAGCTGCAGTTCATGGGTGTGGATGTAATCGTGGGCATTGGTTGGATGGCAATATATGATGCCACAATTGAATGCAAGAAGAAAGAGGTGTTAGTGAAAGCACCAGGAGGTCCTATAGTGACTTTTCAAGGGAAGAAGAAGGACCCGAAAGTGACTGCAATGGTATCTAAGTTGATGACTCCAAATGAAGTCAGAGGCATTCCAGTTGTCAGGGATTTTTCTACGGTATTCTTGGAAGATTTACCGAGATTATCGCCGCAGTGGGTTGTTGAGTTCTGTATTAATGTTCAGCCAGGAAGTGCTCCGATTTCTAAGGCTCCATACGGGATGGCACCCATAGATCAGGATGATGTTAAGAAGCAAATTGAGGAATTGCTGAGTAAGGGATTCATCAGGCCGAGTTCTTCACCGTGGGGAGCACTAGTGTTGTTAGTGAAAAAGAAGGATGAGTCAATGAGGATGTGTATTGACTATCGAGAGTTGAACAGGGTGACCATTCAGAACAAGTATCTGCTTCCACGGATTGATGATCTGTTTGATAAACTTCGGGAAGCAGCTGTATTTTCGAAGATTGATCTGTGGTCAGGGTATCATCAGGTTCGAGTTAAGGAGGAAGATGTGAGTAAAATAGCTTTCAGGACTCATCATGAACTCTATGAGTTTTTGGTAATGCCATTCGGAGTGATGAATGCGCCGGAAGTGTTCATGGATATGATGAATTGGATTTTGCGTCTGTTTATTGATTCCTTCGTAGTGGTTTTCATTGATGATATTTTGGTGTATTCGAATTCGGAGGAAGAGCACTCTAAGCACTTGGCAAAGGTATTGAAGAAGTTGCAGGAGTATAACATGTATGCCAAGCTGTCGAAGTGTGAGTTTTGGAAGTTTGAGGTAGCTTTCCTTGGTCATATCCTTTCTAAAGAGGGAGTGACCACTGATCCTTAGAAGTTTGAAGCCGCGAAGAATTGGCCCAGGCCAACGACAGTGAAGGAAGTCAGGAGTTTCTTGGGTTTGGCTGGGTACTACAGGAGATTCATTCAGGGTTATGCACAAATCGTAGTTCCTTTAAAAGGGTTAACTCAGAAGAATGTGGCATTCACATGGACTGATAAGTGTAAGGCGAGTTTTCTTGAGCTAAAGGAGTGGTTAACGACTGTGTCTATCTTAGCTTTGCCACAAGCTGGGAAGGACTATGTTATCTTCAGTGATGCATCTCTCAGAGGCTTGGGGTGTGTCTTGATGTAGGAAGGGAAGGTTATTGCATATGGTTCAAGGCAGTTGCGTCCACATGAGAAGAACTATCTGACGCATGATCTGGAATTGGCTGCTATTATCTTTGCCTGGAAGCAGTGGAGGCATTATGTATATGGAGAGAAGCTCAACATGTATACCGACCACAAGAGCCTGAAGTACATTTATCAACAGAAGGATCTAAGTCTTCAGTAGAGAATGTGGTTGGAAGTGTTGGAAGACATTTGTCCTGAGATCAAGTATCATCCAGGCAAGGTGAATGTGGTGGCCGATGGGCTTAGTCGGAAGAGCAGTCTGTCGAGTTTGATCACTATCCAGAGTGAGTTCGCAACAGAGTTTGATCAGGCAAGTATTGAGGTTGTACTGTAGGGTTTGGGAGTAGGGGTGGGCTCGGTAAAATACCAAACTTTTTGACATTGTACCATTACCATACCAAACTTGTTCGATTTCAAAATATGCAAACCGTTACCAACTAAAAAGTTCGGTATACCGAAACTTCGGTTGGTACGATTTGGTATTGGTGTTATACCAAATATGACCCAACAAATACCTTAGCAAATATCAGTACCAATAAAAATAACAAGTTAACAATATCACACAACTACCGAAACAAAAACAGAATAGACCACAAATTCATTTTCATTCCAAAAGCAAACAGGGAACAATAGCATGAGAGGAGGAGCACAAGTATGAAAATTTCACCCTTTTTCCATATTACGATGGCTTTTATTTTATTTTTATTTTTTAGCAAAAATTTAATGAAGTTATTACGGTGTTCTTGGTGCAATCCATCAGGGTCGGAGAATACTGATATTATCACATACAGTATCCAAAATTGAGATTTTTTTTCTCCTCTTTTTAGAACAGACCAAAATATAATCTCATTAATGACATCCCCTTCAAAATATAAGAACGTAATTTACCGATGATGACATTCTTATTTCAGTAACTAACATGCCACCTTGTTAAGTATATTTTGATTGGGTTCCCGAGGTTTTTTTACTATAATTTTCAGACTTTTCTTGGAGGGTTTGTCGAAGTTAGGGAAGGGGGATTGAAGGAACATTTCAAGAACATTTCAGGGAACATTTCAAAAACTTATTCGGTACGGTACGGTAAAATACCGACTGAATCATATTCATACAAAAACCGAACCGGATTTTAGAACTCGGTACGGTTGTACCGTACCATACTTTTGGTAATCGAATTTTTCGGCACCGAATCAATTGGTTCGGTTGGAAAACCGGTCGGTTGGCTCATTTTGGGATGATCAGCCACCCCTATCTGGGAGCATCTTTGGCTCAGTTGAGGCTGCAGCCTTCTTTGAGAGAGAAAATTGTGGAAAGTCAGAAATCAGATGCAAAGATTCAGAGGATGTTGCAGCAGGTTTCTGAAGGCAAGCTATAAGAGTTCCGTGTCCAAGATGGAGTTCTATGGATGGATGAGAGGTTGTGTGTTCCGGAGAATGAAGATTTGAGAAAGAGTATCTTGTAGGAGGCACACAACACCTTGTTGTCAGTACATCCTGGAGGATCAAAGATGTACAAGGACATCAAACAGCACTTTTGGTGGTCCGGTATGAGAAGGGATGTGGCAAGCTTTGTGGCAAGGTGTCTGACTTATCAGCAGATCAAAGAAGAAAATCAGAGACCGGGAGGTTTGTTACATCCATTGCCTATTCCAGAATGGAAGTGGGAGAATATCAGCATAAATTTCATCACAGGGTTGCCAAGGAGTCTGAAGGGCAATGACTCAATTTGGGTTATTGTGGACCGTTTGACCAAGTCAGCTTACTTTTTGTCCATGAAGATTACTTGGTCATTAGAGAAACTGGTAGAGCTGTACATTGATGAGATTGTGAGACTTCATGGAGTTCCCATGTCGATTGTTTCCGACAGGGATGCCAGGTTCACGTCAACGTTTTGGAAGGGTTTGCAAGAAGCTTTGGGTACCAGAACCAATTTCAGTACTGCTTTCCATCCGCAGACCGATGGTTAGACTAAAAGGGTGAATCGGGTATAGGAAGATATGCTGAGGGCTTGTGTTATGGATTTTGGTGGCAGTTGGGAGAGGTACTTGGCATTGGTTGAGTTTTCTTATAACAACAGTTACCATGCAAGTATCGTGATGGCTCCGTATGAAGCTCTGTACGGGAGAAAGTGCAGGACACCTGTTTGTTGGTATGAAGTTGGTAAGCGGCAGATGTTTGAGCCTGAGATTGTGCAGCAGACATCAGAGAAGATTGTGCTGATTCGTAAGAGGTTGGTCGAGACTCACAGTCGGTAGAAGAGTTATGCAGACACTCGACGGAAGGGACTTGGAGTTTGAGGTTGGGGATGCAGTTTTTCTCAAGGTGTCTTCGACTAAAGGAGTGATTAGGTTTGAAAAGGGAGGCAAGTTAGCACCAAGGTACATTAGGCCATACAGAATTTTGGGGCAAATCGGTAAAACAGCTTATAAGCTGGAGCAACCTGAGGAATTGGCGCAGGTGCATGATGTGTTCCATGTGTCGATGTTGAGAAAATATGTACCGGATCAGAATCATCTGTTGGTGGAAGTTCCTGAAGGTCTAAAGCTGAAATTGAGTTACAAGGAGCAGCCTATAGAGATTGTTGATCGTAGAGAGAAGGTGTTGCGGAATAAGGTGATACCTATGGTCAAGGTATTGTGGAGGAACCAGTAATTTGAGGAAGCTGCTTGGGAGCCGGAGGATCGCATGCAGATGGATTTTCCTGAGCTTTTTGTATAATTGTATTCTTCTGATTAAATTGTATTCTTTTGGGTTAAATTGTATTCTCTTGTATGACTGTATTCCTTAAACTATATTTCCATTTATGTGATTGTATTTTTTTTGCTTATATTGTTTGGTCCCTATTAGTAGTAGTTCTGAGGACAGAACTATTCTAAGGAGGGATTGATGTAACGCCCTTGAATTTTTTAAATAATGTTTTTGAGGTGTGTAAATGAATTAATATGATTTTGGTGATTTAATAAATATTTTTCTGAAAATTATCTTTTACACTGCAAAACAGGTGCAAATATTTTCTTGGGAAGTTCAAAGTCAGAAATTATTTTGGGAAAACCTATTATTTATTAGTAGGTATTATTTATGAATTTTCTGGATTTTTTCTGATATTTATTTGGTATATTTGCAAATATTACAAAAAGAGAGATTTTTGTGCAAAATTACCACTAGGAGTGAAAACTCAATATTTTAGGATTTTTGAGCTGAGCAAGATGGCTAGCCAACTCAGTGGTAAAAAGTTTACTTTTTTTTTAATAGATTTAGTTTATTTTGCAAATTTCTTAAAGAATGGTCTTTTTTGCAAAATTGCCACTTAGAGGCAAAAATTACAAATTTGTTTTTCTTTATTTAAATCCAATGTCAGCCAGTATTAGGGTGGTTATTTTTGTTTTTAAATTTAAAGTGAATTGGTTAATCTAGTTTCCAAGTATAAGGATTTATATATGTAAAGATATATTCAAAAGGGATAGTTTGCAAAACCTATCAAAATCCCTAATTACCCTAATTTCCGGCCTATTTAAAAGAGAGTGCAGACGTCTCTTTGCTGTACTACACAAAGGGTTTTATTTATTATTGATTTCTTGGAGTTTCGAAGCGAGTATCTTGGTTTTCTTGCAGAAGGAATGACTTTTATTATTCTTTTTATTATTTCGGTTGATTCTTTAATAAAGTGAGTGACATATGTTTAATTTCTTATTGTTCTAAGTATGTTGTATGTGATGATTTCTTTATTAGAAAGAATGTTAGGGGATTGTATGATGATATAATGAATTTTGATGAGTGGATGAATAAAAATTGAATCTTTTCATGAAAACGATGTTATTGATGATTAAAATTCTACATAGATGGCTTGAGATTGTTAAGAACCTAATAGAAACCATGAGTAGGTTGTTTTCTTTCATATGCTTGCGGATTTGATTGAGTTTAATGAGTTAGATCTTGGTTATTGCAAAAAGTGAATAAAAACCTATTTTTCACTGTATATGTTATAGATGTGGTCTGTTTAGGAATTTTGATGAGTAAAACTTGATGATAGTTGTTATAATTGCATATTATTCATTGGTATACTGATGTGAGTAGTGGTGTATGTGTTTAATCATTTACAAGAGGGGTTTTGGATCAATGGAGATCAAGTTTTGAAAGGGTGGAGTTGTTGTTTTAATTCGGGTCTGATAACGTATGGCCGAAAGTTTGATATTTAAGTTTTATGATGCTTTTGATTGGATCTTAAGTTATCTTGATCCTGAGATTGATCAGGATAATATATTACCTATATACGATGTTTTCTTGAAGCTTTAACTGATGTAAACACACATATATACACTGATATATATATATATATATATATATATATATATATATATATATATATATATATATATATATATATATATATATATATGTCCTGTTTTGAAGAATTTGTCGAAGATTGCTCTTTTATGAATTTGATGAAATTTTGATTTGTTTTATAAACTCCAGTATGTTAAACAAGTTGTATTTGATCATCTCAGATTTTTTTTAACAAATTTATGATTTTACAAAGATTAAACGAAGTATCAGTTAAAATGTGCACAAAATTCAAAGCTATATTTTCTTGACATGTCATTTGACCGGTTCCATTTTGATCTAAAATGTGTGGTCGACCGTCATTTGAAAAAATGGATTTTCTAGGCTTGTTCAATCGACCGTCGTTAATTTGAACCGTTTTGACAATCGACCGACACCTGCTATCTGTGTTGTTTTTGTTAAGTTTTCAGTTGATTTCTTGAATGATTATTTCTTCGATATTATGGATTATTGAGCTACTATTTTAAATGATGTTTTGCTATATATTACAGTATTTAACAGAAAGTTATATTTTGATTTTAATAGAATTTAAATTGTATTTCAATAACTTTACAAAGTGAATATGTAACGCCCTGAATTCCAAAAATACACTGAATTCGAGATTCCACTGGATCTTTACACTTCTTTCGTACAATTTTACAAGGAATTTAAAACTTTTCACTTTACATCAGAGTTACATAAAAACTTTACACTTTACATTTTACAGCGGAAGCAAATTTACAACATTTAAATAAATGTACATCAGCATTTGAATAATCTCTAAGTATCTGTGCTTCTTTAATCTTTATCATGTCATTTACCCTGCATACAAAACTGTGGGTACGTCAGTTTATTCAACCGACGAACATTATACACGGCCATCCTCTCTATGCCGGAAATAGTATAACTGATTTTCCATATTTAACAAACACAAACTTGTCACATATCAAACTAAAGAAAATACCCTATTGATGTCGTGTTGTGATTGTGCACTTAGTCCTTAATGCAATTATTTATATTATATGACACTAATGTACACTTGTTCGGATTCTATGCATCCCATACTACATAGGTCCGAGGGCAAGCCTCTTAATCGTTCTTCATCTTGTAGGGTTCAATCCCTCGTCATGACTTAATCTACTACTGTAACTACGGTAAGTATCCTAGATGATCTATGAGTACAAACTCATGTACAGAAAACTTGGAGGGGAATCCCATGCCATGTCCTGACGCATCAAGCATGCATTCTGTGGCAATTCAGCCTCCTTCATGGCACACGATCCTCTTGCAGTCACCAAACATTCCACAAGCGTCGCCAAGATTCCGATAATTCTGGAGTAGTGCCCACGCCATGTCTTGACGCATCAAGCATGCATTCTGTAGATCACTCTCATATCGTAGACTCGAGGCCCTCATACTTGTGTTTTTCTCTCACTTTCATTACCTCTTCACTATGCACTAATTCTTAATTTAATGAAATCATGAACAAAATCAATCTCTTAGAGTTAGCCCTCTCACTACTACCGGTCTTATTTCTTTCATTTCACAATGACCCAAACTAGTCTTTTCAATTGCAATAATCAAATTATTCATCACTTTCACTTGCCGGTGTGAGTTTTGGCTACACCCTAATTTTCAATTTCAATTCACAAATTCACATATTTGAGTTTTCATACTCAATAACATTTTTTTTCCAATCACATGATTTCTAAATTATTCATGAGTTAATAACCATACATGGAGTTCAATTACTCATCATGTATTTCATCAAATATTTATTTCCACATTAAAATTCATATCACCAATTTTATGGTCAAGATGAATATTCACAACTCATTATTGTCACACTATTCTTTAACAAGAATAATTCACACCACTTCACTTCACATATTTTCTTTCTTTGTTATATTTCCCTTTCTAGCACTTTATTTCAAATCATTTTTCATAACACAACTTTCACAAAAATATAAGTGTAGAACCATAGTTCTAACTACACCTTTGTTCCCAAAATATACTCTATTTCATTTCAATAACTCCTAATTTATTTTTCATAAGTCACACATAATTTTAGAATAATAATAGTATTTTTTTCATAATTTTTAAACATCAAAAACCATCAAAAAAAACTTTTTTTCCAAAAAGTTTAATACTGGCCGAGACCAGGATTCGAACCGGCGACCACAGAGAAGCAAGCCGCACGCTCTGGCCACTAGGCCAATCGCGCCGATTGATATAAAAGGGGGTTAAAAGTCTTAAGTACTCTCGGTTGAAAAACTGATTAAATTTGTTAAATACACACAAAATATGGTGTTATCAAGGATCGAACTATCGACCTGTGAGAACCCAAACCGCACACTGTAGCGATTAGAAGCCTCCCGACCACTTGAGCTATAGGCTCAAGTTGTCTCGAATACAACTTGCATTTTAATTAAAACAACTCTCTGTTTAATAGAATATTTCGATGTTTCAAAAGCTCTCATTTGAATTTTGCTTTTACTAAAATTTACTGTAAATCTCCAGAATAATCATTCCAATAATAATTGATACTCCAGTAATTTAAAAATAATTTTTCCAATGATTAAAGACATATTTTGCATACAATTAGTTTAAATTGTATGTTACTACTACCACATTTTCTTTCGACATTTCTTATCCAACTTAACATCAATACTCTCTATATCAATTCCTAGTTTATATTCCTTTTTCCAAACCCAAAAATATATTTTAAGTCATCCATTATAAACATTATCACAAAAGTCCATCTAAGCACATAAGACAACACTTTCATCTACTAACATTTGCATTTAATTTTGATGCTAATAACGAATTTTACTTCAAGCATTCCATAGCTATAAATAATTCGCACACAACTTAAGTTTGATGATGGAATCACATACAATCTATTTAGCAATATTCCAATCAACTAATAAGTCATTTTTCCAATTAAATGTACTCTTATTAATCTTTTTCATGCATTATCATTTCAATTCAATTCTAGCATGCTAGCTAATTAGAAATATGGAAAATAAACCACCTTAATTTGGAGAGAAATCAAATTGCAACACCTCCTAAACATAAGTCCTAGCCAAAAGAGCGTTCCTCCTCCTCCTTGATGCGCGCACCCAAGCCTTCAAAAGATGCAATCCTGAGCCTCCTTGATGCCGGCCTTCCTTCTTGGTGCAAGCACAACTCCCTAACACACAACTCTCAATCTTTTATCTCACTTACTACTAATAAATCACTACTAACAAATGTATATAGGTTTTGGAGAAATAAAGATTACAAAATAACTAGGCTAGGGGGGGTATTTATACTAAAATTTTGAGTAAATGGAAGGCTAGGATCAAACTAGGAGTTAGAAATAAAAGGCTAGAATTCAAAGGGGAGTTGTAGTAACCAACCATGTTCAAACAACCACCACCCATGACTCCACTATTTTTTTCATTTCCCTCCATGCCAAAACCGGCCACAAAGGTGTGCTTTTGCACGTGTACGTGCAATGCACGTGTACGTGCAATGCACGTGCATACATTAGTCTTCCATTTAAAAAAGTTGTACATTATATTTTCTATAAAAATAATCTTTAAAAGATGTTCTACATTACAAGTTGTAAATAAAAAGAGAAATAACTCATGGGCCTTAATTAATGGGCCAAATAATAGTTTTACAAAAGAAAATAAATAAATTAGATTTGGGCTAAAAAGAAAGGCTTATGTTTATTTGAAGAAAATGGGCTTTATAAAGATAATTAAAGAACACATATACACACATCATCCATAATGAAAAATAATTATAAGATTTCACACTACAAAAATTGCACGTGCACACTACGTACAAAATAAATGAATAATTTTCATAAATGAAAATCGGGGTATTACAAAATATATATCTGGTTTTTGAAGAAATTGATGTTTTGTGACTTTCTACGACTTAAAAATATGATTCTCAGTTATATAATGGATTTAATACTTTATTTCAATTCTGGAATTTGTAAGTATACTGAGTGAATATGGTTTTGTTGATTAAAGAAGTTTTCATTGATATAAACATTTTGGGATTCGGAATTAAGAGTTTTATTGAAAGTTTTGGTGTTGATATTCGATTTGTGAGTCTCTAGTTGAGTGGGATTCCTGTGAACCGGCAATTGAGATTTTGTGGATTTTGACCAGTTAGGTCTTGGGATTGTTGTTGTGGAATTAAGTCCGGCAGGATACACTAACTCTAGAGAGAGAAAATTTGTGTTTTAATAATAATCAACTTAAGGACAGACACTAATAGAGATGTGATAGAACTTGGGTAATGTAAGTATATGCTCTAGGGGTCTAGTCCAACGGATGCGTTTCAGGACTGTGTGTTGTTCTATCTCGAGAGGACATTTGGTATGTTCGCGTGTCGAGGGTCTACAGACCTATTCACAGAGCATACAGGTGCATTCACGTGTCGAGGGTCGGCGGGCCTATTCACGGGATGTACTAATGTATCTGCACATCGAAGGTTTCACTAACCTATTCGTGGGGTACACGTCAGGGAAGTGATTCTTCCTTGGAGTCAGAGCTATTCTTACATGATGCTTGCACGTCGAGTATTGTGATGCCTATTCGCGAAGTATTATAGATCTTGTTTCTATCACCGTAGTAGGATTAGTTGCATAACGAGGGACTTAACCCTATAAAGTGGAGAACGATAAGGGCTTGCACCGGACCTATGTAGTATGGAATGCATAGAATCTGACAAGTATGTATTAGAGATTCATCATATTGCATTTGTGTTTTCGTGACTTGGTTTTATGCATGTATGTTTTCTATTTTTCTACACTTGACACTTAGTCTAGTTTCACTTGATATTTTCATGTTTTATTTATTGTTATTTCATATTCCATTTGTTACTACCGTTGGTATATGTTGTTTATGACTTTATTTTTTATGTTTTATTTATATTGTACTTCTTTTGATGTCATTGACACCGTTATGGCTGAACGATGTAGTTTTGGGGGTTAGGGTTATCTCTAGCCTCATGTTTTACAGGTAGGTACCAATAGCATGGGATTTGGATGCATGTGATAGAATGATAATGTGGCTTATGTAATTGTAAAAGAATGTGTTGTAAAAGAAAGAATTGCAATTCAATGTGTTTAATTTTTCACTGTGTTTTGTAAAGAATTGATGTAATAAAAGTTGAAAATTTATTCTGTGTTTTGGCTATGATTACTATTACATTATGGTAGATGCTGGAAATTGTGCCACGTAATTCTGAGATATTATATTGAAAATTTGGGGCGCTACAGAGGCAAGGTCAGTCTCCTCCCTCGACGCGGGCGTTGCTTCCACAGCCTTTCGGCTCAATGTTCGCCATGGACAGCTAAAGGCCTCCTTAGCCAAGAATCCACCCCTCGACTTCCCCGACCTCCTCAACAGGGTCAAAAAGTACATTCGGGAAGAAGAGGATCTAGAAGCCGAGGGCACCAAAGAAGCCATGGCCAAAGGAAAGCGCAAGGCAGACGACGCCGAGCCTGCCAAAAAAGCCACAAAACATGTAGCTAGTCTGAAGAGGCCTCCTCCGGTCCCCCATTTTGAAAGATATACGCTGCTGACCCAGAATGTGTCAGCCATCCTCTTGGAGATCCAGAACAAAGGGATCATCTGACTCCCTCCCCGACCGAGTAACAACAACAAGTGGGACCAGAGATTCTACTGTTGTTTTCACCGGGACAATGGACATGAGACGGATAACTACCATGTCCTTAAGGACGAGATCGAGGTCCTCATCCAGTGAGGGTACCTAAGGGAATTCACCTGAGCCAACCCAAGAGACCGGAGGGATTCAGGGAATCCAAGGCCTTCGCCTCCTCGTCGAACGGTCTACTGGCGACCCAAGCAGGACCTCGAGCCCGAGGAGACCGTGGGGTTGGCCATCCTACACTGCGTCCATGGTGGACCCTGGGAGGGGAATCCAACACTACCCATAAGGCCTTCCTACGAGAATTAAATTCTATCCGTGACCATCCCTCCCCCCAGGTTCAGTAGCGGACAGTGTCCTTCTCCAGAGAAGACCTGGAGGGCGTCCGGCTCCCGCACTGTGATGCCCTCGTCATCGGCCTCGTCATGGCAAACTTCGATGTCCGCCGAATTCTCGTGAACAACGGAAGCTCGTTCAACATCCTTTTCTTGGAAGAAGTTTAGAACCTCAAGCTCCCTCGTGAGAAGCTAAAACCGGCCGGATACACCATTCACAGGTTCTCGGGTGTCCCCGTCCAAATCGAGGGGATCGTGACACTGGATGTAACCGCTGGGATGACCCCTATCACACGGACCGAATCAATGAACTTCATGGTGGTCAACGTGAAGGCTGCATACAACGCCATTCTCGGCCGACCCAGCCTCTGCTCATTTCAGGCGGCCCTCTCGGCCTACCACCTGAAACTGAAGTTCCCTACCGACCTCGGGGTCGATGTCGTCCGAGGAAACCAGGAGTCTGCACATTCATGTTACATGACCGCGGTTGGGAGCAGGGTGTTCCCCCTTGATGCAGTCGAGCTTCCACCTGAAAGAAACTAGTCCGAGTCGGAACCCGCAGACGAATTGGAGGATGTCTCATTCGAGGTAGAAGAAAAGTCTAAGTGGTTCCGTGTGAACCGATCCCTGTCCCCCGATCTGAGACCAACCCTCATCGATTGTATTCGCCGCAATATCGACCTATTCGCTTGGAAATTGTCCGACATGCCCGGTATTTCCGAGGACCTAATCACGCATAAGTTTAGCATCCACCCGGGTTCCAAGCTGATCCATCAGAAGCAACGTAAGTTTGCCCCAAAGAGGCAACAAGCAGTAAAAGAGAAGGCGGACAAACTATTGTCCCCACGGTTCATACAAGAAGTTAGTTATCCCGAATGGCTAGCTAACGTCATGATGGAAAAGAAGGCAAGCAGGAACTAGAGAATCTGCATAGACTTCACGGAACTCAACAAGACGTGCCCCAAAGATCCTTTCTCACTCCTAAACATCGACGCTCTGATCGATGCAACATCGAGTCACGAGCTACTGACCTTTATGGATGCCTTTTCAGGCTACAACCAAATCCAGATGTTCCCTCCGGACATTGCCAAGACATCCTTCATAACCGACCAAAGTCTCTACTATTATCGGGTCATGCCCTTCAGGCTAAAGAACGCCGGTGCCACATACCAGAGACTCGTCAACCGGGTATTCAAAGAACATGTCAGTCGTAACATGGAGGTATATGTCGACGACATGCTCGTCAAGAGTCGGCGAGGGCAGGATCATGTGGCCAACCTCGAGGAAGCCTTTGGCGTCCTCCGGCCCCACAATATGATGCTCAATCCCGCTAAGTGCGCCTTCGGCGTCTCCTCAGGAAAATTTCTCGGATTCGTCGACAGCCAGCGCGGCATAGAGGGGAACCCCGAGAAGATTAGGCCATAATCAACATGGCCCCTCAGAAATATTAAGGAGGTTCAACGACTCACGGGAAGACTGGCGGCCATCGGCCGCTTCCTCTCTAAGTAGGGAGAGAAGTCGCTTCCCTTCTTCAAGGCTCTATGAGGAGCGAAATTCTTCGAATGGGGCGACCCCCAGCAACAGGCATTTGACCAGTTAAAGTCCTAACTCGTCTGCCCCCCACTTCTGAGCAAACCCGAACCGGGTGAACCCCGCTTGCTCTACCTTTTAGCCTCGAAAAACGTGCTCAACACCATGCTTGTCCAAGAAGAAGATGGGATTCAGAAGCCTCTCTACTATGTCAGCGAAGTCCTGCTCTCGGCTGAGATCTGGTATGCAAAGATGGAGAAGGTTGCCTATGCCCTGGTCTTGGCTGCACGAAACCTCCGTCCTTATTTCCAGGCCCATTAGATCCAGGTCCTTACAGACCAGCCCCTTAAGTCCATCCTCCACAAACCAAAAAAATTCGGCCGCTTAGTTATGTGGTCAATCGAGCTGAGCCAGTACGACATCAACTATCAACCTAGGACAGCCATTAAAGGGCAAGCCCTCGCCGAATTTATCACGAAGTGCACCATCTCTGAACCTTCCAAAATCCAAGAAGGAGATCCGATTTGGGAAGTATATGTCGACGGCTCGTCTTCCGAATTCAGAAGCGGCACGGGCGTCATCCTCAGAGGTCCCGACAACTTCAACCTCCAGTGTTCCCTACGCTTGAACTTTCCTGCCTCTAACAACGAGGCAGAATATGAGGCTATGATCGCGAGGCTAACCCTGGCACATAAGGCTGGGGCAAGGAAAATTAGGGCCTTTAGCGACTCTCAGCTTGTGGTTAACCAGATCACCGGAGAGTATGAGGCTCGTGACGCTCGGATGGTCCGATACTTGGTGCTAGTCTAGCAAATCCTAACTACCTTCGACTTCACACCGGTGGAACGAATCCCTAGGGAGCAAAATTCCCAGCCTGACTCCTTGTCAAAGCTTGCCTCATCGTCCTTCAAAGGTCTCGACCATACCATCCTAATCAAAGTTCTCCTCAAGCCTAGCATCGACCTCCCCAAGGCCCTCTGCATTGCCACCAGGCCTCAACCGGACAACTGAATGACTCCCATCCAGAAGTTTCTGGCGGAGGGTGAGCTTCCTGAAGAATGGGACGAGGCGAGAAGGACCAGAATCCGTTCAGAAAAATTCACCATAATCAACGGGACACTCTTAAAGCGCTCGTACACAAGGGTAGACGGAAGGTCTTACCTTCGCTGCCTAGCCCCCGAGGAGGACAAGTACGCACTGAAGGAGCTACACGAGGAAATCGGGGGGTGCCACATGGGGATCAGGTCTTTCGCCAGAAAAGCCCAAAACCACGGATACTACTGGCCAACCATGTTACAAGATGCCCAGGACCTCGTTAAAAGGTGCGGACCTTGCCAAAGATTCTCCTCGGTGAAGTGGCTTCCACAAGTCAACTTCAGCTCTCTGGCCAGTCCGACCCCCTTTACCATGTGGGGGATGGACTTGGTCGGCCCCTTCCCGAAAGCAACGGACCAAAGAAAATTCCTGGTGGTGGCCATCGACTACTTCACCAAGTGGATCGAGGTAGAACCCCTGGCCACGATCACAAAGCACCAAACTCAACAATTTTTCTGGAAGCACATCATCTGTCTGTTTGGGATCCCACAGGTACTTATCTCTGATAATGGAACCCAACTTTTGGGTAAGAACTTTCGAAAATTCTACGAAGACATCAGCATCCAGCAGCACTTCTCATCGATATGTCATCCTCAGTCAAATAGCCAGGTAGAAAATGCGAACCGTCAAATCCTTGGCGGCCTCAAGAAGCGGTTGGATAATTCACCCAAGGGGCTATGGGTCGACGAGTTACCGAGCATACTTTGGGCGCACCGGACAACTCAGAGGATCCCCAAGGGCGAATCACCATTCAACCTTACCTACGGCACTGAGGCAGTCATCCCCATAGAAATCGGGCTACCTTCACCCAGGATCATGGGTTTCATCGAGGAGACCAACTCAGTAGACCTCAGAGCAAACTTGGATCTGATCGTTGAGGTCAGAGAAAAATCTGCCATGAGAAGAAGCATATACCAACATCGGATCGAGAGATTTTATAACAAGAAGGTCCGCCCCACCGACATTAAGCAAGGTGACTTCATGCTCAGAAAACTGTCGGTATCCGACCTCGGCAAAAAGAGAAAGCTGGATCCCAACTGGGAGGGCCCATATAAGGTCTCCAAAGTAGTACTCCCCGGCACGTCCCGACTCACAGACCTAGGGGGCAGAATAGTGAAGAGGCCGTGGAACGCGGAGAACCTCATCAACTTCCTCGAAGGAGAGGACTAGAATCTTTTTTGTAACCGAACTTATGTAACCGAACCCTTGTAATCGGCAGTACGTGCCACTCCTTACTCCTTTTGTATGAAAAAGAATAAAGTAAATGGCACTATTTCTTTCCCGTTTTTCATTCAAATTTTCTATGTACTCTTTTTACAAATGGAGCGACGCTCTCTGCCGACTCCCTAGCCTCAACGCCCCGCAGTGATCTCGAGCACAGGGGTAGCTTTCTCAAGCTAAGGCACCTAAGCTCAACACTCTGTGCCGACTCCTCAGCCTCGACGCTTGGCAGTGATCTCGAGTACAGGGGTAGCTTTCTCAAGCTAAGGCAACTGAGCTCGATGCTCTATGCCAACTCCCCAGCCTCGATGCTCGGTAGTGATCTCGAGCACAGGGGTAACTTTCTCAAGCTAAGGCACCTGAGCTCGATGCTCTATGCCGACTCCCCAGCCTCAACGCTCGGCAGTGATCTCGAGCACCGAGGTAGCTTTCTCAAGCTAAGGCACCTGAGCTTGAATGGGCGATTTTTCAATCTCCCAAGCTCTCAAGAACCGGCTCGTGTAACGAGCCGAGCGGAGCCACGGTCGGAAGATCTATCGATCTATCATCCTACCCAGAAGCTGCCCAAAAAAAGGAGGGGATCGAAATATTCATTTTTATTTAGAAACGCCTTGGGAGGCCAGGGTACAATAAAGTTATTACAAATGACTATCACCTCAGCCTAAGCTCTTCTCAGAGGCCCTCCGGGCTAACACGGGCTAATTCAAACCCGGACGAGCGGCTTGGCTCCTCGACCTAGCCACCAGAATCTCTAGGATCAGCCAAAGTAGATACGCCAGCCACAGAGCTTTGAGCATCGCCCGGTCTCGCGTATTTCAACTGCCAAACCGGTGATGGTGCACCACCCAAAGGGCTCCCTCCACCCGAGGAGACCGACCTGGCCCCCGACAGCCCCAACATTGTCTTATAACGTTGAATCTCAATCTCTTTCTCCACAATGACCTCATGAAGGAACGAATCAGAAGAAGGTCGCTGTACCGAGGCACTGGACATGGAAAACCCAAAGCCAGCACTCCCTAGGTTGCAGTCGACAATCGCCTTCTTCAAATGAGCTGCCTCCACACTCAGCTCCTTCAACTTGTTTCGAAAGTAGTGGAAATACGCATCATGATCCCAGGCTTCCTTCCGATGCCGAGCAAGGCTGGACTCCAATACTTTAATCTTGCTCCGGAGCCACTTCACCTTAGAGCGTCGAGGACCCGCCTCGAGGAGGGAGGCCGATATCTAACAAAGGTGAAGCAAAAATCATTCCGAGGCCAATAGTTTCTAGCTTCTAATCTAAAAAATACTAAAAGTCAGAAGGCTCGGTCGGGCAAAGAAAATCATTCCAAAATCAAAACGAAAGTCGAAGTTACAACACTTGGCCAAACAAAAACTCCTTGTTATAAATTAGAGCGCCATAAAAAATATTGCGGTGGCCAGTCCACCTTCGGAAAATACAATTTCAAGAAAGGAAATAAAAAGAAAAAGCAACTACTTATTGCCAACCTCTCCCTCGACGTCAGCACCGACGATAGGGTCGACAACCGGATCGACGATCGGATCAGCTCCTGCAATTCTACCCCCAGCTTCTTCGTTGGCTTGATCATCGCCCCCGGGGGTTTTCGGTAGCTCCAGGATCTCCATATCATAGTCAAAACCCCCCAGGTCCAAGGTCGGGTAGAAGTGCTTGACATGGCCCAGCGCCCGGTCGTACACCTCATTTTGGGCCTCGATGACCATGCCTTGAGCCTTCAATGTGAGCACCCCTTTCTCCACCTCGAATGCCTTCTTCAGTGTGGCCTCCTTCTGTAGCCCCTCATCAGCCATTGAGGCCAGGTCGGCCTTCAGGGCTTGCTCTCGCTTTTGAGAAGCATCCAATGCCAGCTTGAGATCTTTCATCTCTCACTGGAAACTAAGAGCACGGTTCCTTTCATGCTTCAGCTCTTGGTCGTGGAGCCTCATCACCTGAGCGCCAGATAAGCAGGCCTGCAGTCAAAGTAAAATGCTTAGCAAAAGAAACGGCAACATAAATACTTGGGGTTGCCAACAAAACTTACCTGTACGCTCGCTTGAGCCCACCTCATGTAGGCTGACTCAAAGGTATCGGCACTCATGCTTTGCTGATCATGTGGTGTGGCCATATTGTCTACAAACTAGACGGCCATGGGACCCTCCGTCAGGGTGTTCCCCTTCTGAATGGCCCAGTCAGGGGCCCATGGCTGGAGCCCCTCTTCCCCAACCAAATTCTAGTCACCGGTACGAAGAGAGGGAACCCCACTCTATACGACCTCCATTAGCTTCAGTGTACTGGAGCTCGGTACGATCGAGGTGTCTCGGGTCTGGCTGGACCTCACCCTCTTAGACCTTGCCCTCTTAGCCCTCGGCTCCGAGTGTCCCTCGGGAGGCGCTTAGGAAGAGCCCCCCCCCCCCCCCCCGCTTGCTTCCCCTGCTCAACCTACTTTGCCTTCTGCCTCTTCAATGCGAGCCTCCTCTCCTTGATCTATGTTTCATCCATCTCTGCACAGAGATCTATTAAAAAGCGATGAGCAAAAAAGAAAATTACGAAGAAAAAAACAAATGAAAGACATATGGGACAGGGCAGGGCTCAGTTCGACGTGGACCATGTGGCTTTCTTTCACCTTCGGCCAACTTATGCTGTTACTCTTGTGAAGAAGCTCGACATACGCCCACTCCTCGGCTGAAAGATCGCCCTTTTTAGGGCCCTTGAAGTTGGGCTTGTAAAAATTCCATCTGGCCAGGATTTCCCATGGTTCTTCACTCCTAACAATGAAGTACTTCTTCTTCGACTTCTTTATCAAGTTAGGGTAGCCATGCATGACTTTCTCCCCACTCCAAAGCGACACATAATAAATTCCCTCAAACTCGCCAGACGAGCTAACGCCTAACATGGCTCGGAAGATGTTTAACCTCAGTGGCACCCTCCTCTCCTCGCACAGCAAGACCAAGATTACCATCTGCTTCCATGAGTTGGGACTATACTGCATCGGGCATAACGAGGCCCAATTCAGTACCTTCCTGATGAACGGATGGATGGGCAGCCTCAGTCCCGAGGAAAATGCATCCACAAGGAAGATGCAGTACCATGGGGCCAAGGGACAGTAGGATGAAGGCTGGCATTGGGAACCATCAACTCAAACTCCCTCCCGATGAAGTAGCTCACGCGAATCACCGGCAGGTCGTCCTCTGTTAACGTAGTTGGGGTACCGTCCATCTTGATCCTTACACGACTCAACGAGGAGGGCTGTATCCCGTAGCGGACCAAATCCTCAACGTCATCCGGGTACATCCTGATCAATGACGGTTTAAAGAAATGGGACCTCTAGCCTTCGAGGAGGGATCGTCTCGTCAGGACTACTGGGCATGGTCCATTTCATCCTCTTCTTCCGAAACTTGGGACCTTTTTCAGGCGAAGGAGTGGACAGTGGCTCAAGAACGGAGGCCCTCGAGGAAGAGTCCATCCCCTCGACTTGTTCCTCTTCAACACTGACGCCTTCGGCAAAATGCACTCCCTCGACCTGTTCCTCTTCGACACTAAAGCCTTTAGCAGAATGCACTCCCTCGACCTATTCCTTTTTGACACTGATGCCTTCGGAAGAATGCACCCCCTCATCCAAATCACAGGTCTCCACCACGAACGGCTTGCGAGTGCAGAGCAGCTTCACGACGTAGACATTCTCATCTCTTTCCCAAGAAGAAGGATCTGACAGTCCCGTATGGGTGCCCGCCAGGGGTAGAGGCTGAAGAGCAGGACTGAGCCCTCGACATATTAAAAATACTAACCGGGTTGAAGCCTCACGGAAGGTGGCCAGAAAGCTAATCGCCGGTGACGAAAAATTTCTAGAGAAAGAAACTCAGGGGTCTAGAGAGAGAGTGAAAGTAACAAATGAGGAAAAAAGCGTGGAATGTATATATAGAGAACTTACAAATCCTCGATTCTCTCAAAAATGGCTCCTCGATTCTCGCAAAAATGGCTCCTCAAAATTCGCAAAACAGCTCCTAGAATTCTGTGAAGATAACGTTAATAGGACACGTGTCACTCTGGGGTAGCTTCCTCAAGCTAAGGCACTTGAGCTCGGCACTCTGTGCCGACCCCCTATGCTTCGACGTTCAGCAGTGATCTCGAGCACAGGGGTAGCTTCCTTAAGCTAAGGTGCCTGAGCTCGACACTCTGTGCTGACTCCCTAAGCCTAAGACTCGACGTTCGGCAGTGATCTCGAGCACAGGGGTAGCTTCCTCAAACTAAGGCACCTGAGCCCGACGCTCTGTGCAGACCCCCTAAGTTTCGACATTCGGCAGTGATCTCGAGCATAGGAATAGCTTCCTCAAACTAAGGCATCTGAGCCCGATGCTCTATGCCGACCCCCTAAGCCTCGACATTTGACAGTGATCTCGAGCACAGGAGTAGCTTCCTCAAGCTAAGGCACCTGAGCTCGACATTCTGTGCCGACCTCCAAAGCCTCGACACTCGGCAGTGATCTCAAGCACAGGGATAGCTTCTTCAAACTAAGGCACCTAAACTCGACGTTTTGTGCTGGTCCCCCTAAGCCTCGATGCTCGTCGGTGATCTCGAGCACAGGGGTAGCTTCCTCAAGCTAAGGCACCTGAGCCCGACGCTCTGTGCTGACCCCCTAAGCCTCGACGTTTGGCAGTGATCTTGAGCACTGGGATAGCTTCCTCAAGCTAAGACGCCAGAGCTTGACGCTCTGTGTCGACCCCTTAAGCCTCGATGTTCGGTAGTGATTTCGAGCATAGGGATAGCTTCCTCAAGCTAAGGCACCTGAGCTCGATGATCTGTTCTGACTCACTAAGTCTCGACGCTCGGCCGTGATCTCGAGCACAGGGGTAGCTTCCTCAAGCTAAGGCGCCTAAGCTCGATGCTCTGTGCCAACCCCCTAATCATCGACGCTCGGCAGTGATCTCGAGCACAGGGGTAGCTTCCACAAAGCTAAAGTGCCTGAGCTCGATGCTCTGTGCCGACCCCCAAGCCTCGACGCTCTGCGGTAATCTCGAGCACAGAGGTAGCTTCCTCAAGCTAAGGCACCTGAGCTCAATGCTCTGTGCCGACTCCCTAAGCCTTGACACTCGGTAGGGATCTCGAGCACACGGGTAGCTTCCTCAAGCTAAGGTACTTGAGCTCGATGCTCTATGCCGACCCCCTAAGCCTTGACGCTTGGCAGCGATCTAGAGCATAAGGGTAGCTTCCTCAAGCTAAGGCGCCTGAGCTCGGCGCTCTGTGCCGACCCCCTGAGCCTCGATGCTCGGCAGTGATCTCGAGCACAGGGGTAGCTTCCTCAAGCTAATGCACCTGAGCTCGTCGCTATGTGCCGAACCCCGAACATCGATGTCCGAGCCAACACCCTAGCCTCGGCATTCGGAGGTAATCTCGAGCACAAGGTAGCCTTCTCAAGCTAAAGCACCTGACCCTCGACATTCCAAGCTGACCCCTTATCCTCGACGCTCGGCGAAAGTGCCAGGGCTCGACTGTCAGTGCTCGGCAAGAGCGTCTCGGAGCTCAAAGTATTCACCGAAAACCCCTCTCCCGAGCTTTTTCACGAAGAGGCCACGCTCGTCCACGACTCAGTTCGGCTCGACATCGACCCAAAAACCCCTCAGGAACTCTGCAACTTGTCTTCACCGAATACTCCCCTCCGCTTTTTCCATAGTGCCAAACTACTCCTCCACGACTGGGTTACACAGCCCTTGTGGAGTGGGGGGCTTGTGATGTGTATAGATGACGTGGCGCAATCAGAGCCCTCAGATCTCCTCAGATTCCGCTCTCCTATGATCATTTGGCCAAACAAACTCAATGGGCTTCAACCAGCTCAGGCCCATGGACAAACGGATCCAACCCGGCCCGTTAGGGTCTCAGACCCGTTTTCCCTTTGCCTATAAATTCCAGAGCCCCTCCTCACTTTAGAAGGTAATAAAATTTTCTCCCCCCTGAACTCTAGCTACTGTTGCTTTCTCAGTGACTAACTAGATCGTCGGAGGGTTTGTCGTCGGGATCTCTTCCGATTTTTCTAGGTAGTGTGCAGATACCAAAATCAGAGCCGAGCCCTTAAGATCTGAGCCGAGCTACGAAGGTCCGAGCCGAGTACCCAGCCTCTACTTCTCTCATACTATTTCCGAACCGGCCTAACAGTCTAGTATTGGACCAACATCAGTACCACATCTACTATAAATTACAAGGACTCACGCATGTGTCCTCGCACCTAAAATCAAACAGCATCATACTGTTTTACTGTTAAATTCTGACATAAAATAGCTTTTCCAAGGCATTAGATGCTCTCTTGTACGTACTAGAGAATTCACCGAGGAAGAAGTCAATGGTCCAATATCCAACTTCTAAATTATTCCAATTATTATTATTGTGCAGAAGAACAGACTGAACAGTCACTGACTTCAATGGATGGGGGTGGGCAAAAAACCATAAAAGACGTAAATTAAAAAAGGCATGCTTGGACCCTTGCTATATATAATTATCCAACGGTCAGGGTTCGTTTGCTTTTATATCTCACGCTTGTGTCAGATGAATAGAGGAGGGCACCAAATAAAAAGTGTTCGTAATCATATGGATTCCTTCTCGGGTTACACAGGTGGAGGTGGGAGCTGTAGGTAGGGGCAAGTAGCTAGGGCTTCGGAGATTAGGGTTGGGGACGGATTTGACAGGGGTTATGGGAAATTTTGTTCTAAACCCTTTCATGCGACCATGATTTTCATTGACAAATTAACACTTTGGTTTGAAGTCATCGTCAAGCATGGAAATTCATCGACGAACGAGGTTTCTATCTCTTCCAACATGTGTTGATCAGAGGTGTGTAAGAGCAGGGCCGGCTCAACTTGAGGCCGGTGAAGTTGTCACCTCAGGCTTCTAATTTTCTTGCATTTTTATGAGCCTTCAAATTTTATTTTTTTTTTTAAATATAGGCACATATTTTGGCGTTAAAAAATATATATTATAATTAGGAGCTCAAAAATAATTATTTGAGTCTTTCGTCTTGGATTCTCGGAAACTTAGAGCCGGCCCTGTATAAGAGCATCCATAGTCAATGTGCATTTTGTCATTTTTAAAAAAAAAATACAAAAAAGGTGTTGTAATCGTCATGTATTTTGTCTCTTTTTTAACAATTCATTACTATATTTGAAAAATGATTTGACAATTTTCATATTATAGATGACGAGTCGTCTACGAAAATCTGTAAATTTTTTATTTTAAAATAATTCCCCAAAATAATAAAAAAATTTTATTTTAAAAACTCCTCGTTACTAAAGAATTTTTTTAAAAAAATGATTTGTACTGTTTGGATCTATAGGCTTGGATTATAGGGGGGAAAAAAAATCCTTAGAAGCGGGAGGGATTTTATGAGCTTGGATCATATAGAATTTTGTATATATGGATTAATGATTTGTACGGTTTGAGGAAGAAAATAGATCAATGGTGGAATTAGCTTCGAGATGTGTGTTATACGTTGGATGGATTGAAAAACTTATAATAAAACGGGTTTGACAAAACATAAAAACTTTTAATAAAATGGGTTGGACGAAACACGCATCCAACCCAAAGGAAATCTTTTCATAATTTTTTTCCCGATAACTTTGTCAAAGAAATTTCCATTTTTTGTATTTAAGACTGCAACAGATTTAGAAAAATGTCAAATTCAATTTTGTCATTTTTATCACAAACGACTGTAGATGCTCTAATATTGCATTTGCATATCCTTTGCAGAATGAAAAACCAGGAATTATGCAGCCGACTCCAACTAGTTTGGAAAAATGCTTCAATTTCTGTGATCTTAAAATGAAAAACAAATATATTAGTAGTTGTTGCTGCTATTGTTGTTGTATATCCTTTGTAGTTAGTTTTTGTGATCTTAAAATGAAAAACATATATATTAGTAGTTGTTGCGGCTAATTTCTTTGTGGGAGCAAAGAGATATATAAGTTCTTTTAATAAAAATAATAAAAATCTGACCTTTTACTTTCTCTAGTGTTAACCGTTGCAAACTACTGCTGACTCTGATATATGATTGTCGGTGACGGATGTGATCACTAATGTTGACCTGCAAAATAGTTTAAAACATCAGAGTGGGCCCTGGCGACAGACCCTCAACGTCCAAGTAGAAAACTTAGAATGTATGAGAGTTTTGAGAGCAAAATTTACAATTATCTGATTTATGAAGTGGTCAAGAGTATATAGTTGTTTGGTGGGGTGCAGTTATCTTGACTTTCAGGTGTTTTGATAAGATTAGTTACCCTCTCCCATGTAAAAAGATCGAATTAGGACTCTTCTCTTCATAAAGAGATAGCATTTGCAGACTCTTTTTATGCATGGAGAGATAGAAGCGGTTTCCCTCTAGAGATAGGGGGTGTGAACCAAGTTCTTTAGATGAACATTGATTCGTTTGCGTTAGAGTTGCTTTAATAGCTCCTTTTTCCATTTCGGATTGAGTTGATGGGCCTAAAAGTGCCCGAACTCCTTTTATCGGGCTTGCATATGTTGAAATATACTATTTTATCCTTGAGAGCTTTAGAATTCTTGTCTGAATTGACCGGTCCCAAATTTGTTTTATTTTTACCCAAAATTAGCAGTAATGATCCAACTTAGAAGAGAGAATGAAAACGGTTTATAATTTGTAAATCGGCCCATTGGTTATATATGATATGGTTGAACAAATGAATCATATAATTGAACATTATTCGGTCGTATCATAAAAAATATCTTCTAACTTTCATATCAAAATCAGCCTTGCTTTTACGTTTAAACGACAAATGTAAGGTAAATATATTGATTGATTTACCTAACTACGTGATATGGGTCAGGAATAAAGCGTGGCTCACCCTGAGCCACCGGATCCCCTCAGGATACGCGTCCTTCCTGATCATTCAGATCAGCCACGTCAGCGCCGGAAAACCGCCCGGAGCTCCGCCACGTCAGCTTGGAAACCACTCCGGCGCCTGCCACGTCAGCCCTATACCGCCCGACTTTCCACTGCTTCAGCCAATCGGGTAACCGGGTCCGGCCCAGCCCCAAACGGGTCTAGACCCGATTAGAAACCCCTATAAATACCAGGCCCTCTACTTTCTTAAAAGGTAATCAATCTTTTCTCCACTAAACCCTAGTTACTGTTGCTCTTATCTTAAAGTAACTGACTAGATCGTCGGAGGGTCTGCCACCGGGACCAACCCCGGTGTTTCGAGACCGTCTGCAGGTACACCAGACCTCGGATCCGAGCCCTCTGATCCGAGCCCAGACATCCACCTCACTCCCAGGCCGTCGCAGGTACCGCTCGGCAAGCCGAGGGTCGTCCGACCAGCAGCTTTCTCCTTCAAATACAAATCGAGTAAGAACTCACACCTGGTGCATCCACACGTCTCCCAAAAACAAACCGCATCAGGTTGGCGCCGTCTGTGGGAATGCTACTTCGGAACCCGACCCGAGTACTACCGCCGAGGTACCTCGACCGCCGAACTCCCATGGCCTCCAAAGGCAAGGGGGCTGCGTCCTCCGTCAACTGACGGGACACACACCCATCAAATACCAACGCCGGGCCGCGCACATCAAAGCATAGGGCTTCCCGTCAGGGGTCCCAGTGGGCCCCCACTCCTCCAATCCAACCCGACCTTCGAAGGGTAATCTCCAGTCGGCAGGCTGACCGCAGTAGGGAAAGGGCCGCTTCCAACTCGGCCCCGAACCACCCTAGGCCACCGCCGGAAGAACGAAGGCCAGCACTCAGCCGAGTCGGGAGGCAACCTCCGGTCCAACCGGCCCGAGCTGAGGGAGCTCCTGTCACTCAACAGGAGTTCCAGGATTTCCGAAGGGAAATCCTTGGGGCTCTCCAACGGGCCCCCAGGGAGGAAGCACGCCGTTCCCAAACTAGGTTAGACGCTGAGGCCAGCGTCTCTTGCTCCTCAACAATCCAGCCCGAGGCCGATGGCATACTCCTAAGGCATCTCCAAGAAATGGAGGACCGAATCGATCACATAGGCGACGGAGGTGTCAGGGCCGGTCAGGGGTACAGACCTGTCCGACCCCCCTTTTCCGCCCTCATTATCCAAGCGGAAATACCACGGAACTTCCGACCCCCACAGTTCGAGACCTATAACGGCGAAGGGGATCCTGCTGATCACATGGAGGGTTTCAAAACCCTCATGATGATTCACAGCGCATCGGATCCTCTGCTGTGCCGAGCATTTCCTGCCACCCTTCGGGGTCCGGCTCGTGAGTGGTTCTCAAAACTCGCCCCCGGCTCCATTTACTCTGATCAACTGGAGGGCAATTTCCTCGCCCATTTTGTAACCAGCCAGAAGGCCGAAAGAACGAGCGCCTCCTTACTTGGGCTCAGGCAGGAAGGGGGGGAATCACTCAGGACGTTTGTCCGGAGATTCACGGCAGAGGCGAGGTCGGTCTCCTCTCTCGATCCGGGCGTCGCCTCCGCGGCATTTCGGCACAACGTCCGTCATGGACAGCTGAAAGCTTCTCTGGCGAAGAAGCCCCCGATCGATTTTCCCGACCTCCTCAACCGAGTCGAGAAGTACATCAGGGCAGAGGAAGCCCTAAACCCCGACGAATCCAGAGAAGCACTCGGAAAAGGGAAGCGGAAGGCCGAGGAAGTCGAGCCTTCGAAAAAGGCTCCGAAGGACGGGGGCACCATGAAGAAGGTACCACCAGTTCCTCGCTTCGAAAGGTATACCCCACTCACACAAAATGTGTCCTCCATACTCCTGGCGATCGAGGACAGAGACCTCGTTCAGTATCCCCCTCGACCGTCCAACAACACTAGCAAGAAAAGGGATCAACGGTTCTACTGCCGCTTCCACCGAGACAACGGTCACGACACAGATTACTGCCGTGCCCTGAAAGATGAAATCGAGGCCCTCATTCAGCGGGGGTACCTCCGGGAGTATAAGCAGGATGATGCTCGGGCGCAAAGGGACACAAGGAACAGGAGAACCTCACCTCCTGCTCGAGCTCCCCTACAGCTCCCCGGGCAAGAGCAGGAGCTCGAAGAGCCGGACGGCCAAGCCATATTGCACTGCGTCCACGGAGGGCCCATGGGAGGGGATTCCAACACCTCCCGCAAGGCGTTCATCCGGGATGTTAACACTGTCCAAGGACCTCTCCCCCCTCAAATTCAACCACTCCCCGTCTCCTTCTCGGGTGACGACCTAGAGGGGGTTCGGCTCCCACATTGCGACGCCCTCGTAATCAATCTCAGCATGGCAAACTTTGATGCTCGGCGGATTCTTGTGGACAACGGGAGCTCGGTCAACATTCTGTTCCTCGATGCTTTCGAGAACCTAAAGCTCCCCCGAAGCAGGCTCAAGCCTGCAGGATACACCCTGCACGGATTTTTTGGAGTTCCGGTGACAATCGAGGGGATCGTCACGCTGGATGTCACGGCTGGCACGGCCCCGAACCGGAGAACCGAGTCCATGGACTTCATGGTTGTCAACGTCAAGGCAGCCTACAATGCCATACTCGGTCGACCGGGCCTCTGCTCTCTCCAGGCTATCCCCTCGGCCTACCACCAGAAGATGAAGTTCCCTACCAGTACCGGGGTAGGAGTGGTCCGAGAGAACCAGGAAGCCGCTCGCTCCTGTTATATGACAGCAATAGGAAGCGGAGTGTTTCCCCTCGACGCCGTGGAGATGCAGCCCCAAAGAACCCAGCCAGAGCCGGAGTCGGCAGACGAGCTGGAGGATATCTCCTTCGAGGCAGAGGATTCATCAAAACAATTTCGAGTAAGTCGCTCCCTCGCACCCCGCCTTAAGTCCGATCTCATCACCTGCATCCGGCGCAATGTCGATCTATTCGCCTGGAAGCCATCTGACATGCCCGGAATTTCCGAGGAACTCATCATGCATAAACTCAGCGTGATCCCCGGCTCGAAACCAGTGGTACAAAAGCGACGCAAGTTCGCGCCAGAGCGACAACAGGCAGTTAATGCAGAAGTCGACAAACTCCTTGCCGCGCGCTTCATCCAGGAGGTCAGCTACCCCGAGTGGCTGGCAAACGTCGTCATGGTCAAGAAGGCGAGCGGGAGCTGGAGGATCTGCATTGATTTCACGGATCTCAATAAAGCGTGCCCGAAGGACCCATTCCCCCTTCCCAGGATCGATGCTCTCGTCGATGCAACATCGGGTCACGAGCTCCTGTCCTTCATGGACGCGTTTTCAGGCTACAACCAGATCCGCATGTTCCCTCCCGATATCGCCAAGACATCCTTCGTCACAGACCAGGGGCTCTATTGCTACAGAGTCATGCCCTTCGGGCTGAAGAACGCCGGTGCCACATACCAGAGGCTCGTCAACCGGGTCTTCAAGGAACAGATCGGGCGCAATATAGAAGTGTATGTGGATGACACACTCGTCAAAAGCCGGCGGGGGGAGGATCACGTAGCCGATCTGGAGGAGGCCTTTAGGGTACTTCGGACCCATAACATGAGACTTAATCCGAGTAAATGCGCCTTCGGCGTCTCTGCGGGAAAGTTTCTTGGGTTCATTATCAGCCAAAGGGGAATCGAAGCGAACCCCGAAAAAATCCAAGCAATCCTAGACATGGTCCCTCCCAGGAACATCAAAGAAGTCCAACGACTGACAGGGAGACTGGCGGCCATCGGCCGTTTCCTCTCCAAGTCCGGAGAGAAGTCTCTTCCCTTCTTCAAAGCCCTGCGCGGCACCGACGGGTTCGAATGGGGTGTCCAACAGCAAGAGGCCTTCGCCCAGTTAAAGGAATACCTCGCGAACCCCCCTCTTCTCAGCAAGCCCGAACCAAGAGAGCCACTCTGGCTCTACCTATCAGCCTCGGAGAAGGTGCTCAACGCTGTTCTCGTTCGGGAGGAAGAGGGGTCACAGAAGCCCGTATACTACGTCAGCAAGGTCTTGCTCGATGCCGAGACCAGGTACTCCCAGATGGAGAAAATAGCGTACGCCCTGGTCATGGCCTCGCGAAAGCTCCGTCCATATTTTCAATCTCATTCTGTCCAAGTGCTGACGGACCAACCCCTGAAGGTCGTACTCTACAAACCAGAAAGCTCGGGTCGACTCGTGAAATGGTCGATTGAGCTCAGCCAGTATGACATTGGCTATCAGCCCAGAACAGCCATCAAGGGGCAGGCGCTCGCGGAGTTCATTACGGAGTGCACTATCTCCGAGCACCCTGAAAACACGAAAAATGACCAGACGTGGGAAGTTTACGTCGATGGTTCCTCCTGCGAGGCAGGCAGCGGAGCGGGCATCATCCTACGAGGCCCAGACGGTTTTCTCCTGCAGTACTGCCTCCGCCTCAACTTTCCGGCCTCTAACAACGAGGCCGAATACGAGGCAATGATCGCTGGGCTCACCCTAGCTCATCAAGCCGGTGCCAGGCAGATCAGGGCTTTCAGCGACTCCTAGCTCGTGGTCAACCAGATCACAGGGGAGTACGAGGCCCGAGATGATCGCATGGTTCGTTACCGAGCTGTAGTTCAACGCCTACTATCATCCTTCGACGAGTCGGCTGTTTTGAGGATCCCCCGGGAACAGAATGTCCAGGCTGACGCTTTGTCAAAATTGGCATCCTCTTCCTTCGAAGGTCTCGACCGCACGGTCCTGATCGAGGTCATGCTAAAACCTAGTATCGACATCCCGGAGGTCCTGTGCATTGAAGATGGAGCTCCCCCCGAAGACTGGACCACTCTAATTAGGCGATTTCTCGTCAAGGGAGAGCTCCCAGAAGACCGAACCGAAGCAAGAAGGGTCCGGGCCCGAGCGGAAAGGTTCACAATGATCGACTCAACACTCTTCAAGAGGTCCTACACTACATCGGATGGTCGGCCTTACCTCCGCTGTCTCACTCCCGATGAAGCCGAGTATGCTCTCAAAGAATTACACGATGGGATTGGCGGATGTCACATGGGAAGTCGTTCGCTCGCGCGAAAGGCCTTGAACCACGGGTACTACTGGCCCACTATGCTGCAGGACGCTCTAAATCTCGTCAAGAAGTGTGGCCCCTGTCAAAGATTCTCGCCCATCAAAAGGGTTCCTCAAGCAAACCTACGATCCATGGCCAGTCCAACCCCCTTTGCAATGTGGGGGATGGATCTGGTAGGCCCTTTTCCCAAGGCGACGGGGCAACGGAAGTTTCTTATAGTTGCCATCGACTACTTCACCAAATGGATCGAGCGGAGCCACTAGTTACAATCACCGAGCAGCAGACTCAACAATTCTTCTGGAAGCACATTATCTGTCGGTTCGGGATCCCCCAAGTGCTCGTTACGGATAACGGGACCCAGTTTGCAGGCAAGCGTTTCCGCAAGTTCTACGAAGACCTCGGTATCCAGCAGCGCTTCTCTTCGGTATGCCATCCCCAATCCAACGGACAGGCAGAGAACGCGAACCGTCAAATCCTCGACGGACTCAAGAAGCGACTCGATAATTCCTCCAAGGGGCTATGGGTCGACGAGCTGCCGAGCGTTCTCTGGGCCCATCGAACAACAAAAAGAATCCCGACAGGGGAGTCACCCTTCAACTTAACGTACGGCGCTGAGGCCGTCATTCCCTTGGAAATAGGTATCCCCTCTCCCCGAATTATGGCTTATGACGAAGCAAGCAACTCCATGCAACTGCGAGCAGACCTGGACCTCATTGACGAGGTCAGGGAGAAGTCATCCATCAGAAGGAACATCTACCAGCAAAGAATCGAGAGGTTCTATAACAAGAAGGTGCGCCCAACAAACATTGCTCTCGGAGATCTTGTCCTCCGGAAACTGGCGGTTTCCAGCCCTGGCCAGAAAAGGAAGTTGGCACCAAACTGGGAGGGCCCTTATAAGGTTTCAGAGGTCGTACGACCGGGTACCTATCGCCTGACCGACACTGACGGCAAGCCTGTCAAGAGGCCCTGGAATGCGGAACACTTGATCAAGTTCTTAGGAGAATAGCCTCCATGTAAAATATAATTTTAAACGGCACATTGGGCCTAGTCTTTTGTAAAGTCCTGTAAACGGCACGTCGTGCCTAGACTTGTCTGTAACAAGCATATATTGTAAACGTCAGCTTTCTTAAAAACAAGCTTATGGCTCCAATTCTTGTAAACAGATAAAGGACCCCTCACAAGCTCGACACTCGGATGAAATCGCGAGTCCAAACCTGCTTCTCTAACAAGCGTGGGGCTCGACACTCGGATGAAATCCCGGGTCCAAACACGCTTCTCGTACAAGCGTGGGGCTCGTCACTCGGATGAAATCGCGAGTCCAAACACGCTTCTCTTACAAGAGTGGGGCTCGTCACTCGGATGAAATCGCGAGTCCAAACCCGCTTCTCTAACAAGCGTGGGGCTCGGCACTCGGATGAAATCCCGGGTCCAAACACGCTTCTCTAACAAGCATAGGGCTCGGCACTCGGATGAAATCGCGAGTCCAACCCGTTTCTCTAACAAGTGGGGGGCTCGTCACTCGGATGAAATCCCGGGTCCAAACGCGCTTCTCTTACAAGCGTGGGGCTCGACACTCGGATGAAATCGCGAGTCCAAACACGCTTCTCTTGCAAGCATGGGGCTCGTCACTCGGATGAAATTGCGAGTCCAAACACGCTTCTCTTACAAGCGTGGGGCTCGTCACTCGGATGAAATCGCGAGTCCAAACACGCTTCTCTTGCAAGCGTGGGGCTCGTCACTCGGATGAAATCGCGGGTCAAAGCATGCTTCTCTTACAAGCATGGGACTCGGCTCACACCGTCTCTCCACGAGAACATGTGCAGGAGCTCGGCTCCGACCCCGAGCAAGGCGGGTGTCCCCTCCGGGGGCACCACGACCTAAACACTCGGCGGCGGGGCTACGCTACGCCTGCAGTTGTCTTTCTCACCATTGTGGGGGCTCGGCACCCATCCCTCGCTCGGCTTGACTTCCTCGGAGGCCATCAACCGAGACTCGAGGCGACATTCGCCAGCCACTCCCGCACCGTCTCTCCACGAGAACAAGTGCAGGAGCTTGGCTCTGACCCCGAGCAAGGCGGGTGTCCCCTCCGGGGGCACCACGACCTAAACACTCGGCGGCAGGGCTACGCTATGCCTGCAGTTGTCTTTCTCACCGTTGTGGGGGCTCGGCACCCGTCCCTCGCTCGGCTTGACTTCCTCGGAGGCCATCAACCGAGACTCGAGGCGACATTCGCCAGCCACTCCCGCACCGTCTCTCCACGAGAACAAGTGCAGAAGCTCGGCACCGACCCCGAGCAAGGCGGGTGTCTCCTCCGGGGGCACCGCGACCTAAACGCTCGGCGGCGGGGCTACGCTACGTCTGCAGTTGTCTTTCTCACCGTTGTGGGGGCTCGGCACCCGTCCCTCGCTCGGTTTGACCTCCTCGGAGGCCATCAACCGAAACTCGAGGCGACATTCGCCAGCCACTCCCGCACCGTCTCTCCACGAGAACAAGTGCAGGAGCTCGGCGTCGATCCCGAGCAAGGCGGGTGCCCTCTCCAAGGGCGCCGCGACCTTGACACTCGACAGAGACGCTCGACGCTGCCTTCCGCCTGTTCACTCACCAAGCGTTGGAAAAATTTTTATTTTAGTTTTGAGGCATCCGCCTTCCGCAGACGCCCCGGGCCTTAAGTCGGATTGTTGGCCACCCTCTCACCCGCGAACAGCTCGGGGTCTACGGGATTTTCCAAAACCTAAACCCCGAACTGTTCGAGGATGGCAGGGAGGCCAAAGACTAGCGGCTCTCTCTCTCTCTCTCTACCCAAACAGATCAGTCGACCCCTCTGTCGCCCGAGAACAGCTCGGGGTTTACAGCTCGAAAAAGCCCAAAACCCCAAATTGTTCCCGGACGGCGGAAGAGCCACCGAGCTTCGGTCTCCGAACACCCCAAACGATCGGTCGGCCCACCGTTCACCAACGAACAACCCGGGGTCCCATGGCCCTACAGCCGGTACCCCGAATTGTTCGAGGGTGATCGGTGTGCCTCCGATCCAGGATGCTCGGAAACATTACATTTTGTAGACGCCCGCCAAAGACAGGCATCCGAGTCAAATGACTCACTGATGGAAAACTGAGGGGGGGTGGCGATTATATAGCCCCCTGAGGCCTCATTTATTACGCCTGGGAATGGAAAACGGCGGAAGGCGAAACGTCGCCATAAATATGCCTAGGAAGGCGAAACGTTGCGATTATTGACGCAGTCGCGTCAATTGCGACTCTTCGAAGATTTCACGTCAGCTACACTCGGCATCCAAGGCAATCAAGGCTCCGAAGAACAAATGATCTTATTCATTACTCATTGCTTACAACTCAATGAATGAAAATGCAAATACAATGAAGGCTCTCAACTCACTCACTCGGCCGGGAACTCGAATTCGGGGCTCCTGTGACGCTCGCCTATTCCGACCAAGGAGGACGTGCCCACCACCGAGCTCTCCGCATCGTCCGGCTGTGTCGCAACCGGCGAAGGCGGCAGCAACCTCCCCGGAGTGGAGTTACTTGCCTCTTCAACAAGACCGGCACCCAGTATGAGCTTCAACTAGCGAATCTCCAATTCTTTCTCTATGACGGCCTCGCGAAGAGAAGATGCAGAGGCCGACCACCCGCTAGAGGTATCCGAGACCGCCCAGTCCTTCTCAATGACCCACCAGTCCCGGTCGGCTACGACTTTTCTCAAACGAGCCACCTCTAGACCAAGCTCTCTCGACTTGTTCAAAAAGTAATTCTTGGCAGCCTCTCGGTCCCGATCCAACTTTCGTTAGCGAGCTAGCCTCTATCAAAAGAAAAATACAAGTATCACAAAATGCAAGTGTTGTAGGGTCGGCCCAAAAAATTTCATATTTCATTTCATCTCAAAAAGTTCGATACAAAATTTGCGGTGGCCAGTCCGCCGAGGGCATTTACAACAAAAAGAAAAAACAAAAACATCTAGTCTTGAGGGTCGGGGTGCACCTCTTCTTCATGGTGGCCTCCGTCGTCACCATCACCCCCTGGGGTCGGAGGCAGGTCCGGCTTCCACCCGAAGCTGAGGTGGTCGACGTTGCACTCCGGATAAATATACTTGAAGTGAGACTTGGCCTGCTCATAAGCCTCGTCTTGCGCCGTCATTAATGTCTCCCCCAAGGCCGCCTCCAAGTCCGCCAAGGCCTTCTGCGCCTTCTCCTTCTCCGCCGCCTCGGCCGCGATCTTTTTCAGCAGGTCCTCTCGGTCCTGCTTATGGATCTTGTCCAAGGACTCTATCTGGACCTTGTGCACTACCACCATGTCCCGAGCCTCCTTGAAGTCGTCCGTCGCCTTGGTCAGTTCCCGAAGGAACTTCTCCTTCTGCTTCCGCTCGTATGTAATCTCCTTCTCCAGACACTTGTGGAAGTGCTGACCGTGGAGCATCGACTGTAAAGAAAAATCAAACTTAGCAATAATTACAAGTTTATTCACCAGATGGGCCTCGGACGACTTACCGAGAGGTTGGCTTGGGCCCAGCGCATGTAGGCCTGATCGGCCGTCTGCGCCGCCAAGGCCATTCCGTCCCGATCGGTGATGGCCTTCGAGACGAACTCCATCGATACGGGTCCGTCGAGAATTGAGTCACCCTTCAGGATCGACCAATCGGGGGCAAAAGGCATCGTCGCCATCCTTCCCACCAACTCCGCCGCGCTCGGACGTACGGGGGGAAGCTGTTGTGACGGGGCTTCAACCGTTTTCCCCGATCCCCCCGCTGGGTCTCGAGCCGACCGCGACGAATGGTGATGCTTCTTCTGCTTCTTCGCCAAAGGCTGCTCCTCGGGCGCTGGGGGAGGCACGCTGGAGGGCCCTCCGGCTTGGAAAGGCTGAGCAGAAGGCTTCCGCTTCTCGGCAGCGAGGCGCTCCTGCTCCTCTTTCTTCTTCTTCTCTTGCCTCGTCTTCTCGGCGGCGGCGAGCAGAATCTGCTTGGCGTGTGCCTGCTGTGTAGACATCCCTATAACAAGACAGAAAAGGAAGGCTAAACGTTAACACGAAGGCAGGAAGATGAAAAAATAAGGAAAGAAACATACTAGGGTCGGCGGGACTCAGTCCGGCCCTCGCTAGGTGAACCTCGGTCACCCGGCGCCACGCGATGCTGTCTCCCCTCAGTAAATGTTCAACCCTCCCCCACTCCTTGGCGGTTAACTCATTCCTCTTCGGGGGCTTGCGCTTCGGCTTCACAAAATTCCACTGAGTCGGGATGTCCCATGACCCTTCGGTCTTCACAACAAAATACTTATCCCTCCAATTCTTAATCGAATCCGGGTGGCCATGCACCACTCTTTTGTTCGGTCTCGGCATGAAGAAGAATACGCCCTCAATGTCTCCGAGCGAACCAATGCTAAAGATGGCACGGAAGTAGGAAAGCCTCGGCCTCACCCCTTTCTCTTGACACTTCAAGATAAAGCAGATGAGCTGCTTCCAAGAGTTGGGGCCGTACTGCATGGGGGACAGCTCCGCCCAGTTCAAGACCGTCTTCACAAAAGGGTGCAGGGGGAACTTCAGCCCCGAAATGAAGGCGTGCTCCGGAAATATGCAGTAGCCCGGAGCCAACACTGTCGTGGGTCGAATACCAGGGCTCGGTTGCAGAAGCTCATACTCCCTCGGAATGTAGTAAGCAGCCCTGATGATATTCAGGTACTCCGGTCTCAAGACGCTAGGAGTATTGTCCGCACGAATCTTCGTCCTTGTGTTTTCTCCAGGCACGGGAGGGATCGGCTAGATGTCCTTCACATCATCGGGATACATTCGTATCGACACGGGATTTCGAAAGGTAACAGGTGGAACATCAAGGCCCGTCCTCGACGCATCCTCGTCAGTCGAAGAAGGACTTTGAGGGATGGTGAGGACTAGCTTCTTCCGACGTGGCCGAGGCTTGCGCTCGGGCGATGGCGTCGACAAGGGGGGCAACGGAGGCAGATCTTCTCCGTGGCCGGCCTCTGGCGCACCAATACCCTCTCCTTCCTCACTCTCCGTATCGCCCTGCTCTCCTTCCTCATCCTCTTCATCATCACCAGCATCCTGATCTGACGCCTCGTCCTCATCCTCATCACTATCCTCATCCGCACCGCCCTCTTCCATCGGCTCCTTCCCTAGCCTCCGAGAACTCAGCGGTTGCACGATTAAAGCTACGTCACTATCGCCCTCGGAGCCAAATTCGGAGAAAACCTCCTCTTTAACCTGGTACTTGCCCAGAGACGATGACGTTTCTAAATCTGACTCCATCTCCGAGTGACCAGACGAAGTAGCCTCGGAACCAGACTGAGTACGCGACATGTCAAAAAAGAGAATTACTAACCTGATGCTTTGAAGGTTACGCTTCTCTCCGAAGAATCCGCCAACAGCGATCGAAATGCCTGCGCTAAAAGTTGGAAAGCTGGGAATTATAAACGATAAGGTGAAAAGAAAAAATGAGGGGAGTGGGGGTTTTAAAGTAGACAACGACTCCTCGATTTTCGCAAATAAGCATCTAGCTGTTAGATCTTATCTGACAAGATCCAACGGCTAAACAAACGTTGATCTTTGCGCCATGACGTCAGCAGAGAGGATAAAATTCCAATACTACCCCTTCCTGTTTGCCCGACAGAAATCACCCCTAGCAACTGGTGCGACATTGCTTCTGTTCAACCCATTACCAATGTCTTCCAAAAGGCGATTCGAACAGGCGTCGCGGAATCAAAGTAGATCCTAGAAGAACTTTCAAAGAGGCAGTCTAGAACAAACATGCCCACGGGTGGGGTTCGACGCTCGGATAGAAACTCGAGCCACACCACCTTTCCCTCTCACAGGTTGGGCTCGACGCTCGGATGGGAATTCGAGCCAAACCACCTTCTCCTTTCACAGGTGGGGCTCGACGCTCGGATGGAAATTCGAGCCAAACCACATTCTCCTTCAACAGTTGGGGTTCGACGCTCGGATGGAAACTCGAACCAGTCAACCTTCCCCTCTCACAGGTTGGGCTCGACGCTCGGATGGAAATTCGAGCCAAACCACCTTCTCCTTCAACAGGTGGGGCTCGACGCTCGGATGAAAAATCGAGCCAGGCAACCTTCCCCTCTCACAGGTTGGGCTCGACGCTCGGATGGAAATTCGAGCCATACCACCTTCTCCTTCAACAGGTGGGGCTCGATGCTCGGATGAAAAATCGAGCCAGGCAACCTTCCCCTCTCACAGGTTGGGCTCGACCCTTGGACGGAATCTCGAGCCAAACCACCTTCTCCTTGCTTAGTGGTGGCTCAATACTCGGATGAGAACGCGCGCCACACCACCTCTTCTCGTCAATCTCATTTCTTGGCTTCACTGAAGAGTCTAGATCTCCTTTCTGTTCATCTCCCAATTGCTTCTGTTCAGCCCATTACCAATGTCTTCCAAAAGGCGATTCGAACAGGCATCGCGGAATCAAAGTAGATCCTAGAAGAACTTTCGAAGAGGCAGTCTAGAACAAACATGCACACGGGTGGGGTTCGACACTCGGATAGGAATTCGAGCCAGGCAACCTTCTCCTTTCACAGGTGGGGCTCGACGCTCGGATAGAAACTCGAGCCAGGCAACCTTCCCCTCTCAGGTTGGGCTTGACGCTCGGATGGGAATTCGAGCCACACCACCTTCTCCTTCCACAGGTGGGGCTCGACGCTCAGATAGGAATTCGAGCCACACCACCTTCTCCTCTCCCAGGTGGGGCTCGACGCTCGGATGGGAATTCGAGCCACACCACCTTCTCCTTTCACAGGTGGGGCTCGACGCTCGGATCAAATCTCGAGCCAAACCACCTTCTCCTTTCACAGGTGGGGCTCGACGCTCGGATGGAAATTCGAGCCATACCGCCTTCTCCTCTCACAGGTGGGGCTCGACGATCGGATGAAAGTTCGAGCCATGCAACCTTCCCCTCTCACAGGTTGGGCTCGACGCTCGGATCAAATCTCGAGCCAAACCACCTTCTCCTTTCACAGGTGGGGCTCGACGCTCGGATGGAAATTCGAGCCATACCGCCTTCTCCTCTCCCAGGTTGGGCTCGACGCTCGGATGGGAATTCGAGCCATGCCACCTTCTTCTTTCACAGGTGGGGCTCGACGCTCGGATGAAAGTTCGAGCCATCCAACCTTCCCCTCCAAAGGGTGGGGCTCAGCGCTCGGATCGAAACTCGAGCCAGGCTACTCTCTCTTACTCAGTGGGAGCTCGGCGCTCGGATCGAAACTCGAGCCAGACTACTCTCTCTTACTCAGTGGGGGCTCGACACTCGGATCGAAACTCGAGCCAGGCTACTCTCTCGTACTCAGTGGGGGCTCGGCGCTCGGATCGAAATTCGAGCCAGACTACTCTCTCTTACTCAGTGGGGGCTCGACGCTCGGAACGAAGCTCGAGCCAGGCTATTCTCCTGCTCAGTGGGACTCGGCGCTCGGATCAAAACTCGAGCCAGGCTTCTCCCTCAGCATGGGGCTCGACGCTCGGATCAACACTCGGAGCTCGGATCGAAGCTCGAGCCACGAGCCCTTTCCCAGAGGGGACTCGGTGCTCGGATCGGAGCTCGAGTCTCACCTCCCCCTCACTCTTCTGACTAACGAGACGCTCGCCAGACCGATCTCCTGACCTCGGACGACGACCCAACGGATGGCCTGGGCGACCCCTCGCTCTTCCAACTAGCGAGGCAGTCGTCCGCCGACCCTTAGGTCTCGACCACCGACCCCCTGAGCTCGGGCCAGACTTCTCCCACCTACTCAGTGAGGGCTCGACGCTCGGATCGAGGATCGAGCCAGGCAATTTCCCCTGTCTCAGTATGGAGCTCGACGCTCGGATCGAAATTTGAAACCAAGCCCCTTCTCCCTTCTCAATAAACACTCGGAGTTCGGATCAAAGCTCGAACCACTCCTCCTTTCCCAGTAGGGACTCGGCGCTCGGATCCGAGCTCGAGTCTCTCCTAACCAGCAAGACGCTCTTCCAACCTCCCGACCTCGGACACCGACCCATTGCTCTTCCAACCAACGAGGCAGTCGTCCGCCGACCCTTGGGTCTCGTCCAACCGACCCCATGAGCCCGACCGCCGACTCAAAAATGCTCTCCACGGCGCCGACCTCATAAACTCGGACGCCGATCCCCAAACGCTCGGCAAAATGAGTCCCATCAGATGGCTTGGGCGATCCCTCGCTCTTCCAACTAGCAAATCGGTCGCCCGCCGATCCCTTGGGTTCGTCCGCCGACCCGTAGGGTTCGTCCGCCGACCCCACTAACTCGGTCGCCGACCAAGTAAGCTCGGCATGCGCACTACCGACTCCCCCCTCCTAAAAACTTCACCTCCCGCACATCCAACGAGGGGTCCATTCCTCCTGCCCCTGGCCATCTTCGGGGAACAGCAGACCCTACTTCTTACCCTGACATCTGCCCTTCCCCCGAGGACCATGAATCACCCCCGCACTGCTGGATCACCCAACCCTGCGGGAGTGTGGGGCTTGTGATATGGGTCAGGAATAAAGCGTGGCTCACCCTGAGCCACCGGATCCCCTCAGGATACGCGTCCTTCCTGATCATTCAGATCAGCCACGTCAGCGCCGGAAAACCGCCCGGAGCTCCGCCACGTCAGCCTGGAAACCACTCCGGCGCCTGCCACGTCAGCCCTATACCGCCCGACTTTCCACCGCTTCAGCCAATCGGGTAACCGGGTCCGGCCCAGCCCCAAACGGGTCTAGACCCGATTAGAAACCCCTATAAATACCAGGCCCTCTCCTTTCTTAAAAGGTAATCAATCTTTTCTCCACTAAACCCTAGTTACTGTTGCTCTTATCTTAAAGTAACTGACTAGATCGTCGGAGGGTCTGCCACCGGGACCAACCCCGGTGTTTCGAGACCGTCTGCAGGTACACCAGACCTCGGATCCGAGCCCTCTGATCCGAGCCCAGACATCCACCTCACTCCCAGGCCGTCGCAGGTACCGCTCGGCAAGCCGAGGGTCGTCCGACCAGCAGCTTTCTCCTTCAAATACAAATCGAGTAAGAACTCACACCTGGTGCATCCACACGTCTCCCAGAAACAAACCGCATCACTACGGTATTAATTTTATACACAAACACCATAATCATAGTTATTATTAAAAAGTATTCGTTCACTTTTTTGTAATCAGGCCATTACTGTATTTAAGAGACAAAAAGCATTCACCGATATAGATTCTCACTGGATCCTAAATAAGCAATCACCTACCAAACCCGGAAATACTCGTCCTTTGCTAGTAAAGTTTAACCAGTTATAGATTTCAAGATTACAATTGTCGAAAAAGATTAAAGCCACACATGCAATTATGAGCACCACAAGTCGTTTTATGCACATAAGAGGTTGTTTGCTATTGGTAATTAGAGCATCTGTAGTCGTTAGCTATAATCCCAAATTTTATAAAATTTAGCCAAAAAATTCAGCAAATGTTGACTAAATGTTCAAATTTTGAGTTTGAGATGAACAATATGATGCTATATTTGGAAAGAAATATAAGAACTTGGAAAATGTAGCTAACGAAATATTATTTTTCGTCCGTTCAAATTTTAAAGGCTCTTGAACGAAGACATGATATCTCGTCCCAATTTTTTAATATAAAAGTTACGGGAAATGATATCCCGTTTGATGCTATGTTTTCCACTGGTAAAAGATGTGTTCTATGGATTAGGTCTATAAAAATTGTTATGTGTACATATTATGATTTAATTCATATTTAGTTAAGATTTAAGATTTAATTATATTTCTTAATGAAAATGAGCTCTCGGACGGGATTTCATCTCCAATTCGTTAATTTTTGTAAAATAAATTTAATTGGACAAAAATTTATCTATCGTTCGTCACTTTTTTTAATTTTAAAAAAGACATATTTCGTACGATTACAGCTATAATCTAAATTTTCTATATTTTGAATGCCAAATACTCAAATTTAGGGTATCTGTAGTTGTTGGCTATAATGCCAAATTTTTCACAAAAAAAAGGAAAAATATTGTTTTAATCGTTGGCTATATACCCAAATTTTTGGTTTGAAGGGAATAGTTGTGTACTATATTTGGGAGAGGATATAAGAATTTGTAAAATATAGCCGGACGAAAGATCCGTTCATTTTTAAAAAAATGAATCAGACGAAATATAATTTTTCGTCGCTTTAAAAAAAATTAATATATCGGGCAAAAAATCATTGACGGCTTTTTTATTATTATAAATAAATTAATTCTCTAAAGGAGATGATCTCCCATCCAAATCAATTTTGAAAAAAAAAGTTTTTAAAGAACTAGGCCTATACAAATTATTATGGATATATATTAGGTTTTAATTGAAATTTAATTAAAATTTATAATTTAATTAGGATTTTATTAAGAGTTAATTAGGATTAAATTAGGAGTTAATTTGGGAAAAAAAAAATTTACGGAAAATGATTTCCCGTCCGTGGTTAATTTTCTTTTATAATTCCTTATACGATAAATAATTTCTCGTCCGAAATATTTTTTAAAATATATATTTTTGAAACGAAATATCATTTATCGTTCGGTCGATTTTTAAGTAAAAATCCAATATTTGAATTTAAACGATCAAAGCTCAAACATAAAATTTCTATTTTTATATATTAAATATCCAAATGGAACGACTACATAGATCTAAGCAAACAAGAAAAATGTAAGCAGGAGTTGGGCGGGGTACGTGGATCCCACAAGTTAGATGGGTCAGAAGAGAACAGGCAGGCGGTCAGTGCGGGCGTGAGAAGATTTGTTTAGGCGGAGGATGTCTCGCTCTTAGGGCACATCACCCCGATATTCGTGCACCCTTCATTTTTCGCATATATCCCCACCACTACTAATCCCATACACTTTCCCACCGTAGAACGCCATCCTCACCACTGAATACTCCCCTCTTCGCATCTCAAAGCAAGCATAGATATTACCTCCCCCCCTATAGGATTTTACTGCAATCTCCTTCGCATTTCGTAGTTTGTTTATGGCTAACGAGGCACCGCCCCCACTGTCACTGCACGTGAGCACGTGACCCCGACCCTCTTCCCAACTTCTTCTGTTTCCTTCGTTTCTTTATTACACCCCAACCGTCAGAAGTTTTACCTGTAAATGACTAAACTACCCTTCATTATCTTCTTTGTTGTCTGCTAAATTTATTGCAAAGGGTAATGCTTTAGCCACTACCAATTTCACTACCATTCTCTTTACTACCTTAGGTGGCATACTTCTATTGAAGAGTTCCCCCACCTACTCTATCTTCTTCTACCTATTGGAGTGTGCCACCTAAGGTAGTGAAGAGAAATATAGTGAAGTTGGTAGTGGATGCAGCATTACTCTATTGCAAACCCATGATAAACTGCCCCCTGGTTCACTTCACTTGTTGGATGGGAAATCTCTCTTTATATCCCTGGGATCATCTGTAATCGGTAGAAGTTAAAATTTAGATTTGCGACAAATATGAATAGAAATTTTAAAGATAAGTTTGTTAAAAACAGATTTGAGGAAAAATCTTTATTATTTTTCTTTATTCTTTATACTATACATCTATATATAACGATTACAATCTTGGAGGAGAAAAGAGGAGATTGAGAGAAGATTGAGGAGTAAGAGATTTGGGGAATCTGTTTCTTATAGATTAGGAAACATAATACACATATTACTACTTAGTACATTTCAACACTTCCCTTCAAGTTGGTGCATAGATATTGAATATACCCAACTTGTCAACAAATTTCAAGAAGAGACGACTCGAAACTACCTTGGTCAGGATATCTGCGAGTTGATCTTCAGACTTCACTTTAGATATCTCAATGACTTTCTCATCCAATTTCTCCTTGATGAAGAATCTATCAACCTCTACATGTTTCGTCTTATCATGTTGAACTGGATTGGCGGCAATATCACATGCTTCTTGACTATCGCAATACACCTTTATAGGTTCATTCGGACCACAGTCTAAATCCTACAACAAGAGTTTTAACCATAAAGCTTCCGCTATACATAGAGCTACTGCGCGATACTCAGCCTCTGCACTAGAGCGTGCAACAACATTCTGCTTCTTGCTTCTTCATGTAACTATATTTCCTCCAACAAAGGTGAAGTATCCTGAAGTGGAGCGTCTATCAATTATAGATCCTGCCCAATCAGCATCAGTATATGTCTCAACCTTTAAGTGACCATGTTTCGCAAATAGGACCTCGTTTCCTGGAGCAGACTTAATATATCTCAGAATTCTCATCACTGTATCCATGTGATGTTCCTGAGGTGCATGCATAAACTGACTTACCACACTTAAAGCATATGATCAGGTTCGTTGCAAAGTTTCAGTCCTTCTTCTAATGGTGTACTAATCGGCTGACAAGCAAACATTCCAGTTTCCTTCAATAAATCGAGAGTATACTTTCTTTGAGATAGAAATATACAATTTCTCGAGTGAGAAACTTCAATACCAAGAAAATATCTCAAAAGGCCAAGATCCTTCATTTCGAACTCTTGTGACAAGTAGCTCTTCAATGCCATTCTCTCATCGGGATCATTCCCAATTACTATCATATCATCCACATATATAATGAGAGCAGTAATCTTACATTCTTTCTTTTTCAGGAATAAAGTATGATCTGAATTACTCTGATAATATTCGAATATCCTCAATGATTTTGTAAACCTCCCAAACTAAGCTCTTAGCGACTGTTTGAGACTATATAGCGCCTTCCTCAATCGATACACTTTATTACTGTATTGGACTGGTCTGTTCGATCCTGGTGGAAGATCCATATAAACCTCCTCTGTTAATTCTCTATGCAAAAATGCATTCTTCACATCAAATTGATCTAACGACCAGTCAAGATTTGCAGTAAGTGACAGTAGGACTCGAACAGCATTGAATTTTGCCACAGGTGCGAATGTATCTTCATAATCAATTCCACACGTTTGAGTGTATTCTTTGGCAACCAGCCTTGCTTTGTGTCGCTCTATTGAACCATCGGACTTATACTTCACCGTATAAATCCATCTGCATCTTACTGGCTTCTTCCCTGCTGGTAGCTCGACTATCTCCCAAGTCTCATTCTTTTTCAAGGACTTCATTTCCTCATCCATAGATGCTTTCCACCTTGGATCAGTAAGGGCTTCCTGCACACTGTTAGGAATAGATACAGTAGATAATTGATTTACAAATGACTTATTTGATTCCGATAAGCGGTGAGTAGATACATAATTACTCATGGGATATTTGACGTTACTAGTGGAATCAGGTTCATAAGTGGATTTTGGTATGCCTCTATTAGTACGGTGCGGGAGTTCTCCTTCAAGAGGGGCTTCTTCCCTTGGTTGCACTTCTTCGTGAGGGTCTTCCTCCCTTGCTAGGTCTTCATTCAAGTGTTCGCCAATATTTGTATCCAGTTGTTCATTCTGACTGGTAATTACTTCTTCATATCCAAGAGTCTAAACTTCACTAACCCTTCAACATACCCAAGAGCTTGAACTTCACTTCGGTACTTCCCCTGAAGTTCAGTCGTAGAAGAAGAAAAATACATCTCATCTTCATGGAACACAATATTTATAGTCAAAAACATCCTTTGAGTTGGTGGGTGATAGTACCGGTACCCTTTATTATCATGTGCATATCCCACGAAAACACAGCGGTCAGCTCGAGGAGTCAACTTATTGCGTTTATGTTGATGAAGATGAACAAATGCAACACACCCAAACATACGAGGTGGCAAGTTGATGACTTTTGATGCATTCACAGCTTCATTTATTGCTTGAAATGGTGTGAGGAAATTTAGGATACTAGAGGAAACTCGGTTGATTAAGTATGCAGCAGAAGTAAAGGGCTTCCCCCCAATAAATGAGTGGCATATTTCTATGGATATGAGAAGCACAGACCACCTCGAGCAAGTGTCTATTTGTTCTTTCTGCAATCCCATTCTGTTGAGGTGTATAAGAGCATGTAGTCTGGTGAACAATTATGTGTTCCACTAAATATTGTTGTAGATTCCAACTCAGGTACACTCCACCATTATCACTCCTAAGAACTTAAATCTGTGATTTATACTGAATCATAATATGCTTGTGAATTTTTTGAAACAAGCCACTAACTTCACTTATCGACTTCATCAAATAAATCCAGGTCATACGAGTACAGTCATCAATAAATATCACAAACCATTTGGCTCATCCAAATATATTAGTTTTGGATGGACCCCAAACATCTGAATGGATAATCATAAATAGAAGAGAGCTTCTACTTGGACTTGGAGGAAAAGAGACACAGTGACTTTTTGCGAGTTCACACACATCACACCGAAAGGTAGAATTATCCAACTTCAAAAATAAACTTGGAAATAATTTCTTCAAATAACCAAAAGAGCCATGCCCTAGACATCGACGCCATAGCCAAATATCTGATTTCTTTTTCTAATCTTCAGATTCTTCCACACTTAGAGCCTGATTCAACTTGCTTGAACTTTCAGATTCTAAATCCAGGTAATAGAGCTTCCCGTGTCTAACCTCATAATCAATCGTTTTGCGAGTCCGAATATCCTTAAACACACAATGTGAAGGCCAAAAAACTATAATACAATGTGAAATAGTAGTTATTTGAGCAACAGATAATAGGTTAAAATTCAAGAATGGCACAACTAAGGCAGTATCTAAGGTTAGGTTGTTTGTCAGAAGTATGATACCTGTTGCCGCTGGAATCGGTGTGGGGACAAACAGATAGATTTGTGGATTCTTGGGATGTTGAATAGTCAAACCTGAAACACCTTTCCACCGAAGTTTGACCGTAATCTCCCGCCGTTGACCTGCAAAAAGTGCGAAACACCGGGGTTGATCCCGGCGACGCACCCTCCGACGCTCTTGTCAGTAATCAGAAAGATTATGAAAGAGCCTTGACTGGAAAAAGATTAATTACCTGGTAATATTGGGGGATAGGGGGTATTTATAGCTGCCTTAGGGACCAGTTTCGGGATAAGATCAAATCCCTACTTTCCAGTGAATGGATAGAAATGATCAGGGCCGTTGATTAAGTACAATCATAAACCCTAATTCTATCCAGCTGGACTGGGTTTCTTGCGGGTTGGAACCCTTACCCAGTTGAGATGGATCCGTTCGTAGATTATTGGGCCTTAGGAAAAAAGACCCAGTACCCATTTCAGACCCGTTTGTAGGTGAAATTACCATTTTACCCCTGATCTTTGAGATTCGTGCCTGATTTGGACGGTTCCGATTTAACACTTTTTTTAGCCATATCACAAGCCCCCCACTCCCGAAGACTGAGTTTAATCAGCCTTTGAGGAGTAGTTTTACTGTTTTAATGGCTTGCGGAGTTGTATTGGAAATGAGGGGTATCGAATCTTTGTATGAGGTATTATGGTAATTTTCAGAGTTAGTTGCGCGCTCAAGGGTGTTCTTGAGCTCTCCTGGACTTTTGGTGATTTTTCTTAATTTTTATTTACTTTTCGGACCATTTATTTAATTTTGCGAAGCGGTGATTTATCGTTCGGGGGCCTTAATTAATTATTCTAAGAAATAATTATTTACCCGGGGGCTCGAAAATATTTCTCCGAATTTATAATTATTTTCTAGAATTTTTAATTAATTTTTCCAAATTTTTAATGATTTTTTGCAATTTTTAAATAAATAATCCGAATAAAAAATAAATTTTTATTACCATTTATGATGTGGTGCAATCTGGGCCGCCCATCTCGCATCAGCGCCTGGTTTTGAGAGATCGGACTGCGGAGCGGCACTGAGCGACGTGGGCGGATCTGGGGCTTTGATCAGACCATGGCACGAATTTTAGAACGATCTGACGGTATGTACTGCTCGGCATTATTTTCCCCATATAAGCGGCTCAGATCGCCAGTCGCTTGGATCACGATTTCGAGCGACGTGGGGCGATCTGGACCATTCATCATGAGATCTTGCACGAATCTCGAGGCGTTATGGCATGGATCACGAGAAAACGTGATCTTGGCCACGTGGCTAAATCAGGGCCGTTCATTAGGCCGAGGCACGAATTTTGAGATGATCGGACAGTCTGTGCTGCTCGGCGTTATTTTCCCCATATGAGCAGCTCGGATCGCCAGTTGCTCGGATCACGATTGTAACGCCCCGAATTTCAAATAAGGATAAATTCGAGATTTCACAGGATCTTTACTTCACTTCGTACAATTTTACAAGGAAATTTAAAACTTTTCATTCATAATACATCAGAGTTCCTTTACACTTGATTGAAGCACAGCGGAAGACTAAAAGATTACAACAATGAAATACAACTTGTATAACTTTAACATCATTTGCAACATCTTTAACTTCTAAACAGCAACAGCATATCCACTTTATAACTCCATGAATAGTCCATTACCTGCATGTCAATCTGTGGGCACGTCAGTTATTTACAACTGACGAAATATTATACACGGCTATCCTCTCTATGCCGGGAATAGTATAACGATCTCATACTTCAACAAATCACAAAAAGATTGAATGAACATATAAAGTGTCAAAAGTGATTCTTCTAAACATAAGTGTATGTCATGTCTTAATGCCTAATGCATACCATTCTACACTAGGATGACACTAATGCACACTTGTTCGGATTCTATGCATCCCATACTACATAGGTCCGAGGGCAAGCGCCTACGTTCTTCATAATAAAGGGCTCGATCCCTCGCCATGAAAACTACCCGGTAGCAAAATAAAGTTCAGACTATTCCACGAATTTGAATCCCAGCCTTGGAGTCCACCGCCGGCTGTTATAACAGATTCCACATCGTGCGAACCGTCCCGTATATGACCCTCTAGCCCAGTATATATATCTATACATTGGAGACGGTAAACACAAAACACATCCGTCCGACTACTCAAGATCTTGGAGTCCACCGCCGACCCGTCCTCATAGTCCCAGATTAAAATATAATAATCCATCTCCCACAGGGCAACCTCAGACCGCCAACTGGGTCTATAGTCTTGGAGTCCACCGCCGACTATATAGAGCACCCCACTTACATTTCCCTAAGTTTACTACATCTTCACTTATGTGCCTAAATTTCCTTAAGTTCAAGACATGAATAATTTCCATTCAAAGAATTAGTTTTACTTCCTACCGGACTTAATCAACAAATACGAGATCGCCCCACGGCAATATCTCAAAATCATATCAATTCTTTCTTTCATTTTTGCCGGTAACCGAAGTCTTGCTAATTCTTAATCATAATCTTTCATGCACAAGAAAATATGGGTACACATACCCTTTAATAATCATGTCTTAGCTTATTATTTTCATGTCCTAACTTATCCATGATCTAGTCAATGTCTCAAAAATAATGTCTCTCAAGATATCTATTTTTTTTTTTACCTTTCAATAAGAAAAATCTTTAAACCATTTTCTATAAATTCTTCATCATGTTTTTATGAGCACAAAGATTTTTCTTAAATTCTCAAATGCATTAGAATTTATTTAAACCACTTAAAACCCAAAAAAATAAAAACTCACCTAAGACTTCGAACCCGTGAATCCCAAGTAACACCCAACGGCACCAACCAAGAAGTCCATGTGGACTTATTGTCTAAGTCCTCATGAATTCTTTTTATGCCAACTTTCGTTTAATTTTGTTTCCAAAAGAAAATAACACAAAGAAAATTTTGGGGTTATCAAGTTTCGAACCCGGCCTGACCAAGAAGCAACGCAAGGCCAAACCAATAGGCCAAGTACGCACATCGACTTATAGAGAAGTCGAGTGGGTTTTATTCAAATTTTGTGTCATTTTATTGTTTTTCATAAAACTAAATTTTTCATTCACAATTTCAAATTCATATGATGTCTCATTTTAGCACGATTCAATGATCTATTTATTCATTCATCAGCTTCATAGCAAAAATAATTCCTTTCAATGTGCATAATTTAATCACATGAAATTTCATACGAACGGTATCTCAATTCACTTCAAAAAATATTCTTTAAATAAGTAAGAGTATAACTCTTTTTTAAAAAAAACACCACTTCACAAAATAATTGTGTTCTCAACATTCCGTTTCTTTTTATACTTCAAGATATACAAGGCAATTTGATACAAAATATTGTATATGGGTAAAAATATATTTTACAACCGGTTGATTTCATATTGATTAATTTTCAAAATAGGTAAAGAAACGTGTAGAGTTGTGTTAGTGGGTGATTTAAATTAATATTTTACAGTGTATCCGTATTGACCATGTTTTCATAATACTTTTTAAAACATGAAAGGATACCCACTAAAGCATGTAAATGTATTGACCACAAAATATTCATTACGAAATATACATTACGAAAAATAATCACCCACTAAAGAGATAATCACTTTTTATTAGTACACTGATACCACTTCGGATACACTGATAGCACTTCACAAAACCAAAGTACTTACTTTTCCTTATTTTGTATCAGTGCTACAATTAGAAAGCATAGGATCACCCACTAACACAATGTTAATCTATTTGTCAACATAGCATGATTCACTATTAATCTCACCACAATCATAATATAGTTATTCTATTTTATCAAAACTACTCATTCACTTTTATTAATATGTACATTCTAAAAAATTTAGAAAGTAGGAGAACACCAACCTTATTGAAGCTTGAACAATTGAAGGGAAGGATGGGACACCTCTTCTAGCTCCAAGACAAACTCCTAGCAATGGCTTCCTCTCTCTAGCAATTCCTCCAAGCAAAAGGACCCTCACTCTCTTTCTTTTCTTTCTTTCCTTTCTTTTGATAATGCTTTTGGTGCAAGATAAAGGTAGGAAATGGGGGCTCTATTTATAGGATTTTGGGAGGGTCTAAAGTGCAAAAATTCCACCCTAATAACTCTTCAAATTTATTCTACAACTCTCCACTTTCCTAACTCCTAAAACCCCCATCTCTTCATCTCCCCACTCTCCACTAACTTAACTCAAAAACCCTTCTCCTCCTCACTCCATGACCGGCCACCCCCTAGCCCACAAAATGGTCCAAATACATTTGTGGGTGCATGCACACATGCACAAACAAATATGAACACATTTCTATAACTCTAAATGTGTACTAATATTTGTAACTTGTCATGTATTAGTACATGTTTAACTAAAAATGTGATTTTAATAATGGGCTTGCTACATGGGCTCATTACTAATTAATTTGATTATCTAGTGGGCTTGCTACATGGGTTTATTTCTAATTAATTAATTTGATTATCTAGTGGGCTAGATTTTATTCTATAGGTCCATGAATCAAAAGAAGGCTTAATTAAAACTTATGCATGCTAAAAATAGTAAAATGAGAGTAGCAAAATGAGAATAAAAATTTGCACGTGCACCATACGTGCAGAAAATCGAAAAATGCATTTTAATCAAAATAAGGAGAAAATGAATTTTCGTTTTATAAAAATAGATTTGTAAACATAAAATAAATAATTGGAACCTAGAAATTATCACCCGTAGCGGCGGAAAATATGTAATTAATATGTGTATTGAAAACACGTACAAAATACGTAGAATACAAATATCGAAATATTATATTTTTGTTGATTCAAAATAGGGAAAAATCAATATTGAAAATAAATAAATAGTCGATAATCAAAATACGGGATGAAAACACGTTACAAAATACACGTGCATAACACACGAGGGCAAAATTGTAATTTCCAATTTTGCGGGGTGTTACAACGATTCCGAGCGACGTGGGGCGATCTGGACCGTTCATCATGAGATCTTGCACGAATCTCGAGGCGTTATGGTGTGGATCACGAGCAAAGGTGATCTTGGCCACGTGGCTGAATCAGGGCCGTTCATCAGGCCGAGGCACGAACTTTGAGACGATCGGATGGTATGTGCTGCTCGACATTATTTTTCCCATATGAGCAGCTCGGATCGCCAGTTTCTCGGATCACGATTCCGAGCGACGTGGGGCGATCTGGACCGTTCATTATCAGATCTTTACACGAATCTCGATGTAAAATACGGTGTAGATCACGAGAAAATGCTATCTTATCGTTTTGTGGTCGTGGCCCAATCTGAGCCGTCTGATCAAGATCTTGCACAGATTTTGAGGAGAAAGTTGTTTTTCTCCAATACGCAGATCAGATCGCCAGTCGCTCGGATTTGGATTCCGAGGGACGTGGCTCGATCTGAAGCGTCCATCTGAAGATCTTGTACGGATCTCGATGTAAAAGACGGTGTGGATCACGAGAAAATGCTATCTTGTTGTTTTGTGGTCGTGACCCAATCTGAGCCGTCCGATCAAGATCTTGGACGAATTTTGAGGAAAAAGTTGTTTTTCTCTAATACACAGCTTGGATCGCCAGTCGCTCGGATTTGGATTCTGAGGGACGTGGCTCGATCTGCGGTGTCCCTCGGTAGCTCGGCAGAGTGCCTTGGTGGCTCGGAGCTAGAGGATTTGCCGAGCGGTGTGGCCCAGTCTGAATCGTTGCTACCCTTATGAACCGTCGCCGCTCTTCTCTACTTTGTCGTTTAGCCTTCTTTAACGGGCTTGAGGATGGCCCAAGAGTCACCACTCTTCGTTACAAAGCCCAAGAGTCACTTCTTTTACTATAAGTTTTTACCCCCCCCCCCCTTCCCCCCCCCCCTTCTTTCTCTCATTCTTTCACTTTTACTTTTACTTTTGCTAGCGGTGTTTTTGCTCTCGAACGGCGTTACTAGCTTTTGTGGCAAGGCGAGTTTGAACTCCGGCAATCTTTTTCGACCATACACGTCACTTCAAGGTTAGTCTTTCCCCCTTCTTTTTGAGAATGTCTAGAATTTCTTCTAGGGATGAGACCTCCACCTCGGACCGAGACACCGGCCGAGCGGTAGTGGTTAAGCCGAGGAAGGGGAAGGAAGTGGTTGATCCGGTTAGGGTGTCGACGATAGTTGAGACTCCGAGGGGGGCAGGAGAGCTGGGTCGGCTGCCGTCCACGTGTCGAATGGAGGGTGATGAAGGCTTACTGCCGAGGCGGAGGCCATCCTCACCGAGGAGCATAAGCGACTCTTCGTCCCCGACTGGAGGGTGATGAAGGTAGACGGCTTCCTCGGCGATGCAGGGATGTGCATGTAGGCGGTGCACCACCAGCCGACCCCGAAGGACCGTGCCGCGCTGAGGGCCGGCACCATGGGTGACGATGCCCTAGAGATAGCTCGGTCGACTATGTCGGTAAGTATGAGTTGATTATGATAACCCAAAAAATTTTCTAAGTTTTTTGTTCGGCTTTAATCGATTCTTCTCCTTCGTTTTGTTTGCAGACCCTATGCCACTTCAGTCACATGCTCGAGCAGTTTGCCGAGCAAGAGAAGGAGATGAAGGCAGCGAACGATCGCAAGAGGTCGGAGTGCTCGAAGGCAGTTAAGCTGTTTGAGGCCGAGTAGCTACTCTCGGCTACGCGTGCGGCCGAGGTGGAGGCCCTCGAGACGAAGCTTGCCAAGGCGATGAAGCACTCTACAGCGGAGACTGCTAAGGTCGAGGCGTTAGAGAAAGAGAGGGCTCGTCTCAAGGAGGAACTGGCTAAGGCCTTAAAGGCGTCCAAAGAGGCGCTGAAAGGCCAAGAGCTGAAGGTGGCGGAGGTGGAGAAGGCGGTTCGGGATGAGGCAGAAGCCCACATGATGATGAACATGGAGGAGGCCTACGCCCGAGCACTGAAGCATATGGCCGCTCGCATCCCCGGCTTCGACGGTTCGTCGTACTACTTCTACGACCCCGTAGAAGGCGAGGAGCTTATCTCCCTGGCGGAGGTTGAACCCGAACTAGAGGGTGATGAGGCCGAGGGGGACGGCGAGGATGAGGCAAACCTTGAGGGAGCGCTCGTCACTTTGCCGAGCGAGGATGCTCCGGAGCAGCACCGCGAGGTGGACCCCTGACTCAGTCATCCTTTCTTTCGTTTGTTGTTGTTGTTTTTTTTTGTGTAATGCCGAACCGCAGACTAGCCACCGCTCTCATGTACTTTTGTTTTGAATTTTAATGAAATGACCAACTTTTTGAGATTTGGCTAAGTGTTGAGATTTTGATCTTGATTTGAATTTGCCTTGTTTTGGAATTTTGCTAAGTGTTGAAAACACTTTTTGCTCCTTGTCTTGAGAACTCAAGTGTTGTGAACACCCTGCTATTGAAAATTTTGCTAAGTGTTGAAAACACTTTTTTGCTCTTTGTGTTGAGAACTCAAGTGTCGTGAACACCTTGTTATCGAAAATTTCGCTAAGTGTTGAAAACACCTTTTGTTCTTTGTCTTGCGAACTCAAGTGTTGTGAACACCTTGCTATTGAAAATTTCGCTAAGTGTTGAAAACACCTTTCGTTCTTTGAATTCTTGCTAAGTGCTCTCTTGAGCTCGGTGTTGATATGTTTTTTCTTTTCAGGTCGTCGAGTCGAGTTCAGCAGCTGAAGCCTCTCGTCTTCGGGTTGGCTTAAAAGCAACGAAGTTGACCCTCTCTCGCAGTCGAGAGTATTTTCTCAAGAGCGAGTTGGACTTGGAACGCCTCAAGCTAAAGCTGTCGAAGCATCTCTCCAAGATGAAGCAACTAAAGAAGGCGCTGTCTGATGCTACAGCAGAGAGAGGTGAACTGTTGGCTGAGATTCACCACTTGAAGATGACAGAAGATGAGCTTTTGGTGGGGAGAGAAGAACAAACGACGGTGATGGGTAAATTGACGGTGGAGGTTGACGAGCTGAAGAGAGTTACGGTCGATAGGAGCATCAAGGTTACTCATCTCCGTCGAATTATTGTCGACAGCTCCGGTACCGCAGGCTCCGCTCGGTTTCCTCACTTTAAGATAGCTGTGAAGGACGACTCTCTGAAGCAACGAATTGTCGAGCTAGAGGAGGAGGTCGCTCGCCTAAAACCCCAATCTGAGCGGGTCAATATTAGAACTACATCGTGTACTCGTGAAGAAAGCAAGAGAGGAATTTCCTTTTACGAGCTTGCGACTCGATCGCCAGTTGTCCGTCGAAGCCCTGCTAATGCACAAAGTGGGGTGGCTGCTTCGTCGAGCGAAGCCTCAGCCGGCGCAACACTGAGAGACACTACTAAGCTCGCTGGCTTGGGGACCTCAACGAGTGCGGGATCGCAATGACAAGGTGTGCACCGTCCCCGCCTGTCTCTTAAGAGGAACATCCCTCTTCCTAAGAGTCGTTGAAGTGGTCTTGTAATTTTAGCTTCTTGAATTTTGTAACTCGTCGTCGATAGGTCTAGCTGGCCTTGTAATTTGAGTTTCTTTAAACTTTATAGAAGTGAAAGCTTGTTTCACTCCTTTGCACTTGTGGGTTTGCGTGTTTTGTTGGTACTTGTTATTTGTTTGGTACCTACTTGTAACTTGCTTAAGAGCAAGGAGTAGAAGCGGAGCCGAGCCAAGCTTTGAGCTCCGAATTCTTTGCCAGAGCAGGTTTCAACGGTTGTGGGAGCGATTTCGAATGGCGAACCACTTCTAGCTCGCTTAAGAGCGAGCTTGCAAAGCAGAATCGAGCCAAGTTTTGGACTCCGAATGCGTCGTTTGAGTAAGTTTCAACGGTTGTGGGAGTAGTTCCGAATAGCGAACCACTTCTATCTCGCTTAAGAGCGAGCTTGTGAAGCGGAATCAAGCCAAGTTTTGGACTCCGAACGCGTCGTTTGAGTAAGTTTCAACGGTTGTGGGAGCAATTCCGAATGGTGAACCACTTCTAGCTTGCTTAAGAGCGAGCCTGCAAAGTGGAATCGAGCCAAGTTTTGGACGCCGAACGCGTCGTTTGAGTAAGTTTCAACGGTTGTGGGAGCAGTTCCGAATGGCGAACCACTTCTAGCTCGCTTAAGAGCGAGCTTGCAAAGCGGAATCGAGCCAAGTTTTGGACTCCGAATGCATTGTTTGAGTAAGCATCATTAAAGATCTTAAACAGAGAGATAAAATAATCACAAGAGAATTATGAGGGGGAAAAGTTCTTTATTGATAACTGCTAATCGGCCGCTTCTAAGTTGCAAGCTGTTATTACAATGAGAAAATAAAGAAGCAAGTACAAATAAAAAGATAGGAATGGCTCGACATTTGAAGACACTCGGAGAGGCGTTCAAGCGCCCTCTTGGTACTTCAGTAAATGGTTGGCATTCCAAGTTTTTGGTATCTCTCTGCCTTCGAGGTCTTCAAGACGATATGCTCCTGGCCGAACTACTTTGGAGACCTTGTAGGTTCCTTCCCAATTCAGGGCTAGCTTTCTCTTTTGACTGGGGAATGAGATGGCTAGCTTTCGGAGGACTAAGTCCACTCCTTGAGATCTGTAGGACGGACCCTTTTGTTGTAGGCCTGCTCAATTCTTCTCCGATAATTTTGCTGGTGAATTGAAGCTCTTTCACGGAGCTCATCGATCAGGTCGAATTTCGCTCGGAGCTCTTTGGCATTCTGTTCTTTGTTATAGGCAACAAGGCGAGGGGATGGTAGACCAACTTCTATGGGGATTACAGTCTCGGATCCATAGGTGAGATTAAAGCGGTAGTTCCACAATACGTTAGGAAGTTGTTCTGTCCATAAGCCTTTAGCCGACTTATCTAGTCTCTTCTTGATGTCGGAGAGGATTTGCCTGTTGGCGTTCTCTACTTGACCATTGGACTGTAACGCCCCGAATCCCAAAACAACTGAATTCGAGAGTTCTACAGGATCTTTTCACTTCTTTCGTACAATTTTACAAGGAATTTAAAATTTTTATTTCAACAATAATTACATCAGAATCTTTTACATCAATACGCAGCGGAATTAATAAAATACAATAATAATAAATGTACAATTGTTACAACTTTAACATTTAAGTAATCAACAACATCATCAATCATCTTTATATCTTCATGTAACTCCATTTCCTGCATATAAAACTGTGGGCGCGTCAGTTGCTTACAACTGACGAAATATTATACACGGCCATCCTCTCTATGCCGGAACAGTATAACGATTCTTAAATACTTTAGTAAACACAAATTTGGTCACAAACAAAGCTACAAAAGGGACTATCCTATTGATGTCGTGTTGTGCGGTGCACTTAGTCCTTAATGCAGTTATTTATATTATATGACACTAATGCGCACTTGTTCGGATTCTATGCATCCCATACTACATAGGTCCGAGGGCAAGCCCTTAATCGTTCTTCATTGTTGTAGGGTTCAGTCCCTCGCCATGACTTAATCTACTACTGTAATTACGGTGAGTATCCTAGACGATCTATGAGTACAAGCACGTGCACTGGACCCTAGAGGGGAATCCCACGCTATGTCTTGACTCATCAAGCATGCATTCTGTGGCAATTCAGCCTCCTCCCTGAACACGATCCTCTTGCAGTCACCAAACATCCCACAAGCGTGGCTAGAGTCCGATCATTACTGAGTTGTGCCCACGCCATGTCTTGACTCATCAAGCATGCATTCTGTGGCTCACACACCCGCACTGTAAACCCTAGTTCTCATACTCGTGTTTTTCTCTCACTTTCATCACATCTTCACTATGTATCTCTCTGTAATGTCGGTAAGTATCATAGATGTTCTATGATTACAAGCACGTGTACAGAAAACCTGGAGGGGAATCCCGCGCCATGTCTTGACTCATCAAGCATGCATTCTGCGGTAATTCAGCCTCCTTCATGGCACACGATCCTCTTGCAGCCACCAAACATCTCACAAGCGTCGCTACCAGGATGGTACTCTGGAGTAGTATCCACGTCATGTCACGACGCATCGTGAAGACAGCCGTGCATACCCTCAACAACACCCATCCAATGGCCCTCAACCCGTGTTTTTCTCTCACTTCCATCACAGCCTTACAATATTTGTTTTAAAAGAAAAATCATCACAACCTAGAGCTAGCTTACCCTACCGGACTTAAATCAACAACAGAGACAGTCAGCCTACCTGGCTACTTCTCAAGAGACGCTCAACCCTCAACGGTTAGCTCTCAAAATCATAAGTAATACTGCCGGTCACTAGGGTCTCGCCTAGCCTCTAGATTCCAACAGCTATCTCATTCTAGAGATCAACAATATTTCATAATCAATCTCCAATAACATTTCCATTTCTTTTGTTCACAAATTCTTTTTCAAAACATTTCTTTTATAATCTCATAACATGAGAACCATTCAATTTGATTTCTTTATCAATTTCATCTTTCATATCCTGGTGTGCTGTAACGCCCCTAAATTTTTTTTTGACTCCAAACTCAAATCTTTCAATTTCTATATCACTTTAATAACATTGATTTCGGTTGGCTTGAATAGATACCTCCGCATAGACGGAGAGAGATATGATACCCCAGGATGGACCTGGGAGTGTAAATACCTCCGGATAGACCGGAGAGAGATATGATACCTCAGGTGGGACCTGAGAGAGATATGATACCCCAGGATGGACCTGGGAGTGCAGATACCTCCGGATAGACCGGAGAGAGATATGATACCTCAGGTGGGACCTGAGAGAGATATGATACCCCAGGATGAACCTGGGAGTGTAGATACCTCCGGATAGACCGGAGAGAGAGTTGATACCCCAGGATGGACCTGGGAGTGCAAATACCTCCGGATAGACCGGAGAGTGATATGATACCTCAGGTGGGACCTGAGAGAGATATGATACCCCAGGATGGACCTGGGAGTGTAGATACCTTCGGATAGACCGGAGAGAGAGTTGATACCCCAGGATGGACCTGGGAGTGTAGATACCTCCGGATAGACCGGAGAGAGTTGATACCCCAGGATGGACCTGGGAGTGCAGATACCTCCGGATAGACCGGAGAGAGAGTTGATACCCCAGGATAGACCTGGGAGTGCAGATACCTCCGGATAAACCGGAGAGAGATATGATACCTCAGGGTTGACCTGAGAGAGAGAGTTAATACCCCAGGATGGACCTGGGAGTGCAGATACCTCCGGATAGACCGGAGAGAGAGTTGATACCCCAGGATAGACTTGGGAGTGCAGATACCTCTGGATAGACCAGAGAGAGATATGATACCTCAGGGTTGACCTGAGAGAGAGTTGATTCCCCAGGATGGACCTGGGAGAGTAGATACCTCCGGATAGACCGGAGAGAGAGTTGATACCTCAGGGTAGACCTGAGAGAGAATTGGTACTCCGGGATAGACCTGGGGTAAAATGAATATGATATGAAATGTGAATGAGAAAGAGAAGTGTTTGGTATAAGCTGAAATGAAATAGTGAAGTAAATGTGAAAGAAAATGAGTTATGAGTGTATGAAAAGAAGTGATAAATGCAGTGCGTGGTTAATTTAAGATGAAAATAATAAAAGAGATGTATTATCATGAATAATATGAAGTAATTGTATTACGTATGGGGTCATTAATGTAAATACATATTGATATGAGTTGTACCTTGGAATTGTGTCAAGGAACTACCTGCCCGCAATTTCTGTGGAAATTGTGGGAACTACCTGCCTTGGCATAATTCGCAAGGTGAGTGGATATAATAGTGGTAATGATTGAGAGAAATGAGAAATAAAGAGAAGGATGAATAATGATTGAAGTGAATTAATAACTCTTGAGGTGTGATGTGATGTTACCCAGACTATGCGTTTGGGGTGTGGTGATTATTACCCAAGCTATCGGCTTTGGGGTGTGATATATTATTGCCCAAACTATGTTTGGGGGTATGGAATATAAATTGATGTGAATAAAAGTGAAATCAGTGATAACTTGAGTTATAGTGAAAATGAAAGTAAGTTGGTCATTAATTGGCTTGAATAATAGCTAAATGATATACCGGGATGAGAATGAGTTATAAAACATATTTTTGATGTGATAAGAATGAGAATTACTAAAGTGATATAATGAGATGTGAATGAGCTATAAAACATAGTTTTGATGCAATGAGATGTGGTATTTATGTCATAAGACAGAAAGGAAGGTGGTATTATGAGAATCGATGCATACGTTTATGATGTGATACTTTTTATAACACAATAAAATAAATACATGTATTATGAGTTTGGGTATGAAAATGGTTATTAAAGAAAGTATGTGGTGATATGAGTTTGTGTACCTTGAAGTGTGTCGGGGAACTACTCGCCCGCTATTTCCGTAGAAATGGTGGGAACTACCTGCCTCGGCACAACTTCCAGGATGAATGTGTGTGTTGATGACATAATATAAGTAGATGAAACGCATGGCTAAATAGAGTTGGAGAAATGATGTAATAACATCATGTAGTTATATTAATATAAATAGTGAAATGCTGATATAACGATAAGTGTGGAAAGATGAATATTCGTATTAGGTGAATGTAAGATAAGTATGTATATATATACGAGGTTGATGTGAAGTGTATTATGAAATGTGGGAAGTTATGGATAATTAAATAGTTGAATGCAGGTTTGGCAGAGTATTTGATATGTCATTGTATTGACGATGTTGTTGTACTCAAGATTCAGGTTGCCTTATTTTAATTTGGCATTCGTAAGTTTAATTTATTTTCTTTATACTATTTTAATTTGTTATTTGATTAATAACTATACTCACACCAGAAATGGCTAACCCCTTAGTATTTGGGGGGTTAGGGACTCCCTAGACTACCCTAAATCCCCTACTGTTACAGGTCCTCAGCAGAGCAGAGGTAAGGCACAGATTTTGTTGAGTAAAGTCTTTTATATTAAATTTGATGTATAAGTGTAGTAATGTGAATAGTAGAATCTATAGTTTAAATTCTATTATGGATGTATAAGCACGTATATGATGATGGTAAGTATAGTACGATGTGGTATGGTATGTTTGTGACCCGTACCCACCTCGTTGTGGTGTACCGGGCTCTGTGGTAGGTTTTACAAAGGTTTTTCTAAAAATTTTACCTCGTTTTCAAAGAAATTTATGGTTTTTATTTGATATTTGATAATTCGTTATGAGTTTGGCCCCCAGAGCATTATATTATATTGTCTGTGTGTATCTGCTCATTTTAGCCTGGGGAGCCCATGAACTTATTGTGTATTTTGTGAGCTACGGAATTTTGAGCAGAATTCCGTAAGCTTTTTGTGTTTCGGGGCAAAATTTACAGGGGAGACTGTCAAAATTTTTCCTGAAATATAACTTTCTTAGTTTATGATTAAAGTGATATAGAAATTGAAAGATTTGAGTTTGGAGCCAAAAAAAAAAAAAAAAAAAAATTTGGGGCGTTACATGTGCATTTCACAATAAAACTCAATCAAATATTAATAATCATAAAATCTCGTATTCAACTTATTTAACTTTCATTTGTCAAGAATCAAATCCAAACTCCAAAACCAAAATAAACAGTTCGGTTCAGTCGACTGGTGGCAGTATCAGTCGACTGTTCAGTGAACATCAAAACATCTCAGTCTGTTCAGTCGACTGTCGACAAGGAATCAGTCGACTGTTTCATGAAACTTTAAAACATTAATAATAACACAGACGGTTCAGTCGACTGTCGACCAGGAATCAGTCGACTGTTCCGCGAATACTTTGAAAAACTCAACATCAAAATTCAGTACAGTAGCAGTCGACTGTGAAAGTAATCAGTCGACTGTCCTGCCGACGAAAACCCAACTTCTTACACTTGCCAGTCGACTGTGGAAGGTATTCAGTCGACTGTCAACTTCACCAATTGCATCTTTGCATATATTCTTCGACCTTTTAATCGATTTGTACTTCCATATACAAAATATAAATTATTTCCGGAATATATTCCTTTTAAAACATTATCGTATATGTTATCAAATTCTCAAGTTTCTCATTTTTCAAATGAAATCCTTGAAATGCATCAAAACATATATTCAATCAATTTTCCAAATAAACTGTTTTCTTTTATCAAAATTACTTTACCAAAATCTTTATACTTGTATAAATAATATTTTGAGGTTATAATCACACTTCTTTGTCGCATTCTCAACAAACAACATATTTGCATTATTCTAATCATGTCTCAACATGCATCGATTTAATGCAATCACTTCAATTCTAGCAATTCAACTAGCAATCATAACAAGCATAGCAATTTGCATTTACCACAATCATTCAATATTTAACGATTCATTAATTTGCATGTAATATCATAATACCAATTCAATTTCAACCAAATGAATCATATATCAACTATCATGCATTTTCTACTCCTAAATTAGAAAGCATTTAAGAAACACCCACCTAAAGTTGAAGATTTGCACTCAAATGAGCTCCTAGAATTAGGAGCTCCTAAAGAAAACTCCAATTGCAGCATCCTCGAAATCCGTGCCTCCAAGCAAGCCTCTCACATCCTTTCGGTCAGCAATAGTGAGTATCTCCATCTCCATTTGGCAACATCAAGAACAACTCCCATCTTCTTTCATATACACATACTATGTATGTACATATATATACATTAGGATATGTATATAGGCAAGTGGAATGGTGATTAGGTGGAGAAATGGGCAAGGCTTTTGCTGGCTTGTTAGGAACTTTCGGATTGGCAAGAGAGAGGGAGGAGAAGAGATGAGAGAATGAGAGACTAAGGGCATTTTTTATAGATAAATTAATAGGTAGTTATGGCAACCACCCCACACATGAACACCACTAACTCCACTTCTAAAACTTGTTTTCCCTCCCTCTTTTCAAAATCAAACTTCAGAATTTTTCCCTTCTCTCACAACAGCCCGGTCCCCAAAATTGTGTGCACATCGCACGTGTACACGTGCACATGCTTTGTGTACAAAATAATTTATTTATTTAATCTCTTTAAAATAAATTATTTATATATGTAATAAATATATAAAATTAACTTAAAAATTATACTTTTCATGCACAATTAAAATAGAAAGAAATATTTCATGAAAATTTATTTTGAAGGAAGAACGCGCTTAAACACGTGCACCAAAACACGTGCGTCGCCCGTAAAATCTCAAAAATACAAAAAATTGATTTTATCAACCGAAAAATATTTATAATTAATTGGAATGCAACATAAGAATATATTTAGTATACATATATGATAATGTACTCAATATACAGAAAGCACGTGTATTGCACGTAAAAAAATTTATTTTAATAAAGATAGTCAAAAATTGAATTTTCGTTTACAAAACAAATTAAAACATGTTTATAAAAATAAAAGATTGAAATTCATTGAAAACTTTGCACGTAACGGTGGAATATCCGAAATCGGCACGTGCATCGATAATACGTAAAAAGCACGTAAAAACTCAAGGATGAAAATATAGTATTCGAGTTGCTTCAAATGGGATTTAAAGAATACGGGATTGCATAAATAATTGGAATTCAAAATACATATCAAAATACGTTTATGGATATCATCAATAACAGTACAAAATGCACATGCGTAACACCCGAGGGCAAAATTGTCATTTAAATTTTGCGGGGTGTTACATGGACTGAGGATGGAAAATGGAGGAGAAGCGTTGCTGAATGCCGAGGTCTTCACATAAAGATCGGAATGCTGCCCCTGTAAACTGTGTTCCATTATCTGTTATCAAGACTCGAGGTACACCGAACCTACAGATGACATTTTTCCAGAAGAACTGCAATACCTTGTTCTCATTAATAGTAACCAATGATTCGACCTCGATCCACTTAGATAAGTAGTCGATTGTCACGACTAAGAACTTGAGCTAGCCTGGAGCTGGTGGGAACATACCTAGCAAGTCCATCCCCCACATTGCGAAGGGAATTGGACTCGAGAGAGATGTAAGTTGTGCTTGAGGTAGGCGGCGAATGTTGGAGAACTGCTGACAGGGGCTATATTGCCGAACATGTTGCTCAGCATCTCGAAGTAGGGTCAGCCAGAATTACCCGTAGTTCAAAACTTTCCTAGCGAGGGACCTTGATCCCGAGTGAGCTCCGCCTATGCCTTCGTGGAGTTCTGGCAGGGCATACGAGGCTTCTTCCAGGGAAAGGCATCTCAAGTAGGGTCTGCCATCTACTTGGGTATAGGAGCATTTGTACAAGACTCCTTCAACAAGGGTGTACCTCTTCGCTCTCGTTCGGATTCGACGGGCTTCTTTAGGATCTTAGGAAAGGGTCTCGTCCCTAAGGAACTCTATCAAAGGCTTCATCCAGTTGTCCCGGAGTTGGATAGGCAGCGACTCCATCGAGTCGGGGGCTTCCTCTTCTATGCTTGGCCTTAGGAGTACTTCAATTAGGACGGTCTGCTCGAGACCTTGGAAGGAGGATAAGGCCAGTTTTGATAGGGTATCTGCTTGGGAGTTCTCTTCTCTAGGGATCCGCTGGATTTGTGCCTCTTCGAATGAAGCCATGAGACTTTGGAACTTGGCTAGGTACTTAACCATTCGGTCGTCTCGCGCCTCGTAGTCTCCTAAGACCTGATTAACCACTAGCTGCGAATCATTGAATATTCGGACGTGTTGTGCCCCTACCTTGCGAGCCATACCCAGGCCTGCTATTAGGGCTTCATACTCAGCTTCGTTATTGGAAGCTTTAAAGTTGATGCAGAGGGAGTATTAGAGAACGAAGTCATCTGGTCCTGCCAGAATGACTTCGGCTCTGCTTCCTTCGGTGCAAGAAGACCCGTCTACATACACTGTCCAGATGGGCAGCCCATTTACCGCTTGACTTACTTCTGGGATGGTGCTTTCTACTATAAATTTGGCGAGGGCTTGAGCCTTGATAGCAGTCCGAGGCTGATAAGATATGTTGTGTTGAATTAGCTCGATCGACCACTTCATTAGGCGCTCGAAGGTCTCGGGCTTGTGCAGGACTTGCTTGAGCGGTTGGTCGGTAAGGACGACCACCGAGTGGGATTGAAAATAGGGGCAGAACTTCCTAGCTACCATAACCAAGGCATATGCTATCTTTTCCAACCTTGGATAGCGGAGCTCGGCGCCTTTAAGGACCTTGTTCACATAATAGACAGGCTTCTGAGCCTTGTCTTCTTCCCTCACTAGGACAGCACTAAGGGTTTGCTCAGATGCAGCGAGGTAGAGGTAGAGTGTTTCCCCGGGAATATGCTTGTTGAGGAGTGGGGGGTTGACCAGATAGGCTTTCAGTTGGTCGAACAATTCTTGCTGTTGTTGGCCCCACTCGAAGCCCTTAGCCCCCCTGAGGGCTTTGAAGAAAGGAAGACCCTTCTCCCCTGACTTAGACAGGAAGCGTCCTATGGCCGCGAGGCGTCCTGTAAGCTTTTGAACTTCTTTCACACTTGTAGGAGGAGCCATGTCCAGTATGGCTTTGATCTTCTCGGAGTTGGCTTTGATCCCCCTCTGACTGACCATGAAGCCCAAGAACTTACCAGACGAGACCCCAAATGCACACTTGTTCGGATTTAGTCTCATATTATGCTTCCTCAACACGTCGAAGGCTTCTTATAGGTCGGCGACATTGTCGAACCCATGGATACTTTTGACTAGCATATCATCAACGTATACTTCCATGTTTTGGCCGATCTGATTCTAGAAAACCTTATTGATGAGGCGCTGGTAGGTGGCACCGGCATTTTTGAGCCCGAAGGGCATCACTCGGTAGCAATAGAGGCCTTGATCTATGACGAAGGATGTCTTCGGGATATTCAGGAACATTCTGATTTGGTTGTATCCAGAGAAGGCATTCATGAAGCTCAACAGCTAATGGCCCGATGTAGCGTCGATTAAGGTATCTATGCTAGGGAGAGGGAAAGGATCCTTAGGGCATGCCTTGTTCAAATCGGTGAAGTCAGTGCAAATCCTCCAACTTCCATTGGCCTTCTTGACCATAACAACATTAGAGAGACATTCGGGATAGTTGACTTCTTGTATGAACCGGGCTTTGAGGAGCTTGTCCACTTCTTTCTTTATAGCTCGCTGGTGCTCAGGGGCAAATTTGCGCCTCTTCTGCTAGGCTGGTTTGGACCCCGGAGCAACACTTAGGTGGTGGACGAGGAGGTCCTCAGAAATTCCTGGCATGTCGGCAGCTGTCCAGGCGAAGAGGTCATGGTTCTTTTTGATGTAATGGACTATGTCAAAACAAAGGGCAGAGGGAAGGGTCTTGCTGATGAAGAATTTGCGGTTCGGATCTTGCTCTGAAAAGAGCACTTCCTCCAGCTCGTCTACCGGTTTTGACATAGGCTGGGTGTTCCCTTGGGGAATTTCAAGGGTCTCAAGAGAAAGGACAGGTCCTCCGGTCGAGGTCATGTAGCATTTGCGGGCCATCTCCTGACTCCCCCTTGCTTCTCCTACACCTGCCTTGGTTGGGAACTTCATTTTTAGATGATAAGCCGATGGGACGGCTTCTAAAGCAGCTAGGCCAGGTCGGCTTAGGATCACATTGTAAGCAGCTGGAATGTCGACGACCATGAAATCCATTGGCTCCGTCTGGGTAGTAGAAGTTTTGCCAGCGGTTATGTCGAGGGTTATCACCCCTTCGATAGTCACTGGCACTCCCGTGAACCCATGGAGCGTATAGCCGGTGGGCTTGAGCCTATCCCGTGTAACTTGAGTCCTCGGAAGGCCGTCAGGAAGAGGATGTTGACAGAACTGCCATTATCCACCAGAATCCTTTCCACTTTGAACTTAGCCATGTGAAGGTTAATCACCAGTGCGTCACAGTGGGGGGTTCGGACACCCTCTAAATCTTCATTCGAGAAAGTAACCGGGACTCCGAGACCATTAGGAGGGGGTATGTTGTGCACCGAGTTGACCTCCCTAATGAAAGCCTTTCGAGAAGAGTTGGAGGTTCCTCCCATGGGGCCTCCATGGATGAGGTGCAAGATGCGTTCTTCTTCAAACTCGGGATTCTTGTCGCGCCTCTTGGGATGCTTGTTATCCCCTCTGGGGGGAGGAGGAAGATCGATTCGGTCCTTTCTTACAAACTTGGACAGCTGCCCTCTCTGAATGAGGGCTTCAATTTCATTCTTCAGAGCCCGACAGTCATTGGTATCGTGGCCGTGGTCTCAATGATATCGGCACCACTTCTCCTTATTTATCTTATTCTCGGGAATATTCATCTTCGGGGCAGGAGGAAGGACTCCCTCTTTCTCAACCTCCATGAGAATAGTTGAAACATTGGTGTTGAGAGGGATAAACTTCTCAAATCTGGGAGGCGGGCAGCGCTGACTCCCGTTGTCCTTCTGGAGCTTCTTAGCTCCTTCATCTTTGGCTGCCTTTCACTTGCTTCCTGAGGGAGATCCCTCGAAAGTGGGGCGATGCTCAGCTTCTTCAGCCTGGATATACTTCTCGCTTATGAGAAGAAGGTCGGAGAAGTCTCGCGGCGGCTTTTTGGCTAGGGAGGACCGGAGACTCGAATTGAGGACATTGGATTGGAAGGCGGCTGCAGCGACTGATTGGTCGAGGAAGGCAATGGACCTAGCTTTTATGGTAAACCGCTTGACATAATCTCTTAGTTTCTCACCCTTCTTCTGATTGAGAAAGAGTAGTGAAATGCTAGTCTTCTCGGATCGGCGGCTGCTGTCGAAGTAGGTGATGAAGAGGGTCTCAAATTGTTCAAAAGAGAAGATGGAGGATGGGGCAAGGCAGAAGTACCATTCCCGAGCCGGACCTTTGAGAGTAGCTGGGAAGGTCTTGCATAGTAGAGCATCGAAAGCCTGGTGAATCATCATGAGAGTTTTGAAACTCTCGATGTGACCCACGGGGTCTGACTCCCCAGTGTATGTCTCGGACTGCGGGGGCTTGAAGCTTGCCGGAACTGGAGCCTCCATGATAGTTCGGGAGAACGGAGGGTCCTCCCTTTTAGCTCCTCTTCCCTATCCAGTTGGCCGAGGCGCCTCTCCATCTCGTGGAGGCGGCGATAGACTGCATCATCTCTTCGACGGTATCCCAATGAGCCTCTGGACTCATCTTCGTACGAAGGGGAGCATGGGCTACGGTGACGGTAGCTCGGAGAATGACGAGGACTAGGGTTATGACGGTGGTGGCTCGGAGCTTGAGGAGGACTTAGAGACCGAGGACGAGGGCTTTGAACCGGCTGAGGAGTGTGAACCCTCTGAACATTATTGTTATTGTTTGGTGGGAGATTGAGGGCCTGCAAGACTGTAGCCTAGAACTGTTGGAATTCGGCACGGGTGATTGGTCCGTTCTTGTCCCTCTGGGGCTGACGACCAGTGGGAGAATGATGCCTTCTTCAACGGTACTCAGGGGACTCCCTCTGCCTCCTATGAAAAGGGGACCTCTTGTGATCGCGGCGACGAGGAGATCGCTCATTTGGACGTTCTGAGCGGAAGGCTCCCTCACGGGCCCGCCTTTCATCCAAACGGTGGCGAAGGTCCTCGTCTTTCTGCCGGTTGATGAGGATATTGTGGAGGTCTTCGGAAGGCCGAGGGTTATGTGATGCCATTGAGTCGGTTGAAGGGTTATGTACGGAGATGTGGTCGCAGTGAAGAGGTTGCTTCTGAGGAGGAGGACGAGAGGTCCGATATTCTGGGGCCCAACTTGAGCCTGTTGGAGATGAGGGTTGTGAAGAGGAGGCTGCTCCTTCTACAGGGGCTGATCAGGCTGAGGTGGGAGTTGCCCCTGCTGCTGGACGGTTTGGAGGGGGACCTCCTGTTGTAGTTGAGGAGGAGTGGGTCTACGGTTGGACCCTCTAGATCTCAGTTTTCTTGGAGGCATGACTGGAGGTGATCTTAACCGATGGAAGAGGATGGAATCCTATTCGTGGTTCCCACAGACGGCGCCAATCTGTTGCCGCTGGAATCGGTGTGGGGGCAAACAGATAGATTTGTGGATTCTTGGGATGTGGAATAGTCAAACCTGAAACACCTTTCCGCCGGAGTTTGACCGTGATCTCCCACCGTTGACCTGCAAAAAATGCGAAACACTGGGGTTGATCCCGATGACGCACCCTCCGACGCTCTTGTCAGTAATCAGAAAGATTATGAAAGAGCTTTGATTGACAAAAGATTGATTACCGGTAACAGTGGGGGATGGGGGGGTATTTATAGCCGCCTTAGGGACCAGTTTCGAGATAAGATCAAATCCCTACTTCCCAGTGAATGGATAGAAGTGATCAGAGCCGTTGATTAAGTACAATCATAAACCCTAATTCTATCCAGCTGGACTGAGTTTCTTGCGGGTTGGAACCCGCACCCAGTTGAGATGGATCCATTTGTGGGTTATTGGTCCTTTGGAAAAAAGACCCAGTACCCATTTTAGATCCGTTTGTAGGTGAAATTACCATTTTACCCCTGATCTTTGAGATTCGTGCCTGATTTGGACGGTTCCGATTTAACCCTTTTTTTAGCCATATCAGTTCCCTTCCCAGTAACAGTGGCAGGATCACCATTGGCAGTGGACACAGTTGATTTGGTGGACGGTTGAAAATTTTAAATATGTCTAGAATGAAAAGTCATATGGTCAGTAGCACCCGAATCAATTATCCATGCATTATTCATAACAGAGCCAAAAATATTAAAAACCTTACTATCATTACCTGCAGCAGCATGATCAGCAACTCCACCTACGACAGTGGGTTGATTGCAAGTGTTCTTCCGAATATTCCTGCTATGATCCCAGATCTCCGAATAGCCGATAATCTTATAACAATGAGCTTTCCTGTGGCCGATTTTGCCACAATGAGTACACTTCCTTGACTCATATAGATATTGTCACATAGCAACACAACAAACAGCACAGCAAGCAGAACCAATGATCCAAACACCAAACAGCAGACGTGATCAAAAACAGCAAACAACACTCCCCAAAGCAGCACACACCAAAAGAGCACAACAGCAACAGCAAAAGAGACAGCGGCAATGGTAGAACAGAAAATGCCAGATCCAAAATAGCAAACGAAAAAATCAACACAGCAGCAAACAACGAGGACTTCGGCTCAACTTCAGTGGTGGTGTTCGGGGCAGGCGGTGATCGGGAAGACTACGGGGAGAGGACAGCAAGGTTGCGTAGTCGAGGCAGTGAGGGAGGTGGTTGCAGGTGCTGGTCTTTGCGGCAGAGATGGAGGCGAGGAGGTAGAGATGCTACGCTAGCAAGGAAGCACTTGACTGTGGGTTTCGGGTGCAGTGGAAGATGTTGGTGAGGAGGACGATGGCAGTGGTTGCCAAGCGAGCGGCAACGAGGGTTCGACGGGGTCAAGGCTAACTGCAGAGGTGAGATTAGTGGCAGAGCTCGACGGCAATGGCGAACGGAGGTGATGATGGTGGAAGGCGGAGGTCGAGCGGGGCATTCAGATATGGGTGGTGCTCAAAGGGGGCGACGGGAGGCGTCGACGGGGAGCTTCGACGAAGAGGGCGGTGACCAGGGGGTCGCTGGAAAACGGTCGGAGAAGAGAACAGGGAGATGGGTTAGCTGATCGGGGTGGACGTCGGAGGTGGAGGTCGGGGTGGGTCTGATCGGGGAGAGAGAAAGAGGAGAGAGGAGGTTGGGGTTTCGGGGTTTGGTCGGGATCGGGGTGTGGTCGGGATCGGATCGGGATGGAGGTGTCAGATCTGATCACCTCCTTCTCTTCTCTTCTTCTTCTTCTACTAGTCTCGATCTGGTTAGACACTGATACCATGTTGAAAACAGATTTGGGAGAAAATCTTTATTATTCTTCTTTATTCTTTACAGTATACATCTATATATAAGGATTACAATATTGGAGGAGAAGAAAGGAGATTGAAAGAAGATTGAGGGGTGAGAGATCTGGGAAATCTGTTTCCTATAAATTATGAAACAGAATATACATATTACTACTTGTTACATTTCAACAAAGCTGTAGTCGTGAAACCCAAATTTTGACTTTTGAGTTTAAAAAAGAAACAGAAGGGAGATGATTTCTCTTCTCATAAAAAAAAAAAGAAATAGAAGGAGATGATTTCCCTGCTCATTCAATTTGGAAGAAACATGAAGGAGATGATTTCGTTTCTCATCAACAAAAGGGGGATGATTTTCCTTCTCATTCAATTTGAAAGAAACAAACGGTGTATGATTTGGGAATTTCTTTTATTAGTTTTTAAATCGTTCAAATGCTCTTATTAGTTATTAGTTATTAGTATTACTTTCTAGACTTTGATTTCCTATTAGTTTTGTTTTTTTTTTTTTTTTTATTTTATTTTATAAACAGTAAATTGGTTATACTTGTGTTTTTTCCCATATAAGTCATCTGCAAATGTTCAAATTCATTTTTCTATACTCAAAGATGATAATTGATGCTGTATTTCATTAACAAAACTAACGAAACAAATATTCAAGTACTATACCCTCACAAATATATAGTCAATTTTATATGTCCCCCACAAGCCCTATTTCTATTTTAATTCTTCTGTCCAATTGAAAAGTTATCAATTTGGTTCGCAAGTGCAATATGACAAAAATTTTGATCAATGTGAGACCGTAGTGATACATTTTTGAGCATTTTTAAAGTAGAATGATGTAGAAGAGAATACGATCACAATGACAAGAAAAACTATTGAGAGAATGAGACTCTACAACTTATGAATTTTTTTTCGAGTTGGTTTTATAGATTGCAATTTCTATTATGTTGCAATTGAGACCCTAACTGGTTGTTTTTTGGACTTGATCGAGTGACTAATTTAAAATTACTTAAATTTTTAAAGCCTTATATAGAATTTCAATATGTTGGGGAACTTATGTGGAAAAACTTTACGCTTTACACTTGGGCTTTGTTTGGTGCTACTATGAATGAAAATGAAAAATATTTTGCTGAAAAGTGTAGTAAAAAAAAATATGTTTAACTATAGTCTTTTCTTAGTAAGTAGAAGTACTTTTTAAAAAGCTAAAAGCATAACTTTATGTGCGGTAAGTAAAAGACCAAATTGGCAATTTTGGAAAATGCCTTTGATTAAAGTTACTTTTGATCTAGATTCCCAAAGACTTATTTTCATATATTTGCGAACATTAGCGAAACACAAATTCTCACAAGAAGTTCGAAAAATAGGTATTTATTTCATCAAAATTTGAGATACAAGTCTAATTCTAGACCAAAAATTCATACAAGAGACTACAAAATTTCACTCTAGCCGCTTCTAGGAAGTGGGATGCTCCTATTAAGTGATACTCGGGGACGGCGAGCGCCGTGGTGCTCTCGCCTTGCTTCTGATAAAGTCTCTAAGTCAGCGAGCTGAGTCGCGTCACCAGAACCCAAGAGTCTCACCGTCGCCCAAACAGATGCCCCGCTAGAAGAGCCGGTCACTCCACTCTGTGCATCCCCGGGGTTTCGCAAAAGGGGAGGCGAACGAAGTGCTAACTCGTGGAACGATCTTCCTTGGGCGTACTCACCTTGAGTGCACGAAGTGCTTCTAACGTTGCTCCCCTCAAAAAGTCGTCGCAGACGAAGGTTCTCCACCTCTAGCTCGACAACCCGCTCTTTAAGTGAGCCATCCGTTACTCTGATCTTTAAGCGAGGCAATCGGCTCGAACTACCCCGCGCAAAACATCGGAGAGAGTCCTTCAAAGATGCGCCGCCTCTAGAATTTTTCAAGCACCACGTTCTTCAATTCATCCCTCTCGGATCTCGCCTCGAATAGAGATTGACGAAGAAACTTAAGCCTCAGACCCTGGTTGACAGCCATCGAAGGACATGACTCCTTGCCGTCGGGGGACATCTAGCGAATTCTCTCTTCGAGACGCCTCATCTCAACATCTCTGCGAGCCAAGGTCAACCTCAAATGGCCTAACTCCCACTCCCATTTATAAAGCATCTCCTGAGATCGGGTGAGGCCTAACTCCGTAATACCTAGCTTATGGCGAAGGGCTGATACTTCGCTACCCTGGGGAAACCAATAAAAAAAATGGCAATGTCAAGCGCTCAAATTTCGAACATAGCTACAAGATAGTTCTAATTTTCTTTGAGCCTCACAGTGTAAAATTGAGTCCAAAAACTTCATTTCAATGATAAAGAAGAAGATACAAGAGCGGTAGCTAGTCCGCTATAAGGCAGTACAAAAGCAAAGAGAAAGAGAACGAGTACAGACATAAAGAGTCAAAGATCCACCTTGGGGGGCTGCTCCGCAATCTTCTTTGGCACTTCCACGATCGCCGACTCAGGGTTCGCCACGTCCTCCTCCTCCTTCACTTCTTCTTATTCCCCTTCATTTCCTTCTCCGGCTCCCTCTGTCCCCTTAGCAACCTCGCCTTCGAAAGGGGCATACAGGCTATACCCCGAGCTGTCGAAATCAGGGAGACAAGCTTCCACGTGCTTGAGGCTATGGCGTAAGACTGCTCCATATTCGCGCGCATATGCGCCTTTGCCTCGGCCCTGACCGCCTTCGCAGCTGCTGCCACCGCTGCCTCCTTCTCCCTCGTCGTGTCCTTGGCAGCCTTCAGAGCCTTCTGCTTCTCCTGATCGGCCCTCTCCTTTTCTTTGTCAGCCCTCGCCATCGCAACGGCAATCTGCTCATTCACCTTCGCCAAGGCCGACTCAAATAGGCTGATCTGAGCAGCCTGATACTCCAACAGATGCCGCTCTGCCTCATACATCTTCATGGCCTTGGCCCTCTCCGTCCGATCCTTGTCGCTCGTCGCCTTGAGCTCCTTCTCCTGCTCAGCGAATTGCTCTAAGAGGTGGCTGAAGTAGCACGTGATCTGAAAAGAAAAAAAAGAGGCTAAGGTTTGACGCATGACACTTGGAAATTTTGAGAACCCAACAAAGTTACTCACCGACATTGTCGCCGTAGCAATCTCGAGGGCGTCATCTCCCACCGTCCCCGGCTTCAACGACGCTCAATCTTTCACTGTCAAAAAGTGGCGGAGTGCCTGCATACTCATGACGGAATCTCCGAGGAAGCCGTTATGTTTCATTACCCGCCAGTCGGGGACAAAGAGCCCCTTTTGCTCCTCGGTGAGAATTGTCTCGGCCTTGGCAGTAAGAAGGGGCACCTCGAGCGCTAGTGTAGCCCTAAGAGAGAAGGCCTCGGCAGAGGGGTCGGAAGGGGCGGACGGGGGAAGAGTAGCAGAGGGAGCGGACGGAGAAGAGGATGCCAAGTCCACTATTGGGGCCCCCGCCGATGGTCCCTTAGCAGCTCGGTCAGACGAAGGTCCTGCCATCCTCTTTCTTTTCTTGTTATCGAGGGTCCCGCAAATGAGGGTCCCACCGTCGTCCTCTTTTTTTTTTCTAGAAAGTCAGATCACCTACTCTATCAGGCAACTGGTTACCATAATCTGTAATTTAACAAATTGCAGGAAGAGGAAAAAGAAACAAAACGCTCGTCAATGCAAGTTATGGACTGCTTGTAGTGCAAGCACAAGTACAGGAAAAGATAGAGTAATAGCGAAAACAATCATAGCATGGAATAGGAATGTTAACAAAGCAGGATAACTAACATGAATTAGGAAACAAAATTATGTAACATGATGTACTCACAGGTATAGGTAATATGTAACAGATGTTAAGTATCATGCAGGAAGGTAAACAGGTAACAGATGAACAAGTAAACAGATAAACAGGTAGCATGTAACAGGTGTCATGTTATGTCAAGTCTTGTATTTTAATTCTAACTAGGTAGCACTTCATGCGTTCCAGATTTTTACCACATGGTAGCTACATTCATACAAATTTTGTTTAGATTTCGTAGTGGAGTCTATAGGGCCGTGTACTCAGGGATCAGAAAAACAGGTATAGGAACAGGTACAAGTAGAACCTACTAGTCCTCTTTCGAGTACACCTTCCTATAGGGAAGCATGCAGTCAAGTAATCAGGTAAACAGGTACAGGTAGAACCTACTGGTCCTCTTCCGGTACACCTTCCTATAGGGAAGTGTGCAGTCAGGTAATCATGTAAACAGGACTGTGTATCATGTAGTCATGAAACACGTAGCAGGTGAAAATCACGGGCCCCCTTCTAAGTACACAATTCTATATTTTCCACTACTATATCTTTTCCTTAACCCCGACTTGGTTATTTGTTATTATTATCAAACAGGCATGTATGTATCACAAACAGGGAAAGAATAACATGGCATTAACAAGTAACAGGTTGAAAGATAAACATTTACAGGTGATAGAAAACACAAAAAATGGTAGAACAACGAAAATTCTAGTTCAGGATAGCAAGACAGTACTGCACTAAATCTGGAATTCCTATTGCTACAAATGTGCAAATCGGATCTGTCAGAAAATCTAGAAAATAGACTCTCGGTCGAATCCAGAAAATATATATAAGTCAAATGATATTTCACAAAAATAAGACTCAAAACTTTTGTATCCAAAAAACGTGTTCAACCAAAAATCAGAAGTTTGTATTCATAAACAAGAAAACGGCATAAGAACTTACTGATTAAATCCACGAAAAATCTGGGTTATTCCCTAGTATGTTTAGTATCAGCAAATAAATTTTCATAACTTTCCAACATAGATAGTTTAGTCAAATAAAATCAGAAGATAGCAAGATACAGAGATTTTGTAAATCTGAAATCATAAATACAGCAGTACTAAAACAGAAATATCTTACAAAATGTAAATCAAAATCCAGATCCGTGAAAGGGTGATAAAATAGATACAGTAGGCTACAATTCATATTTATAAAGTTTTTATCAACAGCAAGTAGAATCAGGTTGAAATTTAGGTTCTTTACAGAACATCATGAAAATTCTGCAAGTATAGTAGTTGTTTACAAGTATAGAATAGTTTGTAAAAGTCATCAATTAAATTCACAAAATTTAGGAGTTAATCCCAGTCAAGTCTAGTTGCAATCAGCAAAATATTGGATCAAAATATTACCTTTTGTATCAGTATAAAAATAAATTAGCATACATAATACATATAAAATAGAATCTGAAATTTTCTACACATCTGTAGTAAAACAGAAATAACTTGCAACTCACAAATCAAAACTGAGTTCTGTCAGAAATTTTAGAAAGTAGAGAGATTTCTCTATAATTCATATTCACAAATAATTTTCATATACTGATCTTAATAGGGTCTAAAATACTGAACAAAAATGAGGTAACAACAAGGACATAATTATTCTTCATGCATAAAATCAACTAGATTATATGAAACATATCCAAATAATAACAAATGTGAAATAGGATATACTAGATATCCAAACAACATGGTATAGGGTATTTAACAGATCAACAACAAGATATACTACTACTAACACATTAAGCATACATGATCATACGACAAGTCATGAATCCGAACAACATGCATGTATACATCAAGAATTGATTAGATCTAAGTTATATTTCATGTCGTGTGAGTAATGAGACAACTACGGGCGGATCAACACATAGAGACAAGATATAACAGGGGTTTTGCACAAGAATTGTCTCTAGAACACAACTACACTACAAGCGGTATTTAGTACTTGTATTTGCAACAGAAATTAGTACAAGTTACTTGCCTTACAGTCGACGACAAAAATAATGCAAAGAGCGAGAATAACGGGAACATTTTCCAGGGCACGAACTCAACAAACGACGAACGAACCCACGAACAAGAGAGCAAGCAATCAAGAAATCACAACCCTCGAGATCACGCACACGAACTGAAGACAAACTGCTTGCTGCAGTTACTGCTGGGCTGGCGCGACGCTCGGGAGGAGCACAGACCAGAGGCTCGCGGCTTGAGCGTCGGGGGGAAGACAATGCAAACGGGAGGTGCTGTGCTGCCGGGGCTGCTGTCGAGGTGAGGTCATGACGCAAGAGGGAACAACACAGGGATGGGGGCACAGGGATGAGAGCATGGGACACTAGGGTTCGGGAGGTTGAAGAAGAGGAGGTAGGGTTTCAGGAGAGGGATGAAGAGTAGAGCGGCTGAATAGGGTTAGGGTGATGCGGGTGATGGGTTGTAGGGGTGTAAACGGGTAGGATAGTTATTGGGTTTGGGTGTGAAGCAAATGGGTATTAGGTTTCATGGTTTTAAATTGATCCAAATAGAATTTAGGATTTAAATTAAAAAGATCCAATCAATAGAAGGAACAAAAATGAGTAAATAAAATAGGACATGAACAATTAAAATAATAAGGATTAAAAAAATAATGGTTTGATCAAACAGAGACGAAGCAATTAGGCTGACAAAAGAATCAAGAAGATCAAATAAAAAGACGACAAATCAAATAGATGAATATATATTGATAATCAAGATCAAATACACGGTACAAAAAGAGATTCAATATGAATAAATACACGAGAAAAAAAATTACACCCAAAAATACATAAAATGAAAAAACAAGGGTTACAACAATTTGCACATGATAATACTAGTTCATCATTTAATCATTTAATCATGATGAACAAAATTTATTTATCTCATAAAAAATTGACAACTATATGACATTCCATGCTAGTAGAACTATTTGTCATATTTAATATTTGTTTATATATCAAATTATTCAATTCCTAATTTTATCAAATAAAACTCCAAATTGAATTTTTCGAGAAAAAAACTTGTATTGGGTGTGACTTATTCAGCATCACATTAAGCTGCCAGTAAAGATATTAAACATCTTTATTTCTCCACAAGTTATGAAGGACATCTAGAAAAGTATTATGACTACCCAGATAATGTGTGAGGTGTATTACTGAAATTAATTATATCATTTAGTGATTAGTTTCTGTACAATTAAATCCTCGGATCATACAATGTTGCAAAAAACCCTATGGTACGGATTAACGCCAAACTCTAATCACTTCATATGTGTCTGATACGTTAGTGATTGACTTAAATGAATATGTAGAAACTCCTTTCTAAAATTCATTTTCCTACGGCCATAGACTTCTGAGTCAACACTTTATAAAATCATATATGTCATTCTCTTCTTCTAATAGAAGTAGCTGATTCCTTATTGATTGCTTACCCACTTCCATGAAAGCCTCACTATGTCCAGAATACCCTGCACATGTCTTAGAAAGTCATCTGAGAAATAAACCAAAGCATAGAGTGATAAACACAAAATGCTATGATAATCTTAGGTCTTAGGATTACATGTACCCACTATCACCTAAGAATTTATCTATTGACATTCATTTAGACTTTTCATTCGATATTCATTTTAGTGATTCAGCTCGGTGAATCAAACAGTTTAGCACGTACACTCTTGTACTAAAATTTTTATATAATTAAATAATTGTGAGATCAATTAGCCTCTACTTTAAAGCATATAGCGAGTGTACTAGTCTTATCAGAATTACCAATGTTCAATTTCGTTAATCCTACTACTAGGAATATTTTAGATTAATTATATTAAGTTTATGTCTCACTGTCATGATTTTATAATGACCATAAACACATATAATCAATCCATATATTTCATCAAACAGTAATAAATTACATAAATAAGAATAAGTAGTATATGATGAATGAAATGACTCAAATAACTTTATTAATCATGAATAATGTTCACTAGAGAATTTTTAATTATATCTCATGTGAGTAATTGTAGGACATATTCCTAATAGAAAATTCATTTGAACGATAAGGAGCCCATTAGCACGTTCACGTCACCATATAATCAACTCAACCTTTTGTAGTCCTACAAATAAGCTAGTCTCGCACAATGGCCACCCCCCCCCCCCTCCTTGAGGCAGGTGAGGTGGACGCCCCAGGCCTCCGGATGTTTTGCAATTTTAGGGTCCCCAAAATTGTATTTCCCTTGTAAATATAGGCACATATTTTGTGCGTAAAAAAATATTATTATTATGGATCCCAAAAAATAATTATTTGGGAATTTAGAAAATTTTTTGAAAATTATTTGAGTTTGGACTTGACTGAATTTGAGGCTTTATATTTGGGTGATTTAAAACAAATCCACATTCAAATCAAAAGAAACACAAACCCGAAACCCAAATTCAAACCCAACAACCCAAACCCTAAACCAGACCCAATCACTTATACCCTTACCCTCTTTCTTCTCCCCAAATTTCCAACTCGATCCTATCATCTTTCTTAGTTTGCGCTGCATTTTTCTCCTTTCTTTATTCTCCCAATCTCTAACTCTTAAAACCCTAATATCTAACTCTTAATTCACAAATCCAATCAACTCCAATTCTCCAATCATTGTTTTATTCTCCCCAAACTTGTTGATTTTGACTCAATCCTAAATCCAATCAACCCACTTTCTTCAAAATCCGACACCCTAACCCTAAATTCGAAATCTAATTCTCAAATTCGTGGGACAGTAGCCAGTGGGTCTGTAGGTGTGGTGGACTGGTGGTGCCTGGTGGCCGATCGGTGTGGTGCAATGGGTGTTGTGTGCAGTGGGTGGCTTGTGGATTGAGTTTCTTATTGGTAGCTTGATTATGAACATTTAATTAGTGAGTTTGCTGCACATAATGCGAGAATAAGCCATGCGTTGAGATGATGAATGATGTAGGTATAACTCCTTAATGTATCGTATCTCATATGTTTCATTTCTTCACTTAAGTGCTATTTCATTTTCATTTCATAATTTCTGGTTTCTGTTTCTCGTATGTTTCTGTTTCATTTCACTTCAGTGCTGTGTTTCAGTTTCATTTCATAAATTTGATGCAGGGAATGTTTCTCCTATGATTATGAACATTTCATTTTTACTTAAGTGTTATTCCTGTGTTTCTGTTTCATAATTTTTATTTCATCTATGTAGAGATGGAGGTGAATTATTGAGGCAGCTTCATGCATTAAATGAGGTAGAATCAGAGCTTTCCATTCACCAAAGGTGCTTTCCATTGACATGTTTTGCATATTTGATTATATATTTTGAAGCTCTATTCACAATTTACAATTCACAATTCACAATTCACAACTCACAACATATCTAATTATCCATTCACAAATTTTGAGGCTCAATTATATGTTTTTCATATCTGAATAGTTTTATGCATGTTTTTGTATACTTCTCGTGTGGATGCTTATGTGGATGCATATCTGAATGATAATTTTCACTCTATTTTGTACATCAAATTGATGTTTATGAGTAAACTTGTAATTCGATGTTATATATTTTGCATATTTTATCTTGAACAACATGTAAATTTTTTTGTATACATATATATTTTTTGATAATATATGGAGACCCCATTTTGGGAGTTGCCTCGGGTCTCCAGAAACTCCAGAAACAGAGGACCGGCCCTAATAATGGGTGCACTTATCAGTCATGTTTTGAGGGGGAGCTCCACATCATCCAACGAAACCACTATTTAAACAATTGTGTACTAATTACAGTTTTTTTTTATGTAAACGGATAGAGTCGGACGACTCCAGCCAGATCAAAAAATATATTAATAATAAACGATTGTACAAAACAACAAGGAAAGTTTTACAAGCCGTAAAACATACGCCGGAAGGCACGCAAAACAAACAATGAAACGATGAAAAACAATAATAGATACATGTTACACCACACAGATATCCAAGACCACCACTGAAAAGGCGCCGGAGGAAGAGGAGGAAAAGAATCCTCGAAGAGACGGAGCGACGACCGGAGACCCCCGGCCACAGACATCACCACCCTACGACACAGCAGTAGACTCACCGCAGCAGGACCGGTGACGGAGCACCAACAGGCCTGGGGGGAATGCCGGGAACATGAACAAGACACCCAATAAAAAAATTTTGCTGCTACACTCACCAGCAGCGGCCAAAAAACCAAGCAAGAGAAACCCCTCGCGCCAAACAATCAAAACGGAGTGGCCTGACACCCTGGCACTCCAAAGGAGAAAAAAATGCCGCGGCGCTGAGAGAGATGCGCTGTGCGAAGAGATTGATAAGGGCATTGGGCGCGATCAGCCATAAACCAAAAAAAGGGGAAACACAGCCAACAAACCAAACGGCTATAGAATGGAATCATCCAAACTAGCCGGGAGGGCATAACTAGCCCACCCACCAAACAACACAAACATAACAATAGCACACTAAAAACGAAAGGAGCACGCGAGCTCCAAACGCAACAAAGGCAGGAACAAAAAACTGCTAAGAACCAAACAGTGAACAAACAAACTCACAAATAACAGCGATCGAAACTATCAGCGCTAAAAATGGCAGACGAGGCCAAAGAAGAAAATTAAGCATCCATAACTAATAGCAATATTACATCCATGAAATAAACGGGACACAAACAGGCATTAGGGCGGCAGTAAAGAGGGCTAAACAACCCAAGCCAAATGTCCGAAGATCGCAACAAGAGACACTTGCTGCCTGAAACAAACAAGGCCAGTTAAACAAACAGGCCTCAAAAGACAACCCCCCTCATGGCAATGCCAAAACAGCCCAAAAACCTGCGCTAAAGAGCTGAGCAGAGCAAAGGAAACACAAAAGAAACAGAACCAAAAGAGGCCAAGAGGCACCACTGAAGAGGGAAGCCTGCCCCCAAATTAAACCTGTGAAAAAAAACAATATAAGCATCCATACAAAAACTGAGGATCATAAAGCAGAAAGTCTGGTAAGGCAAAGCAAGGATTCCTTTAAACGGTTACAATTAAAGGAAACTCTGTCTTCGATCTTAACTTTCAAAGACCAAAATTTAAAAAGAAATAACAACTCTTCTATCAAAGATGAGATAGAGGAGGCTCTATGCGAGAATAGCCTATGGTTTCTTTCCAACCACACAATCCAAATAATGATATGAACCGATAGGTTCCACCCTTTGCGAAATCTAGGATGCAAAGAAGGGGAAGAACAACAAGAGACAAGATTGTTAGGCAATGCTGGGTTTTCCCAAGCCAGAGAAACTATCTTCCAAAGAGGAGCGATGAAGGAATAGCACACAAAAAGGTGGTTACCATCTTCCGAAACTTCCGAGCACATGAGACAGAGTTGTCCCCACGCTAGATTCCTTTTGTTAAGAACCTCGACCGTGAGCAATTTGTTGTTAAGAGCAAGCCAAGAGTTAATCTTAACCTTGAGAGGAGCGCAGGAGCTCAAGATGAAATTAGCTGAAGGGGATTTAATACCACGAAAGTTAAGAAAACCATAAAATGATTAACAGAGAAGGTCCCGGAGGCCCCCAACGCCAACCGATATATTCAAATGGCTGCCATTCGAAAAGGTTAAGAGAATAAATAAGATTGTGAAAATTGGAAAGTAAGGGGGGAGACAGCTCAACAGAGAACGGGATGACCCAGTGCCTGATGGAGTTAACCCAGGAGAAAGACTCAGCCATTGAGAGTCCGGGGAGGAAGCCAAACTGAAAAGCTGAGGATAGGCCGAGGAAAGTTCGGTGTTGCCTATCCAAAGGTCAGTCCAGAATTTGGTTCTGGAACTGTTAGCGCAGATACGGTAAGTACCGCATTGGAGGGCTGCAGCGGCCTTCCAGACACCTTTCCAGAACGGGGAAGCTAAACGATGGGTAGAGGTGTGGAAATCCCACCAGGGGATAGAAGAGAAATAATACCCTTTGATACACTGAACCCAAGGTAGGTGGTCCATTCTATGGAATCTCCAGAGCCATTTGCCTAACAGGGCAATGTTATGGTCCCGAAGGTTTAAGACTCCCAAGCCACCGGTAGCCTTAGAGAAACAGATGAGGCTCCAGTTGCAAAGGTGCGAACCTTGCTTAAATCTGGATGAACCAAACCAGAAGAAATTGCTTCTGATTTGGTCAACCCTCTTGAGGACCCAGGAGGGAGTGTAATAGAAAGACATCATGTAGAGAGGGATAGCAGAGATGACCGAATTAAGGAGGACTAATCTCCCTCCGCGGGAGAGCAACTTTTCGGACCAGACATTGAGCCTGGCTTCAATTTTATCTATGAGGGGGAACTAGTCAGATCTAAGTAACTTGCCCCAACGCAGAGGAATACCCAAGTAAGTAATGGGGAAAGAAGCAATATGGCAATTAAAAAATTGGGAGACCTCGGTCTGGCGGCTGGGGTCGCCACCCAGCCAAAGCACCGAGGACTTGTGAAAATTGATGGAGAGGCCCGAAGCCAACTCAAAGCAATAAAGAAGAAGCTTAAGGTTACGCAAGGAGGAGCGATTCGGTTTAGTAAAGATAATGGTCTCATCAGCGTATTGCAAATTAAGAATACCATCGAAGTGATGGGAGCACCCAAGGCCCTCAATGACATTAGCTTCGCGAGCATTGCGAAGCAACTTGCTGAAAATGTCCGCAACCAAGGAAAACAGAAGGGAGGAGAGAGGGTCTCCTTGGCGAAGACTGCATTTGATCTTAAACTTGTGGCCCTCAGAGCCATTGATAAGGATAGAGGAGGTACCGGCAAAAAGGCTGGATTTGATCCATGCAATCCATTTAGGTCCAAAACCCCGATGAAGGAGGATATCAAACAGGAAATCCCAACTGACAATATCGTAAGCTTTTTGAAAATCCAATTTAAGAAGGATGCCTTCCGATTTGGAATGGTGGCAGAGGGAGATAATCTCTTGAGCTGAGGCAACGCTATCAAGAATAAAACGGTCTTTGATAAAACCTAATTGAGCCGGATCAATGAGGGGCGATATAATTGCACTGAGCCTAGCGGCGAGAACTTTCATGATGATTTTGAAATTAGTGTTGATCAAGCTAATGGGTCTAAAGTCCGCTAGCACATGGGCACTCGCCAATTTAGGAATGAAAACAATGTGCACGTAGTTAATGCGATCAAAAGAGAATGAACCTTGGTGCAGGTTCTTAAACAGGTTAAACAGGTCCAATTTAAGCCAGTTCCAGAATTTTTGAAAAAAAAAAGCCAGGAATCCGTTCAGTCCCAGCACAGAGTCGCTTTTTAAAGCGAAGACAGCAGATTTGATCTTTTCCATGGAGAATGGAGCCTCGAGAGAGGACAGGTCAATGGAATGGGAGCCATAGAGTTGCTGCCAGTCAAGAGAGATTAGATGCGATTTAGGAGAACCGATAAGATTTTTATAGAAAGAAAGGAAAGCATGGTAAATATCTGGTTCAGAGTGGAGGTCCACCCCATTATCATGGATCAAAGAGATACGATTACAACACTGCCTGTGAGACGCAAAATGGTGGAAAGAGGCGGTGTTGCCGTCACCTTCCTTCAGCCATTTGGCTCTGGCTCTTTGAGCCCATTGAGAATGTTCCTGAAGAAGGATGTCGGCATACTTGCGCTTGCAAACTTGTCGCTCGTCGCGAGCAGAAGCAGACAAAGAGCCTTTCTCCTCCATTAAATCAAGGGATTCAATGGAGGCAAGGAGAAAACTTTTAAGGAAGTTGGTGTTGAATTGCCTTTCGCGACGCCAGATCTTACAGCCATGTTTAATGGCATGGAGCTTAAGAAGAAGGTTGCCGAGACCGGAAGACCCAGTAATAGAGGCAAGGCATTCCTCAACCAGATTGACAAAAAGCTGGTCTTGGAGCCACAACTTTTCGAAGCGGAATTGGTGATGGTGAGGGAAATGAAAGTTAGAGTATAGAGCAATGGGAACGTGGTCGGAGGATAGTTTGGGTAAGGCCTTGGTGAAAGAGTTGTGGAATTTGGAGAACCAAGTATGAGAAACAAGAAAACGGTCCAGTTTGGCAAAGGTAGGGGGAAGACGCTGATTCGACCAAGTGAAAGATCTCCCGTTAATAGGGAGATCTATTAACTGGAGATCCCTGATGCAATCGTTAAAGATGCAGGAATGGGAGAAAGAGGTAACCAGGTTTGACCTTTCGGCGGCGAACCTGGTAACATTGAAGTCACCACAAATAAAACAGAGTCCTAGAACGAAATTGTGTAATGATTGGAATTCGATCCAAAAAAGAGGCCATCGCTGTGACGACGAGGGCCCGTAAACTGAAATCACAGTCAAAGCACAATTGAGAACCGTCCAGTGCGGTTGGACGATCAAGAAAAAATTCAGACGGTGAACTGCGATCAGGGAGAAAACCGATTCTTTGAAACCTAGAAGGATACCTCCCTTAGCACCAATAGAATCCAGCGAGATCCATCTAGCTATGGAGGAACCTCCTAACGATCGAAAGAGGCTGGGGGAGGGAGACTCGATCTTCGATTCCTGGATAGAAATGAGGTCGCAATGGGAGGACGAAATAAGGTCGAAAATTGCTCTCTTTTTAACGGGGCAATTGAGACCCCGGATGTTCCAAGAGATACTAATCATTAGAGGCAAGGTGCTCCCGAACTCTAATACGTTCGTCATGTCTAAGGATTTTAATAGGATGAGAAGCATCAGGAGCAAGCTTGAAACACAAAGACTGGGCAATGGACACCAACTCAATATCCGAGATAGATTCGAATTGAGAGTGGAAGATAGATCCTAACGGAACAGTTCGGGGAGAAGAGAAGGATTGAGGAGAAGTCGAACCGAAAAGGGGGATAGAGGAGGAGAGCGATGAGTGTTTCGGCATCAAGCGAGCACTAGATCTAATCAACCGATTAGAGCGCCGGCCAGATGAAGAGGACAAACGAGGAGAGTCCTGCACATACTAGAAGGGGAGTGTGGAGACAGAGGTTTGTCCTTGACAGGGAAAACCGAGGGAGAAACTATAAGAGAAATAGCGGAGGATGAAAAAACCTTCGGGACTCGCCAATACGGTGAATCGGGGAGAGCACCGGAAGGCTGGGCCTTCCGACTCCCTCGAACCCGGTCAACTAGATTAGGCGAGAGCCACTCTAGAGACAAAGAGGAGGAGAACAGTGGATGCAAGGCCCTACAAGGCCCTCGAGGCGCGACCAAAAATGCAGGAGCCGCAAAATCAATAAAACAAAAATGCAAAAAATAATCTACAGAAATACTAAAAGAGAACCTAGAGGAAACAGTACTAGAAAAATGCGATACCTGTTTGGAAGCCTGCGCTAATTCCAGATCAGCTACCTCATCTCGAAGCAAATCATCTTGATCAACCCATCCCAGGGCTTTAGTGGGAGAGGAAAGCTTAGCAGAGAGAGAGAAAGGAGGAGACGGAGGAGCGCTGGAGGAAGGGAATGCGCCAGTTGTTGAAATTTCTCCTAATCAGAAGCGAAGGTGGGATTAACCTCCCAAGCGAGCCACTGATCAGCAATAGAGGGAGCGGATGGGGAAGCCAGAGTGCTTTTGCCAAAAGACAGAGCCTTAGTGGGGATCAGAGGGGGGGACGGCAGCGAGGTAGGAGAGGGAGAAGGAGGCAATCCCCTCGACTGCGGCTGAGAAGAGCGCTTCGGGTTGATCCATACCAAGTTCGGCACCTTGGACGGAGAGATCTTGGAGGAACTTGGTGCAGAGAAGGGTTTGCGATGCGGCGGAAAATCTCTCCTAACTGGGGGTTTAGAAGCAGTCTTCCCTACAACATGCTCTGTCTTGGACACCGAAGAAGAGTCCGGGTGAAACACAGGGGATGGATCGGGCCTAAAAGTAGGCTTAGAGGCCCCCGAAGGAGGAGCCACATCATGATACTGAACAGAAACGGTGAAGGCAGAGATACCGTCTTTCAAGCAGTAAGCCTCGATACGCTCCTTAGAAATGGGACAGCGGAACAAAGCTTCAACCTGAAGACTGCCAGATGCTAGCCTAGCGCAGGAAGAAATGCTAACGATCTCCCCTATACATCTGGCCATGGGACCAACTTGTCTCATAGTGTCACAAAAGGGGGGAAGACCCACCAATGAGACTTTGATAGGCGCAGGGTCCATAGCCGAAGAAGGAGAGTTAATGAGGACCCATTTGCGAATGGCTAGGGAAATGGTATCGATCGCAAGAGAAGAATTGGAGCAAAGCTCTTCGAGAATCTTGGGAGAGGAGCACCGGATGATAGCATCTCCATTAGAGCAAGAGTATAGCACCCAATCCCAATCTCGAACGTTACAAGAGTTGCAAAGAAACGAGTTGAGGGTGTAGAAGGGAATCAAACCTCCGAGGAAGGAGATGGCCCCGTAAGTGCTAAAGCACTTCAATCTGTCAGAAAGCTCCGTATCCGGTAAAAAAACTTGAGTCACAACCGGCTTAACCAGAGAAAGAGAAGGGACAGATCGAGCGATAGATTCAGGAGGAGCAGTAGCAGGCAGGCGAGAGGCAGTAGGGGGGGTTGGGAGAAACTGGACGAGGCTTTCTTTTTCTTCGGCTTAGCTGTGGGAAGGTCCGCCAGCTTCCGTTGCAAAGACGGAAAGTCAAGAGCTGCTAGCACCTGGTCAACAATCGGAACCCCACGGAAAGACCCAAAAGTTTTTGGAGGGCGAAGCATCGGTGACGTGCGTGGCCCTCCTTAAGGCAGAACAGACATTTCATCTTGGAAACGCAAGATAGCTTCAAATGTCCTGGTTGGAGACACCGGAAACAGGTGAGCGAAAAGCGGTGAGAATAAGATCGAGGAGAGGAGGAAGATGAAGAGATAAAGTGGGGGAGAGGGCGGGAAGGCTGAAGATAAGAAGCCTCTGGAATATAGGGGCGATTGGGCCTAAGGGGCCCAGAGCCAGCAGCCCCAAACCCAGAAGGAGGCCAATCAAGCCTCTGGCCATAAGAAATATTTTTTTTTCTTTTTTTTAACAACTTCAACCCATGAAAGCTCCATGGGTCCTAAGAGAGAGGGCCCACCAAGGGCAGAGCGAGAAACGAAGGAGGATGGTGAACTGTTGTGGTAGAGAAGGCACCGCCACCAGAAACCCTCCCGATAGAGCGGCGAGAGGGGGGAAAAGCACAGAGAAGAAGGGGGAAAGAGAGTAAGAGAAAAGGGGAGGGAGACAGAAAATCAAGAGGTGCAAGAATAAGAGACGAAAGGAGCTCAGGTAAAAACTCTCCTGTCCGGCAAACGAAACCGCCGCTCAAACACTATAACCAGAAAAACTGAAACCCAAACGCAGCCAAATAACACCGACGCCGGAAAAAAGAAAACCAAAGCAAACTAAAAACTTACAGTGAGCGGCTGTGATCGAGCTGGGAAGCAGCGAGCAGTAACAAACCTTGACGAGACAAGCGCACAAAGAGGGTAAGGGCCAAGACGAGACAGAGGGCAGGAGGGAAGCGGCAAGAGCGCGCTAGCGACGGAGGAGAACCACAGGAACAGCTGGGGAAGCAAGGGTGGAGGAAGCCAAGCACTCTGAACCACCTGGGGACGCGCACAGCAGAGGGAAGCCGAAGCCCATAGGGAAAGAGAGGAAATGGAAGGGGCGAAAACAGGACGAGAGGGGGAAACGAAAAGGGTTTGAGGATAAAGCAAGGACAAACAACTTTAATGAAGGGAAAATAGAGAGAGGGAGAGCCGGAGCACCGGATCTGAGCACAGAAGAGGCGGCGAAAGAGAGAACTTTTTCGAAGACTTTTTCAAAGCCAATTACAGTTATAAGGGACTAATAAAAACTCACAGTCCAAACTGAGGGGCGTAGTAGCTTTTTCCCTTTCTAATAGTTGTGTCACAAAAGAGTGACTTTGGCCAACAATAGTTATAAGGGACGAATAAAAACTCACAGTCCAAACTGAGGGGCGTAGTAGCTTTTTCCCTTTCTAATAGTTGTGTCACAAAAGAGTAATTTTGGCCAACAATAGAAACAGCCAACAACTTATTCTACCCTCAATCCCCGCTTGCCCTTTTCTTCCCTCTTACCTTCTCTCTCCTCTCTCACTCACTCCCTACCAAAACCAGCACATAGTGCAGAGGTAAGTTGTTGATGTAAAGAAGAAGAGAACCTGTTGGTATCTTCAGATAAAAAAATTACAAACAAAACAAACAAGCAAACAAAGCCCAAGAAAGAAGAGAGAGAGGGAGAGGGAGAGAAGAAATGGTGGGTTCAATTGGAGGTGGTGCTGGTGCCGGTGATGGTAGAAGCAAAGAAGCAGTAGGGATGATGGCTCTTCACGAAGCTCTCAGAAATGTCTGCCTCAACTCCGACTGGACTTACTCTGTTTTCTGGACTATTCGCCCTCGCCCGTAATTAACCATGCATCAACCTTTTTCCCATTCTGTTTTCGACTACTTTTGTCTTTGATTACCCTAACTCTCTCTCTCTCTCTCTCTCACTCTTTGTGCAGGAGGTGCCGAGGTGGTAATGGTTGCAAGGTTGGTGACGACAATGGAAGCTTGTGAGTTTTAAAAATCATTCATTTGTTCGTCAGAAGCAGAGTAGTAGATGATAATTAAGACTTGGTCACTCTGAAACAAGTTTCAGTACTTTATAAGCTAAATGAAAATAAATATTAAAAAAAAAAAACCAATCATTTTTAATTTTTTTAATTTTTTTTCCCCTCTTTGTAACTGCAGGGTTTTGATATTATTAACTCAATTATTTTGAATTTGGTATGTACTAATAATAGGATGTTGATGTGGGAAGATGGGTTCTGCCGGACGAGGATGGCGGAGTGCTTGGAGGAGATGGAAGGCGAGGATCCAGTGAGACGGGCCTTCAGCAAGATGTCCATTCAGCTTTATAATTATGGAGAAGGGTGGGTACTTGGTAGGTCCTTAATTTGTTATTATTTATTAAAAAAAAAATCACTCATGATCACTAGGCTTAATTAATACCCCCACACAATAACATTAATTACAAAAATAAATACTAGGAAAATAGTAGATATAGTTAGTTAACTATAGTAGCTAGTTAAGTGATTATAATGGAGAAGAAAAATAAACCCTATATATAATAGAGCTTTCTCTTAATTATTTCTTCTTCTTTTTTTTAAAAAAAATTTAAATTTTAATCATCAGTTATCCATGAATTAAGAGATTTTTGAAGTTCCAATTAATCCCGTTTTAGACCATCCAATTAAGAGATTTTCAACTTTCCAATTAATTCCGTATTGACCGGCCGAAACAAACCTGTGTTGCCATTCTTGATTGAGATATTGAATTTGGTTTGTTTGAAGTTGATTGATTCATTGATTGATATGGAATATTATAGGTTGATGGGGAAGGTAGCATCTGATAAGTGTCACAAGTGGGTTTTCAAGGAACCTTCTGAATGCGAGCCCAACATCTCCAACTACTGGCAGAGTTCTTTTGATGCTGTATGTACTGTAGACTTGGTCACTAATACTGTTTATTACCCTTCCTTCCTTGTTCAATCGCTTTTGCTTTTAAGAGAGAGATAGAGACTATAGGGAGGGTGAGATTGTACTGAGTGCAGCCTTACAGTCTCTTATTGCATTAGAGAGGTTGTACCTGTGAAAAGAAAAAGAGGAATTGATGCCTTCACTCTTTTCTTTATCGTATACCCGGCCACTATCCAACAACAAGAGAGCTTTTTACCCTCTTATCAGTTTTCACTTTCTTTTTTCACTTGCAGGCTTGTAACTGTACGTGATCTTTATGTTACTCTATGTACTTACTATCCTTAATTAATAGTAGCACTGTTAATAACAAACAATAACAACCTTTTTCCTACTTTTTTTTTATTGCAGATTCCTCCTGAATGGACTGATCAATTTGCCTGTGGCATTCAGGTACACTCTTCTTTACTCTCTACTAATTACTACTGTATAGTACATAGATTAACTTCAGTTTTCCATACCTTTCATCAGACTATAGCTGTTATACAAGCTGGACATGGGCTCCTGCAACTTGGTTCATGCGAAATTGTAAGTCTTGGTTCATCCATCTTTTTAAGAAGGCTAACATGTCTCCCCCCCCCCCCCCCCCCCCCCCCCCCCCTCCCAAACAAAAAACAAAAAACAAAAAAAACAAAAAAAAAAACAAAACAAAACTAGCATGATTTTGACAAAATTCAAAGTAGGCATTGAGAAATACCTTTTTTTACACACATATATATATTATGACATATAAATTAATGTAAATAATATTAATCGTCCATAGTGGAATCCCATAAGCAACAAAGTCAATAAGAAAAACCACCACAATATAAATTTGATGTTCCCTTTATTTTTAATTTTATTTTTCCTTTTCTCTGATTCGTCTCTATTATTTGGCCATGAAGTGAGAAAGGCTTTTGCTAATATTTTAAAGCAAATAAAGTTTAGGCCCTAAGCTTCATACTGAATTTCTCTTTAGGCAAGCCCTTTGACTTTTTATTTCTATTATAAATAAATAAACCTCTCAAATACACCAATACATAACCACCTATGACAGTACCTAACTAATCTCTAATCTATAATATTATAATGGGAGGAGAAGGTATTAGTATCATTTGTCAATCTATCAACACGTGTGCATCAAACGTGCATAATTAATATGAAGGAGGTCTTAAGTTCGAGTCCTCACTATGTCAGTTTTTTACTTTAATTTTTTTTAATATTGAACTTGCATCACATGTGTAAATTACTATCCATCTATCTATTTATAATATAACTAGATTTGCCCGTGGGCACGTGCCTACGGCACATCTTTGGAGCGATACAAAACACGAAAAGCCATGTAAACAATAAAACAATAATTATGTAGCCTAAGTTTGAATAGTATAACAATAATTAGTTATAAATAAAAGTCTATATTGAAAAATAATTATAAATGGGGGTACAAAATCTAACTTCTTAGAATTTTAAGTGTGAAAAATAATGAAATTTAATTGTTGAAGAGATATTTGCTATTAAAAATTCTGAAATTGTACAAAACCTAAATCTTAAAATAAAAATTTCTATGAGCATCTCCAACCATGCTAGCTATTTTAACTAGCTAGAATAGCCAGAATGGAGAGTTTTTGGATAATTTGGCTAGCCAAAAAAATTTCCACTCCATCCATACTAGCTATTTTAGATAACTATAGATATTTTAAAGTCCAAAAAATACCAAACCCAAAAAAAAAACCCAAGCAAATTAAACTAAACCCTCAAAAAAAAGGAAATCCAGATCATATCCTATATCCAGATTAAATGAAATCCATATCATATCAACCCAGATTAAATTAAATCCAGATCATATCCTATATCTGAGTTCGAGAAATATCTGAGTTCATAAATATGGAAATCGCGAAATATCCAGATCATACCCAGTCGCGAAATATACAGATCAAACCCAATCGCGAAAGTCATATGGAAATCGCGAAGTCATATGGAAATCGCGAAATATCCAGATAAATCGCGAAATAAATCCAATCGCGATCCAGATCAATCGCGAAATAAATCCAGATCATACCCAATCGCGAAAGTCATATGGAAATCGCGAAGTCATATGGAAATCGCGAAAATCCAATCGCGATCCAGATCAATCCCGCGAAATAAATTCAATCGCGAGTTTGGCGAGTGCCTTTAGCGAGCAATACAAACTCGCCAGATCTGGCGAGTGAAAATGATATTTCTATTTTGGCGAGTGCTTTGGCTAGTCCCGTTGGAGCAGATTTTTATCTCTAAACTAGCTATTTTGGCTAAAATTGAGAGATAGCTAGCGTGGTTGGAGATGGTCTAAGTAAATAAAGAAAGAATGGGAGAGAGATAGAGAGAGAGAAAGAGAGAAATATGAAAAAGTAAAGAGAGGAGAGAGAAAGTAATAAAATAATGAGTTTTTTTAGGGGGGAAAATTTAGTTGTGGGGTTTGAAATTTTGGAGGGAAAATGTGTTTTGTGAGGTTTGATATGGACCTTTGATTTTGGGGGAGATTGATTGTGAGCTACTTGATAGCTTTCTTTGTAATTTATTATATAGATATATTTACTTACTATTTATTGGAAGAGTTTGCCACAGATAAACAATTTTAAATATTTTTTTTGTCACAAAAGAAACATCGCTTTTGTCACCAAACAAACAGGTGTATCGCACGTGCAACTCCAAATCTATTTTTCAACACGTGCATCGCACGTACACATCAATGTTTTTCTTTCTTGATTTTAAAAAATTCATGTATCGCCCGTTCAACTGCATTTTTTATAATGACTTACGTGTATCGCACGTTTAACTCCAACTCTTTATTAAAACACGCATCGCACGTGAAAAATACTAGTAGTACTATAATGCAAGAATTAAGGTTCTATCATTTGTAGAAAAACAATAATTTAATTCCAACTACTCATTTTTAAGTAGAAGTAATATTAATAATTTCATTTAGTCAACTGTTGTCAGTTACCATAATACTTTCAAATTTTAAAATTATTTACACAAGTATCACTTATATAAAATAAAAGTTGGTGTCATTAAAAATAATTTGTAAAGAGTATGATAAATATTTGGAATGGGTAAAATGAGGTTCGAGGCCTGTCCTAGTCTTTACTTAAAAAAATTTAAATTATTAAGACGAATTGCTAGTAAGACTAGTAGATATGTATTTATATTGTTTGCAGAGTTCCTAACATAGTTGACAGAGTCAAGGTATGCAATAAAAATTCAGTTTCAAGTTAGGGGCCAAATTTTTGCAAATTTTCCCCTTAACCATATCAGTATCAATTATATGGTAAACTCACATATCATACATACATACATTAATTGGATCAAAGTTAAAAATTTTAAAACTATTTGAAAGATATATTTTCATTCTGTTTTTGACCTATCCCCCTTGAATGACAACAAATTTTCTGGTTCCCATAGAACAAGTCTGATATATGTTGAAATTTCAGATAGCAGAGGACCTTCACTTTGTACTGAGGATGAGGCACATGTTTGAGTCATTAGGATACCAATCAGGCTTCTTCCTCTCGCAACTCTTCTCTTCTACTAGGACCAACTCACCTTCATCCTCCGCACCTCCTCCTATCAACCAATCCCCGTCTCCTCCACCGCCTCCTCCAATCTTCAACTGGTCCCACCCGCCGCTCCCTTCGCAAATCCCTCCTCCAAACTTCAACCCTTCACATCACATTCCCTTACCCAATAACTCTCACCCTTTCCTCCATCTCCCTCACCACCATTCTGACCAGACCCATCAAATGGAGGAAATGATGCCCGCCGATCACGAGTCTGAACTCAAATGGCCCAATGGGCTTTCGTTTTTCACCGCGCTTACGGGAAGAGCTGATGAGGGGAAGCTTCTCTTTGGACATGAGAACAAGTCTCAGATGGAGAATCATCAGAATGTAGGGGTTAGTGGGAATAACACAGAGGACTACTTAGGGTTGGAGAGCCATTCCAACAAAGTGAGGAAGATGGAGGACAACAGCAGTAAGTTCAAGAGGAGCTTCACAATGCCGGCCAGAATGGCAACTTCGTCGTCGTCTTCTTCCTTAGATCAGCATCAACATCAGAACCAGAGCCAGAGCCAGAATCAACAGGCCGGAATGGAGTATAGGAGCTCTGAGGCTGGGATTTACTCTGACATCATGGAGACTTTCTTGGAGCAGTGAGAGATATGAGGGTTTGAGTTGAGCTGTGAGCAATTAAGAGTGTTGTATTAGTTTGAGTGAATATGTTGTTAATTAGGTACGTGGAATAATATTATGTCATCTTTTATTTAGCCAAGTTAATTTCTATAACATGATCAGGTTATGAGTTCCTCTTGATCGATTATTTCACTTATCAACCAGCTTTGATCTATGGATGATAGAGAACATGGCTCAGAAGAGAAGATGACTACCATACTCTACAATTTGAAGAAATTTATAGACAACTCTCTGACTAACCATTTCGAGATAGCAGATGCTTATTCCTCATATACCGTATGTCGTCGTCGTTGCTGCTTCTTAAGTTTCGCCCATTTCGGTGCATCTAAATATTTGGTTTCTTAAAGATGGAGTGCGTTATAGCAAACATGACATTGATTATTTGTTAGACTACAATCAATCTTTGATTTGGAGCTGTGGAAAATGAACTCAATGATCAGTTAGATTGTGGCCAATATTTAGCTGGAAACTGAAGAAAATTTCCACCTTCGATTATGCTCTTACTTAATAGGATATGTTCACTTTAGATTTACTTGATGATTAGTGAGACTCCACTTTGTTTTACTTTTAATACTTGGGTCAAATGGTTCAGGTACAGTGAATTTTTAACTCTGCTTAGTTAACATAACAAACTCATTCAGTGGTGGCTTTCGGTTTAATTTACTCAAATAATCGTTTCAAATCCACAAAGAGCACCGAAACCGATGCAATCTAAAGTGTAATCTGATTAAGAAAATAGGAACAATAAGTTGGCTTTATCAAAAGCCAAAATTTCAGTATTAATCTCACCCCAGTTTTCACTAGTTTACAAAAAAATTACCTTTTTTTTTTTTTTTTTTTTTGCAATTTATTAGATGGCTAAATTAGTTGGAGTTTGCTATACTCCATTTAAAAAGGTAGTTCCGTCCAATTTTAAGGATATTTCATGATTTTCATCATAAACTACCCTTGCTTTTTTTTTTATTATATTATATATAATTAACTCCGAATTAACTAACCCTAATTAAACCTTCTCTATTTAAGCATTAAAAATTAAAAAAAAATAATAATACTCCCAATTAACATGTAAGAGAGAGAAAATATTTTGATGTAGTATAACTGTACAAGCACCTTAAACTTAAAGCAACCAGTGATAAAATTGCAAACCACAACTATTTTAGTCCGATAGTATGACAAGTTGTAAAAAAAAATGATATGACAAGAGTGTTTTGCAAACTCGTAAAAATTGGGGTGAGTTTACTGAAATTTTTGCTTATTTTTATTTGGTTAAATATAGCTTTAAAATCTCTACTCATTCTCTGAAGTCTGAATCGTTGATGATTTTTTAACTGATTGAATTTTCTAATCAAAGGAGACGCTGATGCTCCATGTGCACTGGGATTCTTTGAGCAATGAAGAGTGGAGCTGGTTTGAGCAATGAAGAAATAGCCAATTGGCAAACAGCCGCAAACAATTAATTAATTAGTCAAGTCGAGCAGAGTATTTAATTATTATTATTATTATTATTATTATTATTATTATTCAAACAGATCAGATGGGTGATTGAATCACACGTGCAGAAAGGTGGAGCTAGATTCACGTACGTACGATGAGCTTGTCTGTACTTGGATTGCTCATGCTCGTGCCATTTCTCTTTTGCTAATTTATTTCTTAGATTTGCTTGTTCAAGGAGGATAATGAGGTGAGAGGTGGACCGACGTAGGACCATATATATATATATATATATATATATATATATATATATATATATATATATATATATATATATATATATATATATATATAGAGGAGTGATCCAATGAGAAACATCTTTAAATGAGAAAATAAGAAACACTATTATAAACCATCGGATCTAATTCAACATCATGATTTCCATCGGACGATGGATGCATACCCCCTCTTTAGTGGGGATATTTTAGTCAATTCATAAATAAAAAATACACACAGCTTCCTTCTTCCTTCTCTCTCCCTATCTCTATCGTTCCCTTCTCAGATTAGTCATCGATATCGCTGCTTGGATTTTATAGATATCAAAACCAATAATTATTTTATAATATTAAAAAGTAACTTGACAGATGAGTATTCGTTGGGAAAAGCTACATGAAAAACTGAACTTAATGAAATGAAACATGCATTATAGATATCAAAACCAAACCAAGCAAAACAAAGCCACAGGCCCACAACAAATCAAAACCACAAAACAGAGACCAAACAAAAGAACCCAACGAACCCGTCCACTTCTCCTTCCCCGTTCTCTCAAACAACCCGAAGCTAACCCATCGCTCTTCCCGACGCTCACCTCCAGCTCGCCTTCTCCATCGCGAACCCACCACACCGACACCGCGAGCGCATCCCGCTCGTCCACTGCCGCTCCAGCTACGTCGCTCCACCATCTTCCCGTTCATCCCCTGCTGCCGCCATTGTTACCGCTTCACTTCGTCGTCGTCGCAGCCGTCTCCAACTCAAGCTCCATCTCCGCTCGAATCCCCACAGTCGAGCACTCCTCGTCCTCGCTTCCGTGAAATCACCATTGCCGAAGCTTCATCTCCTCTCGAAGCTTCACTCCGTCGCTCGCCCTCAGCCTCGACGACTCCCCAAGCTCCTCGATCGTCTTCTCCGTCGAGCAAGCCCGAAGCCTTCGTCGTCTTCTTGCTCGAACCTTCCGTCGACTTCGCCGCGTCGTCTCCCCTGTCTTCCCATCGTCGTCGTCATCACCACAGCGACCTCCAGTCGCGGCACCCACCTCCGTCGCTACTCCCTTCCACGCCGGCTGTACCCATCGAAGCCCCTCGCCATTTCCGAGCGCCTCCCGCTCTCAATCACCCCGACCTCGAAGTTCCGCTCGACCTCCACACCGCACGTCGCCTCCCGCTCGAGCCAGTCGCGCCGCGCCGCCGCCAGAGCTGCTCCTCCTGCCGTCGCTGTTTCCCCCTTCTCCCGCTCGCTCTCTCTCTCTCTCTGTTCTGAGATAAAGAAGAAGATAGAAGTTTGGGATTTGAGTATTATATCGGTATTGAGGTTGCTTTTGGGAAGAGAAAGATAGTGTTTTGGGATTCAATTGGATTTGCTGTTTGGGATGTTGGTGTTGTGGTTGGGGATTAGATCTGTTTGTAGTGAAGGAGATTATTGTTGCTATTGGTGTATTGGGTTGTATTGGTGTTAGGTGTTGGGAAGAAGATTGGGTAGGAGTTGTTGATAAATTAAGGCTAACAGGGGATATATTAAAGGGAAAATCCAAGCAGCGATATCGATGACTAATCTGAGAAGGGAACGATAGAGATAGGGAGAGAGAAGGAAGAAAGAGGCTGTGTGTATTTTTTATTTATGAATTGACTAAAATACCCCCGCTAAAGAGGGGGTATGCATCCATCGTCCGATGGAAATCATGATGGTGAATTAGATCCGATGGTTTATAATAGTGTTTCTTATTTTCTCATTTAAAGATGTTTCTCATTGGATCACTCCTCTATATATATATATATATATATATATATATATATATATATATATATATATTGATGAAACTGATAGACAAATCATCTTCTAATACTTCATTTCACTTATTCTTTTAAGTTATAATTTCACATCAATAACACATATAGAGCCACATTTCTATTTAAGTATTTTAACTCCAAATCATAGTTAATTTCATTCAAATAATTTCCAAATCATTTTTATAAAATCCCTTACATTTTTAGGAGAATAACCATATTTTTTTCATAAATTTTGGACACTTAAAAATCCAAAAAAAATTAATTTTTCAATCTTGCCGATAGCAAGATTCGAACCCAGCATCACTAGGAAACAGCCGCAAGCCACAACCAACAGGCCGAATGCTACTGGCGATATAAGAAGGAGACAGAGAGTATTTATTACTCTCTGTTCGCTGATTCTAATGTTTTAAAAAAAAATGAAAACAAGTGTATGCCGCAGGGTTCGAACCAGTCACCCCGGAGAACACAGCCGCACACAGTGACCACTTGAGCTACATGCTCAGGTTGTCACAGTACAAATTAAAATCCTTTTGAATCAATTGCTACTGTTGTTAAAAAAGACTCGATGTTCAATTAATCTTTGTTTCATATTGCTTTTATAGAAGTTACTGAAAAATTCCAGATTAGCTTCCCCTCACATGATTTTCATATCAGTATGAATAAAATAATTTTTGTACTAATAAAAATATATTTTTCACACAATTCAATGAATCTCATATTACAACTACTATACTTCTCATTTTTTGACATTGCTTAACAATTGGCCTTCTAATCTTTTTATCCACAATTTTCTTATACTAATTTTCTGATATTAATCTTTTATTCAACATACAAATCTATTTTTTTGAATTTATCCAACCCCACAATAACTCAAAAAGATCTATCCAAAACATAAATTAGCACTAACAAAGTACTAACTTTTACATATAATTTGTGATGGTAATAAATGTATTTTCTTCCATCAATCTATACTCATAATCAATTACACATGCAACTTATAATTTTAACGATAGAACTACATACTAATTCTATGTCAACAATTCAATCAATTAGGGGTCATTTTCCAAATTTAATGTGCATGCTTATTAATCATTTTCATACTTCATGGTTCAATATAATACTAGCATATTCCTAACTAGAAATAGGGAGAATTAGCCCACAACTCAAATTAATACTAAAACCACATACAAGTTAATCACAACATTTTAATCAATTCATAGACTAACTTCTCAACTAAAGTGTATTCTTATTAATGTTTTTCATGCATCGTTTTGATAATTAAATCTAGCATGGATCCCTATATTAGAAATAGGAAAGGTTACCCACCTTGTATGGAGAGAACAAACAAATTTAGCAACAAAAGCCCTTTGCGACGAGATGCACCTCCTCCTAGATGATGCGTGCACAAGCTCCACAACACCAACCGAACTCCTCTTGGAATGGCCGGCCTCCTTCTCCTTGTTTGAATGCAACACAATCCCACACAATCTCTCAATCTTTTTAACTCACAACTAATTCTATTAGACTATAGGTTTAGAAAGATATAATTTGCATAAGAATACTAGCCATGGGAGGGGGTATTTATACTAGAAATCAAGTAGAATGAAGGGCTAGGATTGACTAGTTGGTTGTAGGATGGAGGGCCAAGATTAGAGTAGGAGTTGCAATAACTACCCACATCTAAATAACCACCCCCATGATCACCACTCAAATTTTGAGTTTCCCTCCCAAAAAGATGCAATCCGGCCTCCATGGAGAAGTGCATACGTACGTGGACGTGTAGTGCACGTGCATGCAACTAGGCCTAAAAATTGTACATTTTAATTTTGTATAAAAATAAAATAGTTTTTAAGTTGTCTTCTACATGACAAGTTAAATAAAAATAGGTTAATCCATGGGCTTTAGTTTTGGGCCAAAATAGTTATTTAAAAATAAAATAAATAAAAATACATTTTGGGCTTTAAGAAAAAGGCTTTTAAAATAAGGCTTTCTATTTATTTAGAGAAAAAGGCTTTTGTATAAAATAACTTGAGAACACATATTTAAATATTTATACACCTCATAAAATAATTATAAGATTTAATTCAATCAAAATATTGCACGTGCACACTACGTGCAAAATAAAATAATTTTTCATTAATTGAAAAATTAGGGTATTACAGTGGAGCACAAGACTGCCAAATTAGTTTAGCAAATGGGGAAGAAATGCCCCGGAAGTTAAGAAAATTGTAGAAAGATTTGACCGTGAATGTCCCTGCCGAATTCCACCTCCAGACCCAGTCTTCTTTATCACCCCAAGCGTGGTGATTGAGGATGACAAGAAGGTCGTTGAGGTTCGCAGAGAGGTTAGGCGGGATCTCCACGGAGAAGGGGATATACCAATGTCTTTGATTGTTAACGATGGTGTAGTAGTTAGCCACATAAGCGGCTGGGTGGGACACAAGGCGGAAAAGAGCAGGGAAAGCGGACGCTAGATTGATGTTACCAGTCCAAATATCCGACCAGAACTTGGTCTTGGATCCGTCTAGACAAGTATGGCGGATGCCCACACTGAAGGCAGCTACCGCTTTCCAAACTCCTTTCCAGAATGGGGAAGCACTGCGGTGCACTTGAGAGTGGAAGTCCCCAACAGAGGAGGAGGGGAAACACCTGTCTCTGATGCTTTGACTCCAAGGAAGATGCTCGAATTTAAAAAATCTCCAGAGCCATTTACCTAGCAGGGCTAAGTTCTGATGCCTGAGATTTATCACCCCAAGGCCACCCGCCTCCTTAGAAGAGCAAACCTTAGTCCAATTACAAAGGTGAGACCCTGGCTTAGAACTGGAGGACCCAGACCAGAAGAAATTACTTCTGATTCGGTCTATTCGCTTAAGAACCCAAGACGGTACGTAATAGAACGACATCATGTAAGTTGGGATCGAGGAAAGAACAGAGTTAAGGAGGATCAGTCTACCACCGCGGGAAAGCAGCTTACCAGCCCAAGAATTGAGTCTGGCAGCAACCTTGTCCACCATGGGCATCCAGTCCAGTTTATGGAGTTTACCCCATCTGAGAGGGATACCTAAGTAAGTGATAGGGAAGGTGGCGATAGGACAGTTGAAAAAATTGGAAATCTCCAATTGACGATTAGTGTCGCCTCCCAACCAAAGAACGGAGGATTTTTGAAAGTTGATCGAGAGGCCCTGACGCCAATTCGAAACAGTAAATAAGAAGTTTAAGGTTTCGAAGGGTTTGGAGATTCAGCTTTGCAAAGATGATCGTATCATCCGCGTAGTGCAGATGAAGGATACCTTGAAAGTTGCGAGTGGCTCCGAGGCCTTCGACAGCCTGGTTCGCCCAAGCATTACGAAGTAGTTTGCTGAAGACGTCAGCAACAAGACAGAAGTGAAGGGAAGATAGGGGGTCTCCTTGACGTAAGCCAGATGGTAACTCTTGTATATATATATTTATTATACAGGGCATATCATGTTGAGAAGAAGTAGAGATACGATATATATATTTATTATACATGGCATATCATATTGAGATGAAGTAGAGATACGTATCCAATCTCTTTCTATCATACAGAGAAGATATTGGAGATATCTGTCCAATCTCTTTCCTACCTTTCTCGTCATCTTCCTGAAATTTAAGAGAGTGATGATCGATGAAGTGCATTAAGATGCAAATCGTAAAAGTCGTGTTCTACGACTTTCTACATGGCATTGTATATGCATCTCATAGATGATGGGGTATTATATATACTCGACTTTTTTGAACTTTACTCGTGTGTGTAGTGTAAACGTTTTCCAACTGAGTAATTCTGAGTTTCAAAAGATGTATCAGAACTATTTCAAACTCTTGTTTTTAGAATTTAGATGGTAACTTATTTTAAGAACTTCACCGCTTTTGATTTTTTATTTTTATTTTTATTATATCTGAAATTCATTAAAGTATATGTTGTTTCTGGAGTTCCATGATAGGCATTTTTTAGGGCCCAAAACTCTTGAAATCCTATGTGAAAGATAAACAACAAAATCCTTTTTGGTGAAATTTGGAAATGAAAGATTTCGGGGAAAATTAATAAATAAAATCAAAGATTCACAATTTGCAAAACTTAGAAATTTGGAAGTTGTTATGATAAACAATGATATTGGTCAATTAGTATTGTGGCTCTATTTGACATTATTTTGGAGAGTGCTTTTTAGCTTTAAAAGCACTTTTAGACTCAACTAGATGTTTGGATCCTTAACTGTTATTTTTAGTAATATTACTACTGAATAAAAAAATTGGCTCATTCAACATTGTGTGAAGGTAACCTGTTTTCCAACAATGACTTGCAGTAATAAACAAATAGTAACATGTAAAAACTGGTGAAACAGCAGAGATGAACGGCACCGGAGCTACACCAGTCTCCCCGCCCTATCCCTGGTCTCCACCTCCCTCCCTCCCGCCTCATCTCCCTATGGTTTCTTCTTCTTCTTCTTCTTCATACTCCCCTCTACGGTCGTGCTTGCCGATGGTATTGTCTGAGCTCGAGATGAGTGGCTGTGGGCCCAACGAGAGGGCCCGACAGGCACAATTGCAAGCAACTCCCGTGAACCACGAACCCCCCATTCCCCCACCACCCCCACCACCCCCACATGCTGTCAACCATCCACCACCACAATCACCTGTTCAAACCTCTCTGCCTCCCGCCCCTCCCCCCTGTAACCTCTCCTACCAATGCCCCAAGTAACCCTTCGGTCCACACCACTGTGTTGAACAACCCCCTCGATGAAGACAAACGGAGGCTCAGACGGTCTTGTTCCCCAATGCGTGCACACTGTAGTGCGCATCAACAGCGATTTGGGCGAGAGATTAGTCATCATCTCCCTACACCGCCACCCTTCAGAGAACGGGCCCACAGAGGGGTCCCTACTACAGGCTCTTTCGAGCATAACAGAGACCACCACGGAGGCCATCGTCACTTCAACGGGAAGAGGGGGTCCAGAGGCATCAGAGGCACTATGAGCGACATCAGAGATTCCCAAATCTTCAACAAAAACACCATTCCTCCCATCAGCACTACTCATACAACGATCCTCCACCACCACCACCACATTAATCCACCACAATCACGACCTCCACTTTCAACCACAAACCACAACACCCAACAAGCTCCCTACGCTATCCTCCTCTCCCGAAATGGGAGACTAAAACCCGGTCTAACCAGGTCACCAACCACCCCCCAACCTCACCACCCCCAATCGCCGATTTTCAACCATCCTCAGTCATCGCCGCAGACAGAGGGGGGAGTGCAGCCTCCACAAAAAACCCATCGTTGAGTGGGCCCAAGAGGTGGGTCCAAAAAACGAGAATAGAAGGGAAAATGCACCTGGGCAGACGGAGGAGATGATCGAGGAGGATTCATGGGTGGAAGTCATGTACCTATTTTCTTATCTTCCGGGGAAGATCAACCTAGGAAATCACCAAAGTTCAGATTCGAGAAAGCATGGTTAGAAATCAAAGGCTTCCACCACATGGTCTATGAGAGCTGGTCTCATCCCACTACGGGGATTGAAGCGAGCGCAATATGGTGTGAAAAAATCAGAAGACTTAAGGGCAAGCTCAGAAATTGGAACCGGACCAGATTTGTGCTGATTTTGAGGGCAAAAGACTCCCTTCTTGAAGGTATTGAGGAACTTGAGATGAAGAAACTAGAGATCTGCTACAGGAAGAGCGGAATAGGATGCTCCAATTCAGACAGGAAATCGACCAACTCTATAGGCTTAAGGAAATCAAATGGCAACAACGATCAAGAATTTTGTGGCTCAAAGAGGGAGACGTGAACACAGCATTCTTCCACCGAGTAGCCAGTGCCCGACGTAGATCTAACCTCATTCACTCGATCCACTCGGACTTTGGAATGGTCCAAGGTGATAAGGATATCAGAATGGCATTCCATTCCCATTTCAAACTACTCTTTGGATACAAGGCGGACTTGAGAGTCCCTCTCCACCACGAATTCTGGCAGGACTCGGCGGGCAACTCCGACCTTATGATGCAATTCGTAGAAGCACCCTTCACTGAGAAGGAAGTCTGGGAGGCAGTCCAACAACTTGATAAAGACAAAGCCCCAGGTCCAGATGGTTTCCCGATGATCTTCTATCAGACATTCTGGGAGTAAATCAAAGGCGATTTGCTGAAGGTGTTCGCTGATTTCTACGACCATAAGCTTAAATTAGGGAGAATTAATTTTGCGGAGGTTGTGTTGATTCCGAAGAAAGAAGAATCCCGGCGAGTGGGAGACTTCCGCCCTATTAGTCTCCTTAACTGCTCTGTCAAGATCATTACTAAGACTCTGGCTAATAGACTGGGAAAGGTGATGGATGGTCTCATTAGTCACGATCATACGGGGTTCACTAAAGGGCGATGCATTCAGGACAGTATAGCTACGGCTGAAGAAATTATCCACCAATGCCACACATCGAATGCTAAGAGCTACCTCTTGAAGTTAGATTTCGAGAAAGCTTATGACTCAGTCGAATAAGATTGTCTTCGGGAAGCGCTTGCTGGAAGAGGTTTTGGAGATAGATGGATCAGATGGATCCACACATGTGTTACCACCAGCAGAACTGCAATTTTGGTAAATGGGGTGTCGGGCCACCCATTTTCGTACAAACGGGGTTTCAGACAAGGAGATCTGCTCTCATCCCTTCTCTTCACCATTGTGGCATACGTACTTTGGTCCATAATGGCTAACTGCAGTAGAGCATGTTGGATTGTACCGGTGGCCAAAGGAGTCAATCGCCAAGGTTGCTCAATCCTCTAATATGCAGATGATACTCTCCTATTTGGTATTGGCAACCTCAGGAAAACAACCACCTTCAACGCAATATTATATAGTTTTAAAGCTTGGTCTGGCCTCAGGGTTAACTTCCACAAAAGTGCTCTCATCCCCATTGCCCTGACAATAGAGGAGGCACTAAAACATGCCACAATTCTCAATTGCTCCACAGAGAGTTTCCTCATTCAGTACATGGAATTGCCACTAAGGCCAGGGAAACTCAAAAAGGCTGATTGGCTACCCATTATTAGGGTTGGTATACCATACCGTACCGTAAAAAAATTACTCTACCGTCTACCGTACAGGAGTACTTGGTACACAAATTTCTCTACCATTATTGTGCCAAAATTTTGGTACTAACGAGTTCGGTAATACCAAAATATCGGTATGGTAATGGTAGTACCGGACATCAAGAAATATGGATGTACCAATTTCAAACTTTGTTTCTCATGACCGAGTGGCACAATAAACAAGACATCAGAAATTCTTAACTGAATCCAACAAACACTTGTATAGGAGAAAAGAATGCTTACTGGAGAGTTCTTTATTTCTTGGAGAAATTCACCAAGTACAGAATCAGCTTGCTGTCGTATTTCATGACTGGAATCACTTAACATGTTAAATAAACCTGCAAATTTATAACAACCTATATAAGACTGCATTCCAACAGGTAGATATGTAATCCTTCAGCATAATTTCTAGAAATATTACCATCAAGAAAATCTGGAAGGAAACCAAGCATATCAATATCTGGAACACTAGCAATTTGCAACAAAGCAAGTTTAGAGTTTGCTTCGCCATTTGATCTGCTCCTGCAATCCGTTAACGTCTCGACGACAGGTTCGGAGTCCATACCCATGGCTCCATGTTACTCTAGCAACTAGCAGCAAAGTAAGTTCAGAGTTTAACTCGCTATTCTATCTGCTCCTACAACCTGTTAATACCTAAACTAAAAAGTTTGGAATCCATACCTATGGCTCAGAGTTACTTTAGCAACCTACAAATAAGCACGTTCAGAGTTTAACTCTTCATTCGATCTGTTTCTGAAACTAGTTAAAATTCCTTAAAGACAAATTAGAGGTCCAAAATTGTGGATTACAGTTACCCCAATAAAACTTGCAAAAGCAACATTTGAAGTTCAACTCGCCACTCGATGTGACTCTCACAGTTTGTTGGAGTAACCATATAGCAAGTTTGGAAAATAACTCTCCCTCAGAGTTTCTCCTGCAACTAGCTAAACACTCCATTCAGCAAGTTTGGAAAATAACTTTTCCTCAGAGTTGCTCCTACAATTAGTTGGGTACACAACGGACAAATTCTAACTCCATCAAACACTACGCACATTATGTAAATTCCATTGATAGTTCGTTAGCTATAAACAACAAGTTTGGAGCCTTATTCTTTAGCTACAAAGAACACAGTCGACGGCTCATCAATTTCAACAAGTAACACAACAAGGATCAAACATATGAAAGAATTCTTCAAGTCAAAAAAAACTGGTAAATCTATGTACTCAAATCCATTACTGCTATAAATTTGCACGAGTACAAAACTATGGGCCATACTACAAGTCTCGTTACAACTGCAGTTTTACAATGAGTCTACGTTTTAGGCCTAAGAATAGCTACAAAAGTTTTGCAAACACTATACAACAAACTGTCCTGCAAGTCGTTCTTCCAGCTGCACAATAGAGTGATGCTCCGACTAAGAGACACAAATGACTTCACAGACCTGCTGCCAACTAGCAAGCTCCCCAGGGCCGCCTAAACTCTTGACGATAAAATTCAAGACAAGCCTTCCTGAGGTGGGCTAGCTCCAAGTCTTTCCTACCACCTTCACCAAAGCAAGCTCCAACTCTGTCTTGTATAGTGCACAATGCAAACATACTAGTCACAACTCTGTCAAGCACATCACATTGAGAAGAGAAGCAAGCTCGACATCCTGAAAATCTCAGCCGGTGTACATGACTACTTGTTACCAAAGAGGAGAATGGAATCACCTCAATGCTGAACAAACACAAAGGACTTCACTTCAATATCAACAAAATTCGAAACAAGTTCCATCAGCAAATCGTTGGCTCCAAACAATGAGTTCAATGCCTCGTGCACCACTCGAGTTCCTCCATCAACAACTCGTTGACTCCAAACAACGAGTTCAACGCACTGCTCTCTGCTCGAGCTCCATCAACAATCCATTGACTACACATAACAAGTTCAATGACCTGTGCTCCATCAACAACTGGTTGACTCCAAACAAGTTCGATGCCTTGCTCACCGCTCGAGATCCATCAGCAACCTGTTTGGCTCCAAACAACGAGTTGAACACTCTACTCACTGCTCGAGCTCCATCAACAACTCGTTGGCTCCAAACAATGAGTTCAACGCTCTGCTCACCGCTCGAGATCTCTCAGCAACTCGTTGGCTACAAACAATGCATTCAATGCTTTGATCATAGCTCGAGCTCCAACAATAACTCGTTGACTCCAAACAACCAGTTCGACACCCTGCTCACTGCTCAAGCTCCATCAACAACTTCTTGACTCCAAACAACGAGTTCAATGCCTTGCTCTACACTCAGGTCCATCAAAAACTCGTTGACTCCAAACAACGAGTGCGACGCTCTTCTTTCTACTCGAGCTCCATCAACAACTCTTTGACTCCAAACAATAAGTTCAAACGCTCTGCTCAGCAACTCGTTGAATCCAAACAACAAGTTCACCACCTTGCACATCGCTTGAGCTCCATCATCAACTCGTTGACTACAAACAACGAGTTTAACACCTTGCTCTTCGCTCATGCTCCATCAACAACTCATTGACTCTAAACAACGAGTGCAACACCTCGCTCTTCGTCCAGGATCCATCAACGACTCGTTGACACCAAACAACGAGTTCAACACCTTGCTCTCTACTTAGGATCCGTCTACAGCTCGTTGACTCCAAATAACGAGTTCAACACCTTGCTCTCCACTCAGGCTCTGTTTACAACTCGTTGACTCCAAACAACAAGTTCAATGCCTCGCTCTTCATTCGAGCTTCGTCAACAACTCGTTGACTCCAAACAAAGAGTTCATCGCTCAAGTCCTTCCAACAACACCTTTATCTTCATGCAGTAGGCTCTCTCGCCTAACACCGGCTTAAAGTAGCCTCTACAATACTTGCTAGGGACAAACATCAGGTTTAACGACCTAATCCATCACAAAGTTCTCTATAAATTTGTCGGGCACAAATGGTAGGTTCAACATCAACTTCATTTTGGATTCTCTTTACAAACTTGCTGAGCAAAAACGGCAAGTTCAATGTTCAACTCCGTCATAGAGTTCTGTACAAACTCGTTGGGACCAAACAACAAGTCCAAACATCAGCTCCGTCTTAGAGTTGTCTCTACAAACTTTTTTGGGCACAAAAAGTAAGCTCTATGTTCAACTCCGTCTTAGAGTTGTCTCACCAAACCTGCCGGAAACAAACGACAAGCTCAAACATTCAACTCCGTCTAACCGTTGTCCTTATAAACTCGCTGGGATCAAACAACGAGTTCTACGACCAAATCCATCTGAGAATTGCCTCCAAAAACTTGTTGAGCGCAAACAGCAAGTTCAAAGTTCAACTCCATTACTGAGTTCTCTCTAAACTTGCTAGGTTGCAGAATTATCTATTGACTTGATGGGATCAAACAACAAGCCCTACAACCTACTCTGTCTCAAAGTTACCTCTCCAAACTTGCTGCTCGCAAATAGTAAGCTTTACTTCCAACTCCGCCTCAGAGATGTCTCTCTCCAAACTTGCTGGGATCAAACATCAAGCTCTACATCAACTCCAACTCAGAGTTGCATCTACAAAACTTGCTGAGCACAAATAGCAAGATCTACGTTCAACTTTGACTCAGAGTTGCCTCTCCAAACTTGCTAGAATCAAACAGAAAGTTCTACGACCAACTCCGTCTAAGAGTTGTCTCTCCAAACTGGTTGTGCTCAAACAGCAGGTCAATGTTCAACACCATCGCAGAGTTGTCCCTTTGAACTTGCTAGGATCAAACACCAAGCTCTACATCAACACCACCAAAGAGTTGCCTCTCCAAATTTATTGGGCGCAAACAGAAAGTTAAACATTCAACTCCGTCTCAAGAGTTGCTTCCTACAAACTTGCTGGGATCAAACGGCAAGCTCTACGACCAACTTTATCTCAGAGTTATCTCTCCAAACTTGCCGGAATCAAACAACAAGCTCTACATCAACTTCACCTCAGAGTTGTCTCTGCCAACTTGTTGGGAACAAACGACAAGTTCAAATATTCAACTCCGTCTCAGTTTCCTCTACAAAACTTTCTCGGCAGAAACAACAAGCTAAACGAACAACTTCGTCCGAGAGTTGACGCTCCAAATTTTCTAGGCACAAACGACAAGTTCAACGTCAACTCTGTCTCATGGTTGCTTCTTACAAACTTTTCGGGATCTAACTGCAAGCTCTACATCAAATCGATCAAAGTGTTGCCTCTCCAAACTTGCTAGGCGCAAACGACAAGTTCAACATCCAACTCCGTCTTAGAGTTATCTCTCCAAACCCACTGGGAATAAACGTCAAGCTCAACGTTCAACTCCGTCTAGAGTTGCCTTCTCCAAACTTGCCAAGATCAAACGCCAATCTAAACGACCAACTCCATTGAGAGTTGCCTCTCCAAATTTGTTGGCGCAAACAGCAAGTTCAATGTCAAACTCATCATGGAATTCTCCATTAACTTGTTGGGAACAAATAACAAGTTCAACATTTAACTCCGTCACAGAGTTCTCTCTAAACTTGCTGGGATCAAACAACGAGTTCTACGTTCATCTCCATCCCATAGTCGCCTCAACAAACTTGCTGGGATCAAACAACAAGTCCGTTGTCCAACTGCCTTCCGAAGTTTGTACCTGCTACAGCACTTCTAGGTCAGCAACATATACAAGATCCAACTGTCAAAGCACTCAGCTCCCAAAACAACGTAACTCTTGTCCAATAATGAAGCACTCGATTAACAAAACAAGCGAATAAGACAATGCTTGGTTGACAAAAAAGCGGTTCATCAAAATGTGCAACGGTACGCCTGATCAACAAAATCAACAGTCAAACAGAATGTTCGATCGACAAAAGTTTGTACTCATTGAAAAATGCAAGAACAAGTTGACTAACACAAAGAAGTTGTCATCGCCAAAGGAAACTCTACTCGTTGATCCATAAACCAAGGATTGAAAAAGATAAAAACTTTGTATGCACATATATGCTTATACGTGTATATAATTGTATGCAAGCACCCACACAGAGATGATTTAAACTCCAACTCAGTGAATCCCAACCCCTTGGTCCACAAGTTCAAGCTTCAGCTCATCATCAACTACTAAGTTTCTAAACTCCAACAGTAAGAGAGGAAAAAAAACACAAAAGATGGAAACTCTCGGGGTCCAAATCCAACACCTGAAGCTCCCAAAACCTAAAAATTCCAATATACTTAGGTTTACATCAGAGTGGGTAAACGGGTATAAGACCCGAACCCGAAACCCAAACTCCAAACCCTGAGCTCAAAACCCCACACTCCGAAGCTTCAACTCCTCACGTTGGAGAAAACCCAACTCAATGCTCCACAAACTCCGACGCAAGCACCAAGACCAACTACGAGCCTCGACGACTGCAAGAGAGGGATGCGAATTGCTCCAAAAAATAACAAGAAGTAGCTCAATGTCCCAAGTAGCTGGACGAGAAGATTGTAGCTCAACGAAGACTCCCATAGAACGATGAGAGAATTGCTCGACCAAACCCATAGACGAGGGTAGAGCTCGACCAAACCCATAGCTCAATGGCAGTAGCTTGACAAGGAAACTATAGCTCGACGGAGATCAGAGCACGAAGACGGTAGCTCGATCAAAACCCATAGCTCAACCAAGATTAGAGCTCGACGAAATTATAGCTTGCCTGAAATTATAGTTCGATGAAGGCTACTTGACGAAAATGAGTCCAACCAAGTGAGCGAGACGCTGGGAGTAGCTCGGCAGAATCTCGAGCTCGGCAAGGCAATAGCTTGACAGAAAAACTCTTACGGCTAAACCGCAACTTCAAGTTCCAAAAACTAAGTCACAGCTTCAAGCTCCAAGCTTTGAAGTTTAGACGACTCTATAGCTCATAACATGCCTCTTTAAAAGGTCCGAGCCTTCTTGAGGCTCATTTACAAGATATGGTCCGCTTTCAAGTCCATTAAAAGTGACAGATTAGGCCCACTAGGAGAGACACCCAACCCATGAGGGTTATAAGTCAAATCTCTTATCCCTAGACAAGAGTCTTATCTCTTAAGGGAGAGAATCAACAGGATATGAACGATTCATATTAATCTAACAGATCTATGTCAATTTCCTAAACTGTTTCTCATACCTATAAATACCCTTTCCCCTCCTCAGTCAGAAGGGAATCAATAATTAGCAATTTTTCTCTCAAACTATATTTTTCTCTCTGGTTCTGACTTGAGTGTCAGAGGGTCTGTCGCCGTGGCCACCCCCTGCGTTTCAGGCTATTTGCAGGTCCATCAGTCGCGTCAGCAACCGTCGGATTCAGATCACGGTGTTCAATCAATGATCCAAATCTACTCTCTGGAGCTCTAACTTCTTTTTACGGCGACGATCAAATGTTAGATCTTTAATAATTTTTTTCAAATATAAACTCACTATCTATTTACTCCCACACCGAAATAAGCAGCAACACAATACATTCTCTCTAAATATAAGGAGACAATAATTTCACTCTCTCTTATAGTAGGAGAAACAACCACCTCTCATAAATTTGAGTAAAATAGAGAGTAGACAAACTACCTCTAAGAATATATAATACCATCTCTTTTGATAAAACTCTTCTAATACTCTGTTTTTTTTTCTCTCTTTCTTCTTCCTCACCTCCGCTATATCTTCACTTTTCTGAAGATGTCTATTTATAGATTGTGGAAGTAAAGAATTGTCACCATCATCACCTATCCATTTTCTTTCTTTTTTTTGTAATTTTTTCTTTGTCAAAGTTGTGACAACAAATTCAGTGCCTACTTTTTTTCTTTTTCAATGTTTGATATGGTGGGGTCTCATTACTACCAACTAGTATAATGCACGTGTTAATTTTCTAAAAATTAAAGTAAAGACTGTGATGTACACGTGCGAATCACGTCTTAATAAATATAAATTTTTTGATAGTAAATATATATTTTAAAAATAATATAACATAGCACATGCGATGCACTTGTTAGTAATATGTACATCTCTAATCTCTAATATTATAATGGGAGAGTTGGACGTGACGTGCGGAGCACGTGTTAATAAAAAAAATTTAAAGTAAAAATTTTTGTTGTAAATGTGCGGTGCATGTGTTAATTTAAAAACTTTAAATTAAAAAATACACATGTCAATTAAAAAAAATTTTAAGTAAAAATGGAAGAGTTGGAGTTGCACGTGCAACGCATGGGTTTGTTTATTGACAAATTACAACTCCAAGTTTCCAAAATGTAGCACCCTATTTTTTGATTGAAACAATGTACAGCACATCTGGGTAAGGTGCATGTTTCAGATCATAAGATCAGACCTTCATAGTCATAAAACCTATATCAACAGAAAAGAAAGGAAAGTCATCAGTGATGAACACAATATTATTCACATTTAGGAGCAATAATCTTAATACAATTAGACATTTGAAGGCTCTATATGTGGTATTTAACTCTTATTTTCTCTTTTCCATAGGAAACAGCCTAAAACAGAGAAACGAAGCAGATTCAGGATTTTAAGGATGATACACAGAAAACTGCAGATCATCGGTCGATTGGTTCCCCACAGCAGGCGACTGGACAGAAAAGTTGATTTTCCACAGCCGCTCGGTGCAGTTGACTTACTCCAAAGCACGGTCGACTTGGATGATCAATTATGAAATCTTCAGAAGTCTCGACACAGTCGACTGGTTCGAAGACGAGTCGACTGGTAGGCGGCAGAGTTAAAAGATAAGATATTTGAAGATTCGTCCAAATATAATCCAAATCAGAACAGAAAAGGAAGAATAGAAGAAAAGACAAAGAAATAATACGCAGAGCAACGAGGGAGGAAATAAATAAAAGAAAAGTACTTTTCTATAAAAAGAAGAGTGCAAACCCTAATTCTCTAGCCGTGATCTATAAATACCAACCAAGAAGCATTATTCGGATCTCTCTTTCTCGCTCTCGATATCTCTCACCATCTCTCTGACGATCCTCAGCACACACCATCAACCGGATCACAAGAGTTCCAGAATCATCAACATATCAACCAAGAGCAATACTTTATCAGCATAGAAGAAGGAGAAAGGAGATCAAGTACTAAGAAAAGAACGGTCGGTCGACTGTGTGACAGCCAGCCGCTCCATCTAGCCGAACTACATCAGTTCATTCCTTCTCTTTCTAATTATTTTATGTTAATCATGTATTCGAACTTGTTGATCAATAAAAGTCTTATTACGTGGAACTAATTTCATAGTTGGGTAGATTGAAGCCGTAGTTATGTAGTGCTAAGTTCTTCTGAATGTTACTCTTTTACTTATTGATTAAACCTGATTGAAAGAATAACAATTTACATGAATCAAACTTGTTTGGAGTTCTAAGGACAGTCGACTGAAGTGACAGCCAGTCGACTGAGATACAGAACTTAAGATTATCAAGTTGTGCAGTGTAGATCTGAGGCTGTTATATGAGCATATTGAGACGACCCGTATCTCGTGCTCATAACTAGTAACACAGGAGTCCTTAGGGGTTCTTGGTTTAATCAACTTGAGGGATCTAGATCTGATACCAATTTCTAGAACCTTGAGTGTTTGTTCGTTTCCACTGTTCTTATGTTTTCTTTAAGTGCAACTTAGTAGATACCATGCTAAATACTTAATGAAAGAAACGAATTAGAGTAGATACCATGCCTAATTCTTGGCTTAGGGAAACATTAACTTTAAGGAGTAGATACCATGCCCTTAAAGAGAACAAACATGAGTAATAAGAAGAAGTTCAGAAGGTGACTTAGCATTATTGACTATTGGTGGAGATCTAAACCCAACTACTTAATAGATATTTGTGATTCAACATTTCTTAATTTAGTTTTAATCTTTTCATTTCTTTTAGACTTGTAGAACAACTCTTTATCATTCTCACTCTTTTTATTGATTAGTAAGTTAACTTCTACAATCTCTGTGGGATCGACCCTTGCTATTGCTACGCTTCTATAAACGATTCGTACACTTGCGAGGTTTTAATTTGTGTCTAGTTTATCTATTTATTTAGGTATCTAGATTGCACAACAAGTTTTTGGCACCGCTGCCAGGGATTGTTAGCATTTTAACTTACAAATCAGTAAATCTTTTCTTTTATTTTATTTTCTTTTATTAATAAAGATCTTCTTTTTTAGGTTACAGGATTTTGGTGGATGCACGGAAGGAGATAACTTCGTCCAGAGCTACTACCTATTGACGCGGAAACAGAACGCACTTTGCACAGACTAGGAAGGCTGTCTGCGGCCAACCAGTCGCCTGCTACACGGAATCAGTCGACTGCACAGAGACCAAATTCACGAGCAACAATGGCTGAGAAAATACCAAATCGAGTGCCAATGCAGGATAAATTCACGCCGAAGAATATTGAGCAACCTTCCTGCATTGCTTATCAACCTAATGTCACAGGAAATATGCATCTCTCTCTCCAATTACTTAGCATGGTTCCCCACTTTAGTGGCAAACCAGACGAAGAGCCTCACCTCCATCTGCAAGACTTCTTTGATCTTTGCAGAACTCAAAGCATCCAAGGGCTTACCCCCGAACAAATCAGGTTAATCTTGTTTCCATTTTCCTTAAAACTTAATGCTAAACTATGGTATAATTCTTTGGAACCAGGATCAATCAATTCATGGGAGCAATTGGCAACAAAATTCTTGAAAGAATTCTTTTCAGCCCAGAAGACCAAACAATTGAAAAGGGAGATTCAACTCTTCCAACAAAAAGATGGAGATTTATTCTTCGAAGCATGGAAGGATTTCAAGAACAAGCTTCTCAAGTGTCCTACACACAACATGCCTAAAGATGATCAGGTACAAGCTTTTTATGAGGGTTTAAATGATACTACCAAGGCAATTGTGGATTCAGCTTGCAACGGGATCTTGATGAGGAAAAGTGGTGAGGAGGCCATCGAATTATTTGAAGAACTTAGCGAGAACTCACAGCAATTCTAAACAAGGGGAAGAGGCATTTCTAAAAAACAGGGAGTTTATGAAATTTCTGGTAGTAATAACATACAAGTGGAAATGGCAAACATGAATAAAAAAATTGATATGCTTGTTAATGCAATGACAACAATGGGCAATGCGAAAAATCTAACAAAAGAAATTTGTGCAATTTGTTCTCATTGTGATCATACAACTGATACATGTCCCATGTCTTCGTTCACAGATCAGGAGCATGCAAACTATGTGGGGCAAGGAGTGTTCCCACCAAAGAACAACCCATTCTCGAGCACATACAACCCAGGGTGGAGGAACCATCCAAATTTCTCATGGAGCAACTATCAAGGAACCCAATCTTCACAAGGATATGCACGGAACTTCCAAATGGGAGGCGGGTTTGAAAGGCCAGTTCAAGAACAGAAGAAGTTGGATTTTGAATCCACCGTTCTTCAATTGCTCCAACAACAACATCAAACAAGCAACCAACAAGGGCAAGCAATTCAGAAATTGGAAACTCAAATCGGGCAAATCGCTAAGGAGTTGAGTGAGAGAAAGGCAGGAGAACTTCCTTCACAAACCATACCAAATCCTAGAGGCCAAGAACAGCTCAAATCAGTAACAACTCTGAGAAGTGGTAAGACAATTGAAAATAAGGTTGGAACACACACCGAAGAAACAGAAACACAACCATCAAAAGTTTTGGGATCCAACAAGGTAAGTGAAAAAGAAAGAACAGTTTTGCCACCATTCCCTCAAAGGTTAGTCAAGCAAAAGAAAGAACAACATTTATTTGACATCTTTGAAACTCTCAGAAAGGTAGAAATTAATATCCCCCTACTTGATGCTATTAAACAAATTCCTTCTTATGCTAAATTTTTGAAAGAATGTTGTACTCACAAAAGAACATTTCAGGTTAGGGAGGATGTGGCTTTGACAGAAGAAGTGAGCGCTGTTTTATTAAGGAAATTACCTCCCAAATTAAAGGACCCAGGTAGTTTTACCATTCCTTGCAGGATTGGTGAGCACTTCTTTGAGAAAGCACTACTAGACTTGGGGGCAAGCATCAACCTCCTCCCATACACCGTTTATGAAAAGCTAGGATTGGGGGAACTCCAACCAACATCCATCACGTTGCAGTTGGCGGATCGCAGCATCAAAAGACCTAGAGGTATTTTGGAAGATGTCCTAGTTCAGGTAAACGATTTCATTTTGCCTGCTGATTTTGTTGTGTTAGACATGGAGGACTCTTCAATGCCATCTTCTCTACCAATCATTTTAGGTAGGCCCTTTATGAGTACGGCTGATATAAAAATTTGTGTTAAAAAGGGTACTATAAGCATGAAAATAAATGGAGAGAAGGTTGAATTTAAAATGTTTGATACACTAAAATTACCACATGATGACCATGAATGCTATAATGTTGATGTGGTGCAGGAGATTGTTGATCAAACCTTTCAGGTACATAGCATAGAACCATTACAAGCTACAATTACACAGTCTCTAACATTGTCTAATGTTGAACAGGAACACGATGACTGGAGGATAGCAGAAACAGTACATCACCTTGAAACCCCAAAGTCATACTCAGGTAAACTCGCACCAGCATTTGAAAATATTGTGACTGATGAAATTTATGTTTCCTCGGACCAGTCGACTGGCGGACAGGATAAGTCGACTGACCCGACCACAACCAGGAACCAGTCGAATGTACCTAGACTTCCAGACATAGAGCTTAAGCAGTTGCCCGATCATTTGAAGCACGCATATTTGGGCGAGAACCAGACGCTACCAGTGATAATTGCTGCAAACTTAAGTGCACAGGAAGAGGAAAATCTGCTAAGGGTACTGCGAGAACACAAAGGTGCAATAGGATGGACCATTGCAGATATCAAGGGAATAAGTCCATCCAAATGCATGCATAAAATACTTCTTGAAGACAACGCAAAACCAAGCAGGGAAGCACAGAGAAGGCTTAACCCGTACATGAAGGAAGTGGTACGAGCAGAGATTTTGAAGCTACTAGATGTTGGCATCATCTACCCGATCTCAGATAGCAAGTGGGTGAGCCCTATACATGTGGTGCCTAAGAAAAGTGGAGTCACAGTGGTGAAGAATGAAGAGAATGAGCTTATCCCTACGAGAGTGACCACAGGATGGAGGGTATGCATTGATTACAGGAAACTGAATAACGAAACCAGGAAAGATCACTTCCCTCTTCCTTTTATTGATCAAATGTTAGAAAGATTAGCAGGATATAGTCATTATTGTTTTTTAGATGGATATAGTGGCTATAATCAAATTGCTATTGCTCTAGAAGATCAAGAAAAAACCACTTTTACATGTCCTTTTGGTACTTTTGCATACAGGAGGATGCCCTTTGGATTGTGCAATGCACCAGCTACATTTCAGAGATGCATGATGAGTATATTTTCAGACATGGTGGAAAGGTTCATTGAGGTATTTATGGATGATTTTAGTGTTTTTGGATCTTGTTTTGATGAATGCCTTCACCATTTGCAGCTTGTGCTTAAGAGATGTGAAGAATGCAATTTAGTGCTGAATTGGGAAAAGTGCCACTTTATGGTACAACAAGGTATTGTGTTGGGACATGTGGTATCAAAAAGAGGCATAGAGGTGGACAAGGCAAAAATTGACATCATATCAAAGCTACCCCCTCCCACTACAGTCAAGGGTGTTAGGAGTTTTCTTGACATGCAGGGTTCTATAGAAGATTTATAAAAGATTTCTCAAAAATCTCCAAACCCCTTTGTGACTTGTTGACTAAGGATGTTGAGTTTGCATGGACAGAAGAGTGCACAAATGCTTTTATTACATTGAAAAATCTTCTCATTTCTGCACCTATTGTCATGGCACCAGATTGGAGCCATCCTTTCGAGCTCATGTGTGATGCAAGTGATTATGCTTTAGGGGCTGTTTTAGGTCAAAGAATCAATAAGATACCCCATGTTATTTACTATGCTTCTCGAACTTTAAACGATGCACAGCTAAATTATTCCACAACTGAAAAAGAAATGTTAGCTGTTATTTTTGCTGTAGAGAAGTTTAGATCATATTTAATTAGTTCTAAAGTTATTGTTTTCACTGACCATGCTGCTTTGAGATACTTGTTTGCTAAAAAGGATGCTAAGCCTAGGTTGATCAGATGGGTGCTGTTGCTTCAAGAATTTGATCTTGAGATTAGAGACAAGAAAGGAAGTGACAATGTTGTGGCAGATCACATGTCCAAACTACTGCATGAGGAAGAAAGAATTCTCCCACTGAATGAAAATTTTCCAGATGAACAGTTATTTGAAATAAACATACCACCGGGACAGTTGATTGGTAACAGAACCAGTCGACTGGTATCTCACTGCTCATATTTTCCATAGTTTGCAGATATTGTAAATTATCTCACTGCCCATGTTTTCCCTCCAGGTATGACAAGTCAGGAAAGAAAGAGACTGGTGGCCATGTGCAGGCACTATTATTGGGATGATCCTTATTTGTTCAAATTCTGCCCTGATCAAATTATAAGAAGATGTGTGGCAGAAGAAGAGCAAATGAGTATTCTACAACATTGCCACCAATATGCATGTGGAGGACATTTTGGACCAAAAAGAACAGCACTCAAGGTATTACAATATGGGTTTTATTGGCCTAAAGTATTCAAAGATGCTTTTTCTTTTTGCAGGACTTGTGACAAATGCCAAAGGACAGACAACATCTCTTCTAGAAATCAGATGCCACTGCAAAACATCCAAGTAATCGAGCTGTTTGACGTTTGGGGAATCGACTTCATGGGTCCCTTTCCTAACTCATTTGGTTATTTATATATTCTTGTGGGTGTGGATTATGTGTCTAAATGGGTCGAGGCTGTCCCCTTAAAAACTAATGATCACAAAGTTGTTGTCAAGTTTTTGCAGGAGAACATTTTCACTAGGTTTGGTACACCACGGGCAATAATTAGTGATGGAGGGAGCCACTTCAATAACTTTCCATTTGCTTCTTTGATGAAGAAATATGGTATCACACATAGAGTGGGCACCCCATATCATCCTCAAACTAGTGGGCAGGTGGAGATTAGCAACAGAGAAATCAAGAGCATTTTGGAAAAGACAGTCAACACAAGGAGAAAGGATTGGTCGCTGCGCTTGAATGATGCATTATGGGCCTACCGAACAACATACAAAACACCCATCGGCATGTCACCATACCGTTTGGTTTTTGGAAAAGCCTGTGATCTACCAGTGGAGTTGGAACACAAAGCCTATTGGGCCATCAAAAGGTTCAATTTCGATATGAAACAAGCAGGTGACAAAAGAAGATTGCAACTAAATGAGCTTGAAGAGTTGAGGCTTGATGCATATGAAAATGCAAAAATGTACAACGAAAGGACCAAGTTGTACCATGATAAATAGTTAGCAAGGAAGGAGTTTTATGAAGGACAGAAGGTATTGATATACAACTCAAGATTAAGACTTTTTCCAGGCAAGCTCATGTCAAGATGGTATGGCCCATACATTGTTACAAGAGTCTTTCCACATGGCGCATTGGAGGTTCATAGCAAAGAGAAGAATCAAACATTTAAGGTAAATGGGCATAGGGCGAAGCCATACATAGAGATGAGCATAGAACCGCAAGAGGAAGATGTGAATCTTCAAACCATTCAATACATTGCATGACCTCATCAAGTCTAGCTGAAGACAGAAAACACAGCGCTTATTGGGAGGCAACCCAATTTTCAGGGGAGTATTTACACTTTCCTTTCATTTTCTTTTCGTTATTCATCTTTTATTTTCAGTCTCCCCTTCTTACTAGATGGTAACACATGCCTATATTTTAAGCTTTGCGCGAACATTGAGGACAATGTTCCATCTAAGTTTGGGGGTATTAGTTAGTTATAGTTGGAGTCTTTTGATTTGTTCTAGGATAAACAATTTCTTATAAAGTAAGAGTAAGGATACTTATTTACTTTAGGATTGTTGAGTTTCAGAATTCCCTACAAAATTATATGAGTCATGCGATTATACATAATAAACAAATGTGATGCTTTTTCTGGTGATTATTCCCTTTGGATCTAGTCCTAAATTGAGTTTAAGTAAAGAGAGTGATAATATATACATATATTTGAATAAAGTCAATCTACTCCAATGTTTTGGGTGCTTAGTAACTAGGGGTATTCATCACCAATGTTTACCTTTACGTCAAACGGCAACTTGAAATATGAGTATGCAAAGCACTGTAAAGTTTGTGACTTGCTGAGTAACCGGGTGGATTCATCACAAATGTTTTGCATTCGCGTCAGAAGGCAAGTGACGACTTAAAGAAGAGACTTAAAAAAAAAAACAACTCTAGTTTGCTACTCGGTTTGTAGTAGAGAAAAGGGATAATCACAGATTGAGCAGTTACATACTATAACTATAATTAATTGCATGACAAGTGTGGTTGAGTTTGGAGTTATGAATAAACAATTGCACTAGAGAAAGTGGGTATGTTTAGTTTTACTTTATCTGAAATTGTTTATATTTTTATATGTTGATGCTCACATAAATAAGAACTCTTGGTTGAGGCTATCATTATTATTCCCCTTGTTCATAAATTCACTTTTTGCTTGAGGACAAGCAAAAGCTAAGTTTGGGGGTATTTGATGAACACAATATTATTCACATTTAGGAGCAATAATCTTAATGAAATTAGACATTTGCAGGCTCTATATGTGGTATTTAACTCTTATTTTCTCTTTTCCATAGGAAACAGCCTAAAACAGAGAAACGAAGCAGATTCAGGATTTTAAGGATGATACACAGAAAACTGCAGATCATCGGTCAACTGGTTCCCCACAGCAGGTGACTGGACAGAAAAGTTGATTTTCCACAGCCGCTCGGTGCAGTCGACTTACTCCAAAGCACAGTCGACTTGGATGATCAATTATGAAATCTTCAGAAGTCTCGACACAGTCGACTGGTTCGAAGACGAGTCGACTGGTAGGCGGCAGAGTTAAAAGATAAGATATTTGAAGATTCGTCCAAATCTAATCCAAATCAGAAAAGAAAAGGAAGAATAGAAGAAAAGAGAAAGAAATAATACGCAGAGCAACGAGGGAGGAAATAAATAAAAGAAAAGTACTTTTCTATAAAAAGAAGAGTGCAAACCCTAATTCTCTAGCCGTGATCTATAAATACCAACCAAGAAGCATTATTCGGATCTCTCTTTCTCGCTCTCGATATCTCTCACCATCTCTCTGACGATCCTCAGCACACACCATCAACCGGATCACAAGAGTTCCAGAATCATCAACATATCAACCAAGAGCAATACTTTATCAGCATAGAAGAAGGAGAAAGGAGATCAAGTACTAAGAAAAGAACGGCCGGTCGACTGTGTGACAGCCAGCCGCTCCATCTAGCCGAACTACATCAGTTCATTCCTTCTCTTTCTAATTATTTTATGTTAATCATGTATTCGAACTTGTTGATCAATAAAAGTCTTATTACGTGGAACTAATTTCATAGTTGGGTAGATTGAAGCCGTAGTTATGTAGTGCTAAGTTCTTCTGAATGTTACTCTTTTACTTATTGATTAAACCTGATTGAAAGAATAACAATTTACATGAATCAAACTTGTTTGGAGTTCTAAGGACAGTCGACTGAAGTGACAGCCAGTCGACTGAGATACAGAACTTAAGATTATCAAGTTGTGCAGTGTAGATCTGAGGCTGTTATATGAGCATATTGAGACGACCCGTATCTCGTGCTCATAACTAGTAACACAGGAGTCCTTAGGGGTTCTTGGTTTAATCAACTTGAGGGATCTAGATCTGATACCAATTTCTAGAACCTTGAGTGTTTGTTCGTTTCCACTGTTCTTATGTTTTCTTTAAGTGCAACTTAGTAGATACCATGCTAAATACTTAATGAAAGAAACGAATTAGAGTAGATACCATGCCTAATTCTTGGCTTAGGGAAACATTAACTTTAAGGAGTAGATACCATGCCCTTAAAGAGAACAAACATGAGTAATAAGAAGAAGTTCAGAAGGTGACTTAGCATTATTGACTATTGGTGGAGATCTAAACCCAACTACTTAATAGATATTTGTGATTCAACATTTCTTAATTTAGTTTTAATCTTTTCATTTCTTTTAGACTTGTAGAACAACTCTTTATCATTCTCACTCTTTTTATTGATTAGTAAGTTAACTTCTACAATCTCTGTGGGATCGACCCTTGCTATTGCTACGCTTCTATAAACGATTCGTACACTTGCGAGGTTTTAATTTGTGTCTAATTTATCTATTTATTTAGGTATCTAGATTGCACAACAATCAGCTAAAGCTTTGTAACCCATAATGTTTCATCACTTTGCAATTTCTACATTATGTTTCTAACCCAATTCACAAAGCACTGAAATTGGCTTCTCCAACATTCACATTCCTAAATTAAAACTTGGATACTCTAATATGAAAACTCTCCACATCTGAATCAACAGTTAAGATATCAATTTAAACAATTTAAAGCAGGGAATGTACCCATAGCAAGAAAATTGTTAACAATTCCCCACTTGTATTACTCAAATCCATACCATATCCTCACTCACATGTAGTAACTTGATTCGCAAATTATGTAATGTAAGTTAATGAATGAGATTTACATTTCTCAGGGTAATTAATGAGATGTAAAGCAGAATATATTACTCAAATGCAATAATTTTTACAATAATAATTATAAGAACCGAACCATGCTCTTGAGTTGGCTCATTTCTTCACCCATCTTCCTCTTTATCACAATCTGGACCACGTTAATGGCTGCCTCAAGATCCTGCTTCAGTGATTCCAGCATTGGCACACTGTACTCCTCACTCTCGTCGATATTCATAAACCTGCAATTTCCACATTAACAATCAGACTAAATATACTTTCTTGCCCAATGCAATGCACATATTTACTTACAACCTTCTGGTCTATCCACAAAACCACCTTTGCATGGTAGACTCAAATAAGTTAGAAGCATAGAGATGATAAATAAAGTTATCAATCCATTGATCAAATTCAGAAGTGCATACCATGCCCCAGAATCCAGGGTTATATATGCCAACATCACCACTTGGACAGATATTAGACCCATCATTATCACATAATACAACCATTCGAAGTGCAACCTCATTACGATCAAAACTTGACGTACGGTCTGTTGATACAGTAATATATGATTCGTTTCCAATTATAGGCCATGGATCAATGTTTGAAGGATTGTTAGGACCTCCAGCTTCAAATCCTAGATGTAATTATATGAAGACATAAGTGAGAAGTATATGTAATTTTCAATCTACTGATCATTTCAGAATGTAAAGTAGGCAGAATAATTGAACTAAGAAAATAAATATGTGAATTGATAAATAATTAGCAGTAATACGCAGGTCATTTTGGCACTTTGACATTTATAGAATGATAACAGATGAGGTTGCAAAACTTGTGTCTTCAAAAGTGAGACCGATATTGAAACAAAAAGAAAGCAGAATAATAAGAATATGTCTGGATGACTAGCCACCTCGGTTAGCTGTCTATTCCCCGAAAAATAGAATAATAAGAATATGACAGACATTTGTAAAAAATTTGAAGCTGTTTAGAATCATCTTATGCATATTTGACCGTTTGTAAGAATTCTCGCTGTTATGTAACAAAGCTTAGAGTGCAGACACTGATTATACCTATATTGCTTACAAGCTCTGCCCATAATCCACCAGCTCCAGCATGGATGAGCTCCTACATTGCTCAGTATTTTCTGAACATTAGGTTGCAAATACATAACAGTCTAATAGAATATGAACCATTTTGATTAAATGGAAGTATAAAAGTACATGCAACACTGGTCAATGAACACTCAATATATTTAAGAATTAGTGAAGAATTTGAAAACTATCGAGAGTAAATTCTACCCAGTACACAATATAAATACACTAATGGACATTTGCCAATATCGAAGGGATCGAAGAGCTAATGGACACTACACTAAATGAATCAAATTGATAACTGGTTCTCTGAAATGAGTACACAATATAAATAGTAGCTTACCCAGTTTCTTCTCAATAAATGTAGTCAATTCGCTATGTACACATATAAGCCTCCTCATGTTCGTGTTTTCAAGAATCAAAATATTATGTATGAGAGGTAATCCTAAGATATCCAGATTCAGCCTTTTCAGATACAATTTTTTTTAAAAAAAATTGCCAAAAACTTCTATTCTGTTCTCCAATGTATTCCTTGTTGATACTGTTCTCTCTTTACCAATATTTTTCTTCCCTTTTTTTAATAGCATCATCGCATACATATGATATATAACGAAAACCTTGTGTCTTTTGTAGGTTATCATACCCTCACTTGTTTTTCTGGCAATGTTAAACTAAAGAATTACAAATGCTATAATTGATAATTGAGTTGATAGGCTGAATAGTTTCCTTTTTCGTTTTTCTTTTTTCTTTTTTCTTTTTAATAATGAAAGAGAGCATGATACTGTACATAAAACTGAACATATATGAAGTAATGATTTCATACCGTGACTTTAGCCCTTGTTATGGATTTAGACTTTGAGTCAATTACATAGATTTCTTCAAAATCAAGTACAAACTCTGGATCATCTGCTCTTCTATTCTTGTAGTGCTTTGTTAAGAAAACCTGTAATGCACAACATTAGTTGTTTAAGTTCCAGCTCTGCTGTAGTCCTAATGATTGTAATAAAAAGTCCTAAAAAACATAGCTTCTGCACTTGCACTTGAAACAGTGCATAAACATCTAAACAATAAGAAGAAAAATAACATGTGAAGTTGTATTTAAATTGCTTATTTGTTTTGTCTTTCATTGATACAATGCATACAGCCCAAACTCCTGAAAATGTGAAAGTTGTATAAGATTGCCAAACTGCCTGATATAGATAAGATAAAGTTTTAAACAATTATTGATAACATGCTGAGGAAGTTTATTAGATATATGATTTCAAAAGGAATGCTATGTTTTACATCATTCCAAATTTACCCCGATGTTCAGCCAATTTTTTATAGATAACATGAGAGAGAAGATATATAATTATAGATAACATGCTGAGTTAAGTTTACACCAGCAATATCTTGTTGATAGCCTGAATGCAAATTTACCCCGATGTTCAGCCAACTTTTTCTTTTTTGACAACCACCAAAATTTTGATACTGGCCTTCTCTAAACTTTTAAAGTAGTTTATATATGTCATATTAACAGGAGGAAGCTCAACTTATTGACCACAGATATTGTTTGAGTTGATAAACAGGAGTGAACCTACTCCCACTTTAAACAAAATATTGAAAGATCAAATATAGCAACTGAATTACAGATTACAAATCTTAGAAGTAAATAGAAAATCAGTGTTCTCTTTGTGTTTCGATGAACTAAACTCTTCATGTTTGGATACAGACCTTCTCTAAACTTTTAAAGTAGTTTATATATGTCATATTAACATGAGGAAGCTCAACCTATTGACCACAGATATTGTTTGAATTGATAAATTGGAGTGAACCTACTCCCACTTTAAACAAAATATCGAAAGATCAAACATAGCAACTGAATTACAGATTACAAATCTTAGAAGTAAATAGAAAATCTGTGCTCTCTTCGTGTTTCGATGAATAACTCTTCAGGTTTGGATACAGAGGCTTCTCAATAAATGGAGTCAATAAATATAAGTTTATGAGAGGCTTCTCAATTGTCTTACTGCAGATACCTGGAGGCTTCTCAATAACCGGGTAAGTTAATATTTTGATTCTCTTCGTGTTTTGATTCTTGAAAACACGAACATGAAGAGGATTCTCAATAAATATGAGTATGTAGTTAATTTCATGCTGGAAAATTCGCTATGTGCATAGGTATTTTGATAGTATTAATCCGTTATTTTCATAGACTATTTAGTATTCCAATAATCTTAGGAGAGCAGTGAGTAGCCATATTGTACCCTAGTTCAAAATAAGTTAAGTTTTAAGTATATACCTCACATTTATGCACAAACAGTATGTATATGAAACTGTTGCCCCCACACCCAAAAGAAAACAAACAGCATCACTTCCATTCCTTACACTTTAACAAACGCTTCCATTCATTTGGCCAAGATGAAGAAAATCTGCAGTAACAACCTACATTGAGATGGTATAAATATTAATTAAAAAAGAGTCAATATATATAAATCTTACCAAGCGAATGGCTTCGTCAATGACATTTTTGTATACTAATGGAGGTAGATAAACTAGCCATGCCTAGGCAAATGCATTATTCATGTTGGGCATAAAATAAGCGAGAAAGGTAGACTAAGCACATTTACTTATGACTGTAGTGCACACTATAGGTTTCTTTTTCTTTCTTTCTTTCTTTCTTTTTTTGAAAAAAAAATCCAAAATCACAAAAACAAATTCATGCAAATCATTTATACCCGAAAAGGATGGTAGCCGATGAGTTGGCAGTCTGCTCATTGTCAGTAACTGTATCAAAATACATAGCATCAGAAACATAGTACCCTGATGTGCCACTTCCATCACCATATTGGAAAGAGTAGGAACACTGCGAGCTCGAAGAATCCGAAGCAGGGCACAATGCCTCTCCACCATGGAGAGTGGCAGAAATAGAACTTATAGAATGCAAAAATTGTTAGAACCTGAATAAAAAAAAAAAAAATCCCAACAGAATTTGCGAAGAAATCAAAAACAAGGAAGAAAACAGTAAGTAAAGAATTTGCACACAGTCGAGATTTGTAATCTCTGTCCTTAAAGCAGAATTCGCCCCGTAATGTGACGGTTACCGGCGAATTGCTTCCCAGGATACAACTGTACCATCTCTGAAGAATGCAGCACCCTTGCTTCAGAGACAACGAACTGTTGTCTGTGTTGTACTCTCAACTGACACTGACACAGAGGAGAAGATGAAGAAAACAAAAAAGAAAAAATTGTCTATCTGCATGAAAGACTCTGTCTGGTTTATAGAGGAAAAATTGGACTGGAGACTATTCAGCTGCCATTACTCTGTAACAGCAGAGTAATGGGGACTCTTTAGATTCATAACTGGTAAGCCATTACTCTGCTGTTACAGAGTAATGGGCACCAATTACTGAATCTAAAAAGCTTTTCCAGTTCAGTAGGGGAAGAGTTTTTTGTCTGGGCTAAAAAAAAAAGTTTAAGCCAGACCAGAACAGACCAAGCCAAACCGAACCGAGCCGAGCCGAAGTCGAGGCCGGGGCCGGGGTCGGGGCGCGTGTGTGTTTGTCATTTTGGCTAAGTCCTCTCTCCACTACACGTTAGTGGTAACCCCCGGGTCACGCCCTTTAGTCTAGTTTTCTAGTATATATACTAGAAGAAATCATTTCCAATTTCCGATATGGGACTATCCATTTTCTCCAAGTTGCCAAGTTAGTACATTTCAAGTACCCAGCTTTGGATCAACATTTCTCATTCATACGGAATTTGTTTTTGGAAAGTGAGTATACTACGGAATAGTACTCGTCGAGAGGATTGCAATCCACTCATTTTCCTTCCGGCGCCGCCGGTGGCCGGAGCCTGCCGGAATCCGGCCCGGAAAACTGCAAAAATTAATTCCAACAATCCCCCACATGAATGGAAATTACCAGACCATGTAATCCAGACACGACAGAAAAATAAAAAACATGACAGAAAGACTCTGAGAGTACAATCGGAAAATCACTGCATCAGGAATGGTAGTAATTTTTCAACTTTGAACCACCCTTAGTAATTAGCTATCGGATTCACTTGAACCGGTAGTGATCATGATGTCTTGAACTACCCGGGCATTGATGTGAACCTAGACAATAACTATCACACAGTTTCATCTCCTCACCGAACTAAGTTTCTTGTTGTGTTCATTTTGGCCTTGAACATCCCTGGTTAATCGTGAGTGAACTTGGAGAATGTAGCCTCTCTTCATTCACCTAGAAACGGCCCCATTTCACACTCACAAGGTGATTGCCCATAAAGAGTATCCTGCTATACCCCACTTTTATTTCAAAGCTATGGGAATCATTAAAAGCCAAGCTTATCCTAACTATTTGCAGGCAGCACTTGTTTTATCATCCTAAGAATGGGTATGAGATGTTAATCTCTCAGTGCTTTCGTCGATTCAACAAGATTTAGTTGTCCCTTTGAACCTAGATCTTGGGATCTCCAATTCCTAGGTAGGGTTTCCATCAAGTATCCTCTTTCGTCATAGACTTTAAACCCATTCCTCTTGATGATCTCACAACCTGCTCTCACGACAGACCTTTAGTAAATGGATCCGCTAGGTTGTCGGCCGATTTTATATATTCTATAGAGATTACTCCATTTGAGAGCAGTTGTCTAATGGTTTTGTGTCGCCTTCTGATATGACGAGACTTACCATTATACATACAACTCAGTGCCCGTGTTATAGCCGATTGGCTGTCACAGTGTACACATAAGGCAGGCACTGGTTTTTCCCACATTGGAATATCCTCTAAGAAGTTTCGAAGCCATCCTGCTTCTTCTGCCACTTTGTCTAAAGCAATAAACTCAGATTCCATGGTGGATCTGGCCAATAACGTTTGTTTAGAGGATTTCCATGACACAGTTGCACCACCAAGTGTGAAAACATATCCACTTGTGGATTTTGAGTTCTTTGAGTCCGATATCCAGTTGGCATCACTGTAGCCTTCCAGTACTGCTGGATATCTGGTGTAATGCAGCGCATAACTCTGAGTATGTCGCAAGTAGTTCAATACTCTAGTTATTCCTTTCCAGTGACTTCGTCCTGTATTACTCGTGTGTCGGCTTAGTACATTTACCAAATGTGCTAGATCCGATCTTGTACAATTTGTTAGGTACATCAGACTACCGATTACACGTGCATATTCTAGTTGTGATATGTTTTCACCTGTGTTTTTGAACAAGTGAAGACTTGGATCGACGGGACTCTTTGCTGTCCCATTGGAGTAATTCTTAAATCTTTCAAGTACTTTCTCAGCATAATGAGCTTGAGACAAAGTAATCCCTTCAGATGTTCTGGAAACTTTGATTCCTAGGATGACATCTGCAACTCCCAAATCTTTCATGTCAAACTTGCCACTAAGCATACTCTTAGTTTGTTTGATAATGTCGTTATTGCTTCCAATAATGAGCATGTCGTCTACGTATAGACAGACCAGAATGTATCCATTTGGAGTATCTTTGATGTAGATACATTTATCGCATTCATTTATTTTGAAACCATTTGACATCATAACATTGTCAAATTTTTCATGCCACTGCTTTGGAGCTTGTTTCAGGCCGTACAATGATTTTACAAGCCTGCACATCTTGTTTTCCTGTCCAGGAACTACGTAACCCTCAGGTTGTTTCATGTATATTTCTTCTTCTAAGTCCCCATTTAGAAATGCAGTTTTAACATCCATTTGATGTATTTCTAGGTTACGTAGAGCTGCAATAGCTATCAACATTCTTATTTATGTTATTCTTATAACTGGGGAATATGTATCGAAGAAATTTAGGCCTTCTTTTTGCCTAAATCCTTGTACCACAAGTCTAGCCTTATGCTTCTCTATTGAACCATCTGGTTTCAATTTTTGTTTGAAAATCCATTTGCATCCTAGAGCTTTACATCCAGAAGCCAAGTCGACTAACTCCCATGTATGATTTTGCATAATGAAGTCTATTTCACTTTTGATTGCTTCCTTCCACATAGGAGCATTAGGCATAGACATGGCTTCCTTGAACGTTCTGGGCTCATTCTCTAACAGAAAGGCCGTAACAAAGTCAGGACCGAATGATTTTGATGTTCTAGCCCGTTTACTTCGTCTAGGCTCATCAGTATCATGTTCTGGTTCATCAACTGAAGTGTTTGCATTCCCTTGTTAACATGTACGTTTGGGGTACGTAGTATCCTTGCACGGAAACACGTGTTTAAAGAAGGAAGCATTTCTTGATTCCATTATTGTATTCACATGGATATCCGGTATATTCGATTTGTATACCAAGAACCGATATGAACTACTGTTGTGTGCATAGCCTATGAATATGCAATCAATCGTCTTAGGTCCGATGGTGACCTGTTTCGGGTTAGGTACTGCCACTTTTGCTAGACACCCCCATACTTTGAGGTATTTATACGAAGGTAAGTTACCTTTCCATAATTCATATGGCGTCTTGCCGGTTTTCTTCTGAGGTATTTTGTTGAGAATGTAGTTGGCAGTCAGAAACGCTCCCCCCCACATGTTTTGGGGTAAGCCAGAATTTAACAACAAGGCATTCATCATCTCCTTTAGAGTTCGGTTTTTGTGCTCGGCACTACCGTTTGATTCAGGTGAGTAGGGAGCAGTTGTCTGATGAACTATTCCATGTTCCGAGCAGAACATGTTAAATGGTGCATCATATTCTCCTCCTCTATCACTTCTAACGATTTTAATCGTTTTGCCAAGTTGATTCTCAACCTCAAGTTTATATTCTTTGAATTTATCCAAAGCCTCATTTTTGCTATGTAACAAATATACATAACAGAATTTTGTGCAATCATCTATGAAAGTCACAAAGTACTTTTTGCCACCTCTGGTCTGCATATATTTTAAGTCACACAGATCTGTGTGAATAAGACCTAGAGTTTCTGTGTTTCTTTCTACAGAACGTGATTGAGTTTTAGTGAGTTTGGCCTCCGTGCAAACTTCACATTTTTCTGAGTTATCTACCTTAAATTTTGGTAGCAAATTCATGTTAACTAATCTACGCATAGAATTTACATTAACATGGCCTAGTCTTTTATGCCAAACAGAGGAAGACTCAACAACATAGGCAATAGGAGTTATTTCATTAACTTTGGGAACAGCAGGAACAATAGTTTTAGGGATGACTGTCATTACATTAAACTTGAATAGTCCATCCTTTACATATCCTTTACCTAAGTATACCCCATTCTTAGATAGTACAAAATTATCAGAAACAAGTACAACTTTAAATCCATTCTTACTTAGCAAAGAACCTGATATCAAGTTCTTTCTAATGTCTGGGACATGCAGCACATTTGTGAGTGTTAGCTCTTTGCCTGAAGTCATTTTCAGCACTATCTTCCCTGTTCCTTCAATTTTGGAGGTGGAAGAGTTTCCCATGAACAGCTGTTCATCTTTGTTGCACTTCTGGTAGGAGGTGAACATTTCCTTGTCCGAGCAGATATGCTTGGTGGCCCCAGTATCGTACCACCATTTACGAGGATTGCTCCCCACAAGATTGACCTCTGATACTACTGCACAGAGGTCCAGGTCATAGAGACCAGTAGACAAGTTCTCAGCTATGTGTGCGTGGGATTTTTCATTCCCTTTTACATGTCCTGTTCCTGAACGGTTACTGTCCTTACTGCGGCACTCAGAAAATTTGTGCCCCAACTTACCACACTTGTGGCATTTCCCAGCAAACCTCTTTGCAAGAGATTTTTTGTTTGAGGCCTGTGGCAGAAACTTCCTCTTCTTGCCCTTCTGTTCGTGCTCCACCACATTGGCCTTTTCTATGGACAGATTTCCATAGGACCTGTCAGCCTTGCGATTCTCTTCTTCGATCTGCAATCTGACAATTAGATCTTCAAGAGACATCTTCTTTCGCTTCTGTTTGAGGTAGTTCTTGAAGCCTTTCCACCCAGGTGGAATTTTTTCAATGAACGCTGCAACCTGGAATGGCTCACACAGCGTCATACTCTCTGCAGCAATGTCATGCATTATAACTTGTAGTTCTTGGACTTGACTCACCACAGTTTTGGAGTCAATCATCTTGTAGTCCAGAAATTTGCCGACAACAAATTTCTTGGACCCGACGTCTTCTGTTTTGTACTTCTTTTCCAAGGACCCCCACAGGAGTTTAGACGTCTTGAAGACACAGTAGACGTTGTACAGGGAGTCTACCAAACCATTTAGGATGTAGTTCCTGCAGAGGTAGTCGCCCTGAGTCCACGCGTCAACTGCAGCAACGGAGTGTGCATCCATTGGCGCCAGCATCGGGGTAGATTCAGTGAGGAATCTGTCCAGCTTCAATGTGGTCAGGTAGAACTGTATCTTCCCTTGCCACTTTTTGAATTCAGTTCCATTGAACTTGTCCGGTTTTTCTCCCACGGTTATGTGCGTGGGCAGAACAACCGAATGTGCCGCAACCAATTGTGCAGTCACATTTTGGGTCACCGGTGTTTCGGTACTGAGAAGCCCATTAGCAACGTCAGATGGTGTGTTCTCCATGTTCTTGTTTTTTTTCTGAAATTGTTCGAAACAGAAACTTTTAGTTGGTTTTTTCCGAACAACACTTGTAAACAGACTTCACAAAACTGTTAGAATCTGTGAGGAAAAATTCTGCTTTAAGATTGTTAGAACCTGAATATAAAATAATAAAGAAAAACCCAACAGAATTTGCGAAGAAATCAAAAAACAAGGAAGAAAACAGTAAGTAAAGAATTTGCACAGAGTCGAGATTTGTAATCTCTGTCCTTAAAGCAGAATTTGCCCCGTAGTGTGACGGTTACCGGCGAATTGCTTCCCAGGATACAACTGTACCTTCTCTGAAGAATGCAGCACCCTTGCTTCAGAGACAACGAATTGTTGTCTGTGTTGTACTCTCAACTGACACTGACACAGAGGAGAAGATGAAGAAAACGAAAAAGAAAAAATTGTCTATCTGCATGAAAGACTCTGTCTGGTTTATAGAGGAAAAATTGGACTGAGACTGTTCAGCTGCCATTACTCTGTAACAGCAGAGTAATGGGGACTCTTCAGATTCATAACTGGTGAGCCATTACTCTGCTGTTACAGAGTAATGGGCACCAATTACTGAATCTAAAAAGCTTTTTCAGTTCAGTAGGGGAAGAGTTTTTTGTCTGGGCTAAAAAAAAATTTAAGCCAAACCGAACCGAACCGAGCCGGGGCCGGGGCGCGTGTGTGTTTGTCATTTTGGCTAAGTCCTCTCTCCACTACACATTAGTGGTAACCCCCGGGCCACGCCCTTTAGTCCAGTTTTCTAGTATATATACTAGAAGAAATCATTTCCTATTTCCGATATGGGACTATCCATTTTCTCCAAGTTGCCAAGTTAGTACATTTCAAGTACCCAACTTTGGATCAATATTTCTCATTCATACGGAATTCGTTTTTGGCAAGTGAGTATACTACGGAATAGTACTCGTCGAGAGGATCACAATCCACTCATTTTCCGGCCCCGCCGGTGGCCGGAGCCTGCCGGAATCCGGCCCGGAAAACTGCAAAAATTAATTCCAACAAAAATTACTATCTTAATCCATAATATCTAATTTCAACAATGAAGATCACCATGGGCATAGCAACTAATCAGTATAATTGAGAAATGAAAAAATACAAATAAGCACTTGAATAAGGGTTATAAATAGAACTTATAGAATGAAAAAATTAATATCTTCATCCAATTATCTAATTTCAACACTGAAAATCACCATAGGCATAGAAACTAAGCAGTATCATTGAGATAGGAAAAATACTTATAAAAAAAACAGTAGTTCTCTCTAATTGCTAATCTCTAATGTGTAATCTCAACAATGAAATTCATCATGGACATTGCAACTGATTAGTAGTTCCGAGAAAGTGAGAACTACTAAGCCCTCTCACATTCATCGTCTGAAGAAGCAAACAGTTAATTAAATATTCTAAAATAAAAGAGTTTCTGCATCAAATAGTATCTCCATATATCATCACTAATCAAGAACCAAGAATATTTAACATCAATTAACATCAATTAAATTACAAAAATTAATAACCCTAAAATTAAAATTTGCCTAATTAAATAAAATGAGCAATAAAAGAGTTTCTGCATCAAATAGTATATCCATATAGCATCACTAATCATGAACCAAGATTATCTAACATCCATTAAATCACAGAAATTAATAACCCTAAAATTCAAGCTTGCCTAAGCAAACAGATAATCAATTAATCTATGTATCTAAAGGAGCAATAATAAAAAGAGTTAATGGATCTGCAGTAGATGTGCATACATTTTTAGCCACTTACCCTAATACCGAAGAAGGAGCGGGTGTCGATGGGGAGATAATACCGAAGAATTCGGGTGGCGAATGGTGATGGGGCTAAAGAGCGGCGGGTGGCGATTGGACTAAAGAGCGGCGACAGCGACTGGCGAAGCGACAGCGGAACGGATCGGCAGATGGAGGAGGTACGGCGCAACGATGGCAGATGGCAGAGGTGGGCAGCGGGGATGATTTTGAGAGAGAGGGGAGAGGAATAGACGTGCGGCGGGTGGCGATGGGGCTAAAGAGCGGCGATGGTGACTGGCGAAGGTACGGCGCAACGACGGTGGATGGCGGAGGTGGGCAGCGGGGTTGATTTTTTGAGTGAGAGGGAGAGGAACAGACGTGCAGGTGGGGATGATTTTTTGAGAGAGAGGGAGAGGAACAGATGTGGGGGTGAGGGTTTGGGGTTTTGTTGAAAGCACGTGCGGTGAACAGATTCGATGAGTTTGGGTTTTAATTGCGTGTATATTGCACGGGTTGGTAGTGTAATACCCTGATTTTCCAAATATATGAAGATCATTTATTTTTACATATGGTGTGCACGTGTAGTATTTTGCCTATTATTTTCAACATGATGAATAAGCATATTGTTTTCTATAAGGATTTTCCCTAAAGCCCAAATGTTAATTTACTTATCTTTCTTTTAAAAAATATTTATTTTTGGCCCAACTAATTTATGCCCATGGATTTAAAACCCTTTTATTATTTTTCTACAACTTGTAATGTGTAGTATCTTTTCTTCCTATTTACCGGGTACTTGATGTACAAATTATGTAGTGCGGTTTGTGTGTACACGTGCACTCAATGTACACGTGCACAAGGCACAAGGTATGACCGGATTGGGTGAGTGGGCTTAGATCATGGGCGGTTACTCTTGAGGTGTGGGTAGTTTTACAACTTCCTAGTGAATCCTAGCCCTTGATCTTCCAACTCCCCAATGCATCCTAACCCTCCATCTCACTCTAATTTGTGTATAAATACCCCTCTCATTCCTTATCTCTTTTACACTAAAGTTATTATTGTAAGAGAGGCATTGTGTGAGTTTGTGTGTGGGAGCTTTTCTGTGGAGGCCGAGGAGTACTCTGAAGGATTCGGTGTGGAACAAGGAGCAAGGAGCAAGGAGTGCGGCACTGCATTGAGGAACTTTGCTGGATTCAATTACTTCCTCAAATAAGGTGGGTATTTCTCAGGACTTCTAATGTAGAAATTATACCATGATTATTATAATTGCTACCATGTTATGAAAAGTAAATTCAATGTATTAGAAATGCCTGAGCTTGCTGTTGATAATAAGAACGACTGAGTCGGTACAGTCGACTGTCGCATGAACCAGTCGACTGGTACGAGACAATTATTTTCTTGATGTGGTGATAAACGTGTATGCAAATAGACATAATGGTGTGATTACTAAGTTTGTATTTCCATATGACACATATGATGGAGGGAAGATAAATGGATGAAAAGAACTAGCGATGATTAACAATATTAAGAACTGTCGGAGCAGTCGACTGACATGTGTTCAGCCGACTGGTGCATCGATTTAAGTGTGATTATTCGGCAATTCCATGAAATGAGATATTCCATTATGTTGACCTAGTATAATGACTTGAGATTTATATCTTCATCTTCGTAAGAAGGTTATGAATAGTGTGAAGGCATGTTTAAAGTATTAGTAACTTGAAATTCCATGCTACGAGGTTACTGAACAAGGAAGGAGTGTGGTGTTTATAAATATGAATGTATGTATGCTGTGATGAAAATGCATGTGAGAACGGTGGAGAAGACAATTCCTGTTTTGAATTATGAAACTGATCAGTCGACTTAGTGCGTATAGCCAGTCGACTGAGCTGAACTTAGAATAGTGCTATAAAAAATCCCAGGACAGACGACTGGTGGATGAACAGTCGACTGTCACGTGGATGACACTGTGAACATGAAAAGTTGCGGGACAGCCGACTGGCCGTGTGCAGCAGTCGACTCTCCCGAGTATTCATGATGAACCTGTATTTGACTGTATGAGTCGACTGGTGTTCTTCCAAGTCGACTGTACAGAGTGAACTTTGATATGTATGAGATTTCATTTTATTTATTGCTGTTGGAAGTTGTGAACCTTATAATTGAAGTCTATGAACTCTTTTTATGACTGTATGGATTTATGTAAAATGAATCATAGATGGGAATTGAGAATTAAATGAACATGAAAGGCTAAGATCATGATAAGAAAGTCTGTGAGACTCTAAAATGAATTATGAGCTGAGAGTGCTCAATTGGAAATTTTGAATGGGAAATTGAACGAAAGAGTAGCTAAGTCTCCCCCGGCAGTGAAATGAAATGATATTGAAAAGAAGACCAAGGTTGGTCATGTGTAAATGAAATGATAAGTCCGGTTTGGTGGAGAGGCTAACTCTAGAGCTTTGATTTTTATTCATGATTCTGATAATTTTAGTACATAGTGAGGAGGTGATGAAAGTGAGAGAAAAACATAAGTATGAGAACTAGAGTTTACGGTGCGGGTGTGTGAGCCGCAGAATGCATGCTTGATGAGTCAAGATATGGCGCGGGCGCAACTCAGAATGATCGGACTTTAGTCACACTTGTGGGATGTTTGGTGACTGCAAGAGGATCGTGTTCAGGGAGGAGGCTTGAATTGCCACAGAATGCATGCTTGATGAGTCAAGACATGGCGTGGGGTTCCCCTCCAGGGTCCAGTGCACGAGCTTGTACTCATAGACTATTTAAGATACTCACCGTAATTTCAGAAGTAGAGTAAATCATGGCGAGGGATTGAACCCTACAAAAATGAAGAACGATTAAGAGGCTTGCCCTCGGACCTATGTAGTATGGGATGCATAGAATCCGAATAAGTGCGCATTAGTGTCATGTAAATTAAATAATTGCATTAAGGAATAAGTGCACAATCACGACACGACATCATTAAGATTTCCGTTTGATTTATATTCTTATTATGAACAAGTTTGTGATTGTTAAGAAATGAGATTCGTTATACTGTTTCTGGCATAGAGAGGATGGCCATGTATAATTATCGTCGGTTGAATAAACTGACGTACCCACAGTTTTGTATGCAGGATAAATTATATGTAAAGAGGAATGGATGCATAAAGATTTTATCATGTTATTGTACATTCATGTAAATGTTGTACATTCATGTAAATGTTGTATATTTTTACTTCCGCTGTGCAAATATAAATGTAATGAATGATATAAACTCTGATGTAAAAAGAAAAGTTTGATTTTCCTTGTAAAATTGTACTCAAAGAAAGTGAAAAGATCCTGTAGAACATCTCGAATTCAGTGATTTGGGATTCAGGGCGTTACAGAGTGGTATCAGAGCCACGCTTTCTACGCTTTCACACTTGTACAAATTTATAAGGAACGACACCCTAGATGTGGACATTAGAGTGTGTGTCTGAGTTTAGAGATTTAAATGTAAGTGACTTACGTTTGTGTTGCTCTATGATTTATGCTTCTTCCTCTCTATTCTAAGATGGCTGATCACTTCGACCCTGCTGGAGGCAACGACTGGCATATTATTGAGGAAGAGTACCATCCTGGACAGGCTGATTCTGAGGACAAGTATCACCCTGGGCAAGCAGATTCTGATGATGAGGAGTGGCCTGAATCTCGAGAGATTACCCCACCTCCAGAATCATCTGACGATTCTTCTTCCGATGAAGAAGAGGGACCAGCTCTGAGTGGCACTGTGTCTTCTTTTCAGAGGTAAGTGGAGACCCTGAAGGAGAGAGTTGGAGTTTTGGAAGCTCAGCTGGCGCAGCGAAAGGATGATTTCTCTGTTCTCAGTCACCGAGTGTGGGAGCTTGAGAAGAGAAAGAACATGACGGATGTGCTGAAGAATAAAGTTGATGAACTGCGGGAAGAACTTCGAGCAGTGAAGAGGACCCGTAGGAGTTAGATTGTTGTAGCTTCTATTTTCTTCATTCTGATGTCAAAAATGTTTTTAATTCGAATGTATAAACTTTGGAATTCAATGAAATGCAAGTTGATTTAAATTCTTGTCTTATACTTCGAATTTAATGGATCTTTTACATCAGAATATGTCGAGAAGAGGGGCTAGGAATGGTGAAGGTTTGGACCTGGAGACTGAGCTTGCAAGGGTTTATCAGACGCTGAATGCAGTGGCTGGAAACCAAGAAAGGGGGCCGGTGAATCTAGTACCTGAGGCAATTAAGCTAGTGGAATCGTTCAAGAGAATGAAACCACCAGTGTTCGAGGGTAAGTCAGACCCAGATGCGGCTGACAACTGGATTCGGCAAGTGGAGACGATCTTTGAGGTGTTGGAGACACCGGAGGGCAGCAAGGTCAAGTTGGTGACTTTGCAGTTGGAGAAGGATGCGGCTGTTTGGTGGCAGTCGATGAAGAGGACCATGGGAGGCTTGTTGCTCGGCTGGGAGGAATTTCTAGAAGAATTCCGCAGCCACTATTTCCCCTCCGACGTCCAGGAGAAGAAGGCAATGGAGTTTCTGTCACTTCAGCAAGGCAGCATGTCAGTGAGGGAGTATGAGACTAAGTTTACTCAGCTCTCCAGGTATGCTCCAGAACTGGTGATGGATGAGGCGAAGAAGGCTCGCAAATTCGAGCATGGGTTGAGGCCAAGCTTGAGATCCCGGATGATACCTCTTGGTATCAGGCGATTTGACAAGCTGGTGAAGAGGGCGGCAGCAATGGAGGCGGATATGGAGCAGTTCCATGTTGTTCAGAACCGGAGGAACAACTGGCAGTCCGAAAAGAGGCCTGCACAATCGGGGAGTTTCAAGGGGCAACCATCTGCACAGAGGTTCAAACCGACAGGGGCGAACGCTATCAGTGTAGCTGGAGGACCTGGAAACAATGTGGGGAGACCTTCTACAGTCACCTGTTACAACTGTGGAGAAGTGGAACATTACCAATCTCAATGTCTCAAACCACGGGCTGACAATCACAATGTGCCAATACAGCAGACTGGGAAGAGGCCGTACCAATCAGGGCGAGTATTTGCTTTGACGGAAGCTGATGCTGATGAGGCAGATCAGGTCATCTCTGGTACGAGGGCTGATGTTTAGTGGTTTTGTCATTTCTTCTTCCCGTTTATATTGTGAAACTGTTATGTAATGGTGTGTATTATGTAACAGGAGAACTCTATCTTAATGGAAAGAAAGCTGTTGTGTTATTCGATACTGGATCCTCTCATACTTTTGTGTCTCCTAGATTTGCTAAAGTGTTGGGAGTGGAACCGAAGATTTTTTCAGGCAAGATCTTAGCAGTAGCTACTCCATCAGGGGAAACTTTGACCACTGATCGGTATTATGCTGATTGCGAGATAGTGATTGGGGATCAAATCTTTGGCATTGATCTGATCGAGCTGACTATCTTGGGAGTCGATGTTATCATTGGCATTGATTGGATGTCGGTGTACAGTGCAAGCATCGAGTGTAAGACCAAGACCGTAACAGTGAAGGCTCCAGGTGGACCTGAAGTCACTTTCCAAGGGAAGAAGAAGTGTTCTAAGCTGGTGGCAACTATCCGCAAGAAAGAGACTCCTGTGGAAGTGCAAGGGATTCCTGTGGTTCGGGACTATCCGATCGTGTTCTTGGAAGATTTCCCTGGGTTACCCCTGCATCATGATGTAGAGTTCAGCATCACTGTTCAACCGGGAAGTGCACCCATCTCTAAGGCACCGTATAGGATCGCTCCAGTGGAACAGGATGAGGTGAAACGGCAGATTGAGGAACTATTGGGGAAAGGCTTTATTCAACCTAGTGCGTCACCTTGGGGAGCAGCAGTGCTTTTGGTAAAGAAGAAGGATGGATCGATGAGGATGTGTATCGATTACCGAGAGCTGAATAAGGTCACTGTTCAGAATAAGTATCATATTCCTCGAATTGATGACTTGCTCGACCGTCTACAAGGAGCAGCTGTATTCTCCAAAATAGATCTTCGATCAGGATATCACCAAGTGCGAGTGAAAGCTGAAGATGTGCACAAAACTGCATTTAGAACTCAGCATGGGCATTACGAATTCTTAGTTATGCCATTCGGAGTGACAAATGCACCCGCAATCTTCATGGACTTGATGAACAGAGTTCCGAGGCCGTTTATTGATTCTTTCGTCGTGGTGTTTATCGACGATATTCTCGTGTACTCCAAGTCAGAGGAGGAGCACACCGAGCATCTGGCAGTAGTTTTGCAGAAGTTGGAAGAGCAGAAGTTGTATGCCAAGTTATCCAAGTGTGATTTTTGGAAATCTGAAGTGGCATTCCTAGGTCACATCCTTTCTAAGGAGGGAGTGGCAACTGACCCTCAGAAGATAGAGGCAGTGAGAGATTGGGCTAGGCCTACTACAGTGTAGGAAGTCAGAAGTTTTCTTGGGATGACTGGATACTACCGGAGATTCATTCAAGGTTATGCTCAGATAGCTGTACCGCTTACTGGACTGACCAAGAAGAAGGTAAGCTTCAAGTGGACTGAGCAATGTGAGGCGAGCTTTCAGGAGTTGAAAGATAGGCTGACTACTGCACCTATTTTGGCTTTGCCTAGAGCAGGTTTTGAGTATGATGTCTATAGCGATGCTTCACATTATGGGCTTGGTTGTGTCTTAATGCAAGAAGGAAGAGTAATCGTTTATGGGTCAAGGCAACTACGACCGCATGAGAAGAATTACCCGACTCATGATCTGGAGTTGGCTGCGATTATCTTTGCTTTGAAGCAATGGAGGCACTATGTGTACGGTGAGAAGTTGAACATGTACACGGATCACAAGAGCTTGAAGTATATATATCAGCAGAGGGATCTCAATCTGAGGCAGCGGAGATGGTTGGAAGTGCTCGAGGATATGCGACCTGAGATCAAGTATCATCCTTGAAAAGCTAATGTTTTTGCTGATGCACTTAGTCGCAAGAGCAGTTTGGCCAGTCTGATTACAACTCAGAAGCATTTGATTGAGGAGTTGGATCGAGCAGGTATTGAGGTTGTCTTGCAAGGATTGGGAGCATCTTTGGCTCAGTTGAGGCTTCAGCCTACTTTGAATGCGAAGATCATTGCAAGTCAGGAGGTTGATGCTGATATTTTGGAGATGAAGGAGCAGGTTGGTGCTGGCAGGTTGCCCGGATTTCAAATCAGGGATGGAGTGCTGTGGTTCGGAGATAGGCTGTGTGTTCCAAATCAGGCGGACCTGAAAGAGAGTATTCTTCAGGAGGCGCATGCTACTCTTTTGTCGGTACATCCTGGGAGTACTAAGATGTACAAAGACATCAAACAGCATTTCTGGTGGTCAGGTTTGAAGCGGGATGTGGCTGATTTTGTTGCGAAGTGTGAGGTTTGTCAGCAAGTCAAAGCCGAAAATCAGAGACCCGGAGGTCTATTACAGCCGTTACCTATTCCGGAATGGAAGTGGGATAACATCAGTATGGATTTCATTACGGGATTGCCTAAGAGTCCTAAAGGCAATGATGCGATTTGGGTTATAGTCGATCGACTGACCAAGTCCGCTCACTTTTTGGCGATGAAACTCACTGCTTCGATGGACAAGTTGGCTGAGATGTATGTGGGTGAGATTGTCAGACTTCATGGTGTTCCCTCAACTATTGTGTCTGATCGAGATGCGCGGTTTACTTCGCATTTCTAGATGAGTCTTCAGGCAGCTTTGGGTACCAAGACAGATTTCAGCACTGCTTTTCATCTACAGACCGATGGGCAGACCAAGAAAGTCAACCGTATTCTTGAGGATATGCTTCGGTGTTGTATACTAGACTTCGGAGGCAGTTGGGAAAGGCATTTTCCTTTGGTGGAATTTGCCTACAACAACAGTTTTCAGGCTAGCATTGGGATGGCGCCGTATGAAGCTTTGTATGGCAGGAAGTGCAGGACTCCTGTTTGTTGGTATGAAGTTGGGGAGCGTCAGTTGTTTGGTTCTGAGCTTGTACAGCTGACTTCTGAGAAGATTGATCTGATCAGGAAAAGGTTGGTAGAAGCTCAGAGCAGGCAGAAAAGCTATGCAGACAACCGGAAAAGGGACCTTGAGTTTGAGGTTGGTGACTTCGTCTTTCTGAAGGTATCGCCCAGTAAAGGTGTGGTTCGATTTGGCAAAGGCGGGAAGTTAGCCCCGAGGTTTATAGGCCCATATAAGATATTGAAAAGGATCGGAAAAACTACTTACCGGCTTGAATTACCGGGAGAGTTGTCTCAGGTGCACAATGTCTTCCATGTGTCTATGCTGAGATTATATTCCAGATCCGAGTCATCATTTACCTGAAGTGCCGGAAGGTTTGCAGTTAGACCTGAATTACATCGAGTCTCCTGTCGAGATTGTTGACCGTAGGGAGAAAGTCTTGAGGAATAAGATGATACCGATGGTCAAAGTAGTCTGAAGAAACCACTTGGTTGAAGAGGCTACTTGGGAATCTGAGGGGAGGATGTTGAAGGACTATCCTGAGCTTTTTGCTTGATTGTATCTCTGTATCATTGTATCTTTTGTCTGTTGTTGTTGTTGTGTTGTATTTTCTGTTTTCTCGCTCTTGACTATAGTTCCGGGGACGGAACTATTCTAAGGAGGGAGTGATGTAATACCCTGATTTTCCTAATATATGAAGATCATTTATTTTTACATATGGTGTGCACGTGTAGTATTTTGCCTATTATTTTCAACATGATGAATAAGCATATTGTTTTCTATAAGGATTTTTCCTAAAGCCCAAATGTTAATTTACTTATCTTTCTTTTAAAAAATATTTATTTTTGGCCCAACTAATTTAAGCCCATGGATTTAAAACCCTTTTATTATTTTTCTACAACTTGTAATGTGTAGTATCTTTTCTTCCTATTTACCGGGTACTTGATGTACAAATTATGTAGTGCGGTTTGTGTGTACACGTGCACTCAATGTACACGTGCACAAGGCACAAGGTATGGCCGGATTGGGTGAGTGAGCTTAGATCATGGGCGGTTACTCTTGAGGTGTGGGTAGTTTTACAACTTCCTAGTGAATCCTAGCCCTTGATCTTCCAACTCCCTAATGCATCCTAACCCTCCATCTCACTCTAATTTGTGTATAAATACCCCTTTCATTCCTGATCTCTTTTACACTAAAGTTATTATTGTAAGAGAGGCATTGTGTGAGTTTGTGTGTGGGAGCTTTTCTGTGGAGGCCGAGGAGTACTCTGAAGGATTCGGTGTGGAACAAGGAGCAAGGAGCAAGGAGTGCGGCACTGCATTGAGGAACTTTGCTGGATTCAATTACTTCGTCAAATAAGGTGGGTGTTTCTCAGGACTTCTAATGTAGGAATTATACCATGATTATTATAATTGCTACCATGTTATGAAAAGTAAATTCAATGTATTAGAAATGCCTGAGCTTGCTGTTGATAATAAGAACGACTGAGTCGGTACAGTCGACTATCGCATGAACCAGTCGACTGGTACGAGACAATTATTTTCTTGATGTGGTGATAAACGTGTATGCAAATAGACATAATGGTGTGATTACTAAGTTTGTATTTCCATATGACACATATGATGGAGGGAAGATAAATGGATGAAAAGAACTAGCGATGATTAACAAAATTAAGAACTGTCGGAGCAGTCGACTGACATGTGTTCAGCCGACTGGTGCATCGATTTAAGTGTGATTATTCGGCAATTCCATGAAATGAGATATTCCATTATGTTGACCTAGTATAATGACTTGAGATTTATATCTTCATCTTCGTAAGAAGGTTATGAATAGTGTGAAGGCATGTTTAAAGTATTAGTAACTTGAAATTCCATGCTACGAGGTTACTGAACAAGGAAGGAGTGTGGTGTTTATAAATATGAATGTATGTATGCTGTGATGAAAATGCATGTGAGAACGGTGGAGAAGACAATTCCTGTTTTGAATTATGAAACTGATCAGTCGACTTAGTGCGTATAGCCAGTCGACTGAGCTGAACTTAGAATTGTGCTATAAAAAATCCCAGGACAGACGACTGGTGGATGAACAGTCGACTGTCACGTGGATGACACTGTGAACATGAAAAGTTGCGGGACAGCCGACTGGCCGTGTGCAGCAGTCGACTCTCCCGAGTATTCATGATGAACCTGTATTTGACTGTATGAGTCGACTGGTGTTCTTCCAAGTCGACTGTACAGAGTGGACTTTGATATGTATGAGATTTCATTTTATTTATTGCTGTTGGAAGTTGTGAACCTTATAATTGAAGTCTATGAACTCTTTTTATGACTGTATGGATTTATGTAAAATGAATCATAGATGGGAATTGAGAATTAAATGAACATGAAAGGCTAAGATCATGATAAGAAAGTCTGTGAGACTCTAAAATGAATTATGAGCTGAGAGTGCTCAATTGGAAATTTTGAATGGGAAATTGAACGAAAGAGTAGCTAAGTCTCCCCCGGCAGTGAAATGAAATGATATTGAAAAGAAGACCAAGGTTGGTCATGTGTAAATGAAATGATAAGTCCGGTTTGGTGGAGAGGCTAACTCTAGAGCTTTGATTTTTATTCATGATTCTGATAATTTTAGTACATAGTGAGGAGGTGATGAAAGTGAGAGAAAAACATAAGTATGAGAACTAGAGTTTACGGTGCGGGTGTGTGAGCCGCAGAATGCATGCTTGATGAGTCAAGATATGGCACGGGCGCAACTCAGAATGATCGGACTTTAGTCACACTTGTGGGATGTTTGGTGACTGCAAGAGGATCGTGTTCAGGGAGGAGGCTTGAATTGCCACAGAATGCATGCTTGATGAGTCAAGACATGGCGTGGGGTTCCCCTCCAGGGTCCAGTGCACGAGCTTGTACTCATAGACCATTTAAGATTCTCACCGTAATTTCAGAAGTAGAGTAAATCATGGCGAGGGATTGAACCCTACAAAAATGAAGAACGATTAAGAGGCTTGCCCTCGGACCTATGTAGTATGGGATGCATAGAATCCGAATAAGTGCGCATTAGTGTCATGTAAATTAAATAATTGCATTAAGGAATAAGTGCACAATCACGACACGACATCATTAAGATTTCCGTTTGATTTATATTCTTATTATGAACAAGTTTGTGATTGTTAAGAAATGAGATTCGTTATACTGTTTCTGGCATAGAGAGGATGGCCATGTATAATTATCGTCGGTTGAATAAACTGACGTACCCACAGTTTTGTATGCAGGATAAATTATATGTAAAGAGGAATGGATGCATAAAGATTTTATCATGTTGTTGTACATTCATGTAAATGTTGTACATTCATGTAAATGTTGTATATTTTTACTTCCGCTGTGCAAATGTAAATGTAATGAATGATATAAACTCTGATGTAAAAAGAAAAGTTTGATTTTCCTTGTAAAATTGTACTCAAAGAAAGTGAAAAGATCCTGTAGAACATCTCGAATTCAGTGATTTGGGATTCAGGGCGTTACAGAGTGGTATCAGAGCCACGCTTTCTACGCTTTCACACTTGTACAAATTTATAAGGAACGACACCCTAGATGTGGACATTAGAGTGTGTGTCTGAGTTTAGAGATTTAAATGTAAGTGACTTACATTTGTGTTGCTCTATGATTTATGCTTCTTCCTCTCTATTCTAAGATGGCTGATCACTTCGACCCTGCTGGAGGCGACGACTGGCATATTATTGAGGACGAGTACCATCCTGGACAGGCTGATTCTGAGGACGAGTATCACCCTGGGCAAGCAGATTCTGATGATGAGGAGTGGCCTGAATCTCGAGAGATTACCCCACCTCCAGAATCATCTGACGATTCTTCTTCCGATGAAGAAGAGGGACCAGCTCTGAGTGGCACTGTGTCTTCTCTTCAGAGGTAAGTGGAGACCCTGAAGGAGAGAGTTGGAGTTTTGGAAGCTCAGCTGGCGCAGCGAAAGGATGATTTCTCTGTTCTCAGTCACCGAGTGTGGGAGCTTGAGAAGAGAAAGAACATGACGGATGTGCTGAAGAATAAAGTTGATGAACTGCGGGAAGAACTTCGAGCAGCGAAGAGGACCCGTAGGAGTTAGATTGTTGTAGCTTCTATTTTCTTCATTCTGATGTCAAAAATGTTTTTAATTCGAATGTATAAACTTTGGAATTCAATGAAATGCAAGTTGATTTAAATTCTTGTCTTATACTTCGAATTTAATGGATCTTTTACATCAGAATATGTCGAGAAGAGGGACTAGGAATGGTGAAGGTTTGGACCTGGAGACTGAGCTTGCAAGGGTTTATCAGACGCTGAATGCAGTGGCTGGAAACCAAGAAAGGGGGCCGGTGAATCCAGTACCTGAGGCAATTAAGCTAGTGGAATCGTTCAAGAGAATGAAACCACCAGTGTTCGAGGGTAAGTCAGACCCAGATGCGGCTGACAACTGGATTCGGCAAGTGGAGACGATCTTTGAGGTGTTGGAGACACCGGAGGGCAGCAAGGTCAAGTTGGTGACTTTGCAGTTGGAGAAGGATGCGGCTGTTTGGTGGCAGTCGATGAAGAGGACCATGGGAGGCTTGTTGCTCGGCTGGGAGGAATTTCTAGAAGAATTCCGCAGCCACTATTTCCCCTCCGACGTCCAGGAGAAGAAGGCAATGGAGTTTCTGTCACTTCAGCAAGGCAGCATGTCAGTGAGGGAGTATGAGACTAAGTTTACTCAGCTCTCCAGGTATGCTCCAGAACTGGTGATGGATGAGGCGAAGAAGGCTCGCAAATTCGAGCATGGGTTGAGGCCAAGCTTGAGATCCCGGATGATACCTCTTGGTATCAGGCGATTTGACAAGCTGGTGAAGAGGGCGGCAGCAATGGAGGCGGATATGGAGCAGTTCCATGTTGTTCAGAACCGGAGGAACAACTGGCAGTCCGAAAAGAGGCCTGCACAATCGGAGAGTTTCAAGGGGCAACCATCTGCACAGAGGTTCAAACCGACAGGGGCGAACGCTATCAGTGTAGCTGGAGGACCTGGAAACAATGTGGGGAGACCTTCTGCAGTCACCTGTTACAACTGTGGAGAAGTGGAACATTACCAATCTCAATGTCTCAAACCACGGGCTGACAATCACAATGTGCCAATACAGCAGACTGGGAAGAGGCCGTACCAATCAGGGCGAGTATTTGCTTTGACGGAAGCTGATGCTGATGAGGCAGATCAGGTCATCTCTGGTACGAGGGCTGATGTTTAGTGGTTTTGTCATTTCTTCTTCCCGTTTATATTGTGAAACTGTTATGTAATGGTGTGTATTATGTAACAGGAGAACTCTATCTTAATGGAAAGAAAGCTGTTGTGTTATTCGATACTGGATCCTCTCATACTTTTGTGTCTCCTAGATTTGCTAAAGTGTTGGGAGTGGAACCGAAGATTTTTTCAGGCAAGATCTTAGCAGTAGCTACTCCATCAGGGGAAACTTTGACCACTGATCGGTATTATGCTGATTGCGAGATAGTGATTGGGGATCAAATCTTTGGCATTGATCTGATCGAGCTGACTATCTTGGGAGTCGATGTTATCATTGGCATTGATTGGATGTCGGTGTACAGTGCAAGCATCGAGTGTAAGACCAAGACCGTAACAGTGAAGGCTCCAGGTGGACCTGAAGTCACTTTCCAAGGGAAGAAGAAGTGTTCTAAGCTGGTGGCAACTATCCGCAAGGAAGAGACTCCTGTGGAAGTGCAAGGGATTCCTGTGGTTCGGGACTATCCGATCGTGTTCTTGGAAGATTTCCCTGGGTTACCCCCGCATCATGATGTAGAGTTCAGCATCACTATTCAACCGGGAAGTGCACCCATCTCTAAGGCACCGTATAGGATCGCTCCAGTGGAACAGGATGAGGTGAAACGGCAGATTGAGGAACTATTGGGGAAAGGCTTTATTCAACCTAGTGCGTCACCTTGGGGAGCACCAGTGCTTTTGGTAAAGAAGAAGGATGGATCGATGAGGATGTGTATCGATTACCGAGAGCTGAATAAGGTCACTGTTCAGAATAAGTATCATATTCCTCGAATTGATGACTTGCTCGACCGTCTACAAGGAGCAGCTGTATTCTCCAAAATAGATCTTCGATCAGGATATCACCAAGTGCGAGTGAAAGCTGAAGATGTGCACAAAACTGCATTTAGAACTCAGCATGGGCATTACGAATTCTTAGTTATGCCATTCGGAGTGACAAATGCACCCGCAATCTTCATGGACTTGATGAACAGAGTTCCGAGGCCGTTTATTGATTCTTTCGTCGTGGTGTTTATCGACGATATTCTCGTGTACTCCAAGTCAGAGGAGGAGCACACCGAGCATCTGGCAGTAGTTTTGCAGAAGTTGGAAGAGCAGAAGTTGTATGCCAAGTTATCCAAGTGTGATTTTTGGAAATCTGAAGTGGCATTCCTAGGTCACATCCTTTCTAAGGAGGGAGTGGCAACTGACCCTCAGAAGATAGAGGCAGTGAGAGATTGGGCTAGGCCTACTACAGTGAAGGAAGTCAGAAGTTTTCTTGGGATGACTGGATACTACCGGAGATTCATTCAAGGTTATGCTCAGATAGCTGTACCGCTTACTGGACTGACCAAGAAGAATGTGAGCTTCAAGTGGACTGAGCAATGTGAGGCGAGCTTTCAGGAGTTGAAAGATAGGCTGACTACTGCACCTATTTTGGCTTTGCCTAGAACAGGTTTTGAGTATGATGTCTATAGCGATGCTTCACATTATGGGCTTGGTTGTGTCTTAATGCAAGAAGGAAGAGTAATCGTTTATGGGTCAAGGCAACTACGACCGCATGAGAAGAATTACCCGACTCATGATCTGGAGTTGGCTGCGATTATCTTTGCTTTGAAGCAATGGACGCACTATGTGTACGGTGAGAAGTTGAACATGTACACGGATCACAAGAGCTTGAAGTATATATATCAGCAGAGGGATCTCAATCTGAGGCAGCGGAGATGGTTGGAAGTGCTCGAGGATATGCGACCTGAGATCAAGTATCATCCTGGAAAAGCTAATGTTGTTGCTGATGCACTTAGTCGCAAGAGCAGTTTGGCCAGTCTGATTACAACTCAGAAGCATTTGATTGAGGAGTTGGATCGAGCAGGTATTGAGGTTGTCTTGCAAGGATTGGGAGCATCTTTGGCTCAGTTGAGGCTTCAGCCTACTTTGAATGCGAAGATCATTGCAAGTCAGGAGGTTGATGCTGATATTTTGGAGATGAAGGAGCAGGTTGGTGCTGGCAGGTTGCCCGGATTTCAAATCAGGGATGGAGTGCTGTGGTTCGGAGATAGGCTGTGTGTTCCAAATCAGGCGGACCTGAAAGAGAGTATTCTTCAGGAGGCGCATGCTACTCTTTTGTCGGTACATCCTGGGAGTACTAAGATGTACAAAGACATCAAACAGCATTTCTGGTGGTCAGGTTTGAAGCGGGATGTGGCTGATTTTGTTGCGAAGTGTGAGGTTTGTCAGCAAGTCAAAGCCGAAAATCAGAGACCCGGAGGTCTATTACAGCCGTTACCTATTTCGGAATGGAAGTGGGATAACATCAGTATGGATTTCATTACGGGATTGCCTAAGACTCCTAAAGGCAATGATGCGATTTGGGTTATAGTCGATCGACTGACCAAGTCCGCTCACTTTTTGACGATGAAACTCACTGCTTCGATGGACAAGTTGGCTGAGATGTATGTGGGTGAGATTGTCAGACTTCATGGTGTTCCCTCAACTATTGTGTCTGATCGAGATGCGCGGTTTACTTCGCATTTCTGGATGAGTCTTCAGGCAGCTTTGGGTACCAAGACAGATTTCAGCACTGCTTTTCATCTACAGACCGATGGGCAGACCAAGAAAGTCAACCGTATTCTTGAGGATATGCTTCGGTGTTGTATACTAGACTTCGGAGGCAGTTGGGAAAGGCATTTTCCTTTGGTGGAATTTGCCTACAACAACAGTTTCAGGCTAGCATTGGGATGGCGCCGTATGAAGCTTTGTATGGCAGGAAGTGCAGGACTCCTGTTTGTTGGTATGAAGTTGGGGAGCGTCAGTTGTTTGGTTCTGAGCTTGTACAGCTGACTTCTTAGAAGATTGATCTGATCAGGAAAAGGTTGGTAGAAGCTCAGAGCAGGCAGAAAAGCTATGCAGACAACCGGAAAAGGGACCTTCAGTTTGAGGTTGGTGACTTCGTCTTTCTGAAGGTATCGCCCAGTAAAGGTGTGGTTCGATTTGGCAAAGGCGGGAAGTTAGCCCCGAGGTTTATAGGCCCATATAAGATATTGAAAAGGATCGGAAAAACTACTTACCGGCTTGAATTACCGGGAGAGTTGTCTCAGGTGCACAATGTCTTCCATGTGTCTATGCTGAGATTATATTCCAGATCCGAGTCATCATTTACCTGAAGTGCCGGAAGGTTTGCAGTTAGACCTGAATTACATCGAGACTCCTGTCGAGATTGTTGACCGTAGGGAGAAAGTCTTGAGGAATAAGATGATACCGATGGTCAAAGTAGTCTGAAGAAACCACTTGGTTGAAGAGGCTACTTGGGAATCTGAGGGGAGGATGTTGAAGGACTATCCTGAGCTTTTTGCTTGATTGTATCTCTGTATCATTGTATCTTTTGTCTGTTGTTGTTGTTGTGTTGTATTTTCTGTTTTCTCGCTCTTGACTATAGTTCCGGGGACGGAACTATTCTAAGGAGGGAGTGATGTAATACCCTGATTTTCCTAATATATGAAGATCATTTATTTTTACATATGGTGTGCACGTGTAGTATTTTGCCTATTATTTTCAACATGATGAATAAGCATATTGTTTTCTATAAGGATTTTTCCTAAAGCCCAAATGTTAATTTACTTATCTTTCTTTTAAAAAATATTTATTTTTGGCCCAACTAATTTAAGCCCATGGATTTAAAACCCTTTTATTATTTTTCTACAACTTGTAATGTGTAGTATCTTTTCTTCCTATTTACCGGGTACTTGATGTACAAATTATGTAGTGCGGTTTGTGTGTACACGTGCACTCAATGTACACGTGCACAAGGCACAAGGTATGGCCGGATTGGGTGAGTGAGCTTAGATCATGGGCGGTTACTCTTGAGGTGTGGGTAGTTTTACAACTTCCTAGTGAATCCTAGCCCTTGATCTTCCAACTCCCTAATGCATCCTAACCCTCCATCTCACTCTAATTTGTGTATAAATACCCCTTTCATTCCTGATCTCTTTTACACTAAAGTTATTATTGTAAGAGAGGCATTGTGTGAGTTTGTGTGTGGGAGCTTTTCTGTGGAGGCCGAGGAGTACTCTGAAGGATTCGGTGTGGAACAAGGAGCAAGGAGCAAGGAGTGCGGCACTGCATTGAGGAACTTTGCTGGATTCAATTACTTCGTCAAATAAGGTGGGTGTTTCTCAGGACTTCTAATGTAGGAATTATACCATGATTATTATAATTGCTACCATGTTATGAAAAGTAAATTCAATGTATTAGAAATGCCTGAGCTTGCTGTTGATAATAAGAACGACTGAGTCGGTACAGTCGACTATCGCATGAACCAGTCGACTGGTACGAGACAATTATTTTCTTGATGTGGTGATAAACGTGTATGCAAATAGACATAATGGTGTGATTACTAAGTTTGTATTTCCATATGACACATATGATGGAGGGAAGATAAATGGATGAAAAGAACTAGCGATGATTAACAAAATTAAGAACTGTCGGAGCAGTCGACTGACATGTGTTCAGCCGACTGGTGCATCGATTTAAGTGTGATTATTCGGCAATTCCATGAAATGAGATATTCCATTATGTTGACCTAGTATAATGACTTGAGATTTATATCTTCATCTTCGTAAGAAGGTTATGAATAGTGTGAAGGCATGTTTAAAGTATTAGTAACTTGAAATTCCATGCTACGAGGTTACTGAACAAGGAAGGAGTGTGGTGTTTATAAATATGAATGTATGTATGCTGTGATGAAAATGCATGTGAGAACGGTGGAGAAGACAATTCCTGTTTTGAATTATGAAACTGATCAGTCGACTTAGTGCGTATAGCCAGTCGACTGAGCTGAACTTAGAATTGTGCTATAAAAAATCTCAGGACAGACGACTGGTGGATGAACAGTCGACTGTCACGTGGATGACACTGTGAACATGAAAAGTTGCGGGACAGCCGACTGGCCGTGTGCAGCAGTCGACTCTCCCGAGTATTCATGATGAACCTGTATTTGACTGTATGAGTCGACTGGTGTTCTTCCAAGTCGACTGTACAGAGTGGACTTTGATATGTATGAGATTTCATTTTATTTATTGCTGTTGGAAGTTGTGAACCTTATAATTGAAGTCTATGAACTCTTTTTATGACTGTATGGATTTATGTAAAATGAATCATAGATGAGAATTGAGAATTAAATGAACATGAAAGGCTAAGATCATGATAAGAAAGTCTGTGAGACTCTAAAATGAATTATGAGCTGAGAGTGCTCAATTGGAAATTTTGAATGGGAAATTGAACGAAAGAGTAGCTAAGTCTCCCCCGGCAGTGAAATGAAATGATATTGAAAAGAAGACCAAGGTTGGTCATGTGTAAATGAAATGATAAGTCCGGTTTGGTGGAGAGGCTAACTCTAGAGCTTTGATTTTTATTCATGATTCTGATAATTTTAGTACATAGTGAGGAGGTGATGAAAGTGAGAGAAAAACATAAGTATGAGAACTAGAGTTTACGGTGCGGGTGTGTGAGCCGCAGAATGCATGCTTGATGAGTCAAGATATGGCGCGGGCGCAACTCAGAATGATCGGACTTTAGTCACACTTGTGGGATGTTTGGTGACTGCAAGAGGATCGTGTTCAGGGAGGAGGCTTGAATTGCCACAGAATGCATGCTTGATGAGTCAAGACATGTCGTGGGGTTCCCCTCCAGGGTCCAGTGCACGAGCTTGTACTCATAGACCATTTAAGATACTCACCGTAATTTCAGAAGTAGAGTAAATCATGGCGAGGGATTGAACCCTACAAAAATGAAGAACGATTAAGAGGCTTGCCCTCGGACCTATGTAGTATGGGATGCATAGAATCCGAATAAGTGCGCATTAGTGTCATGTAAATTAAATAATTGCATTAAGGAATAAGTGCACAATCACGACACGACATCATTAAGAGTTCCTTTTGATTTATATTCTTATTATGAACAAGTTTGTGATTGTTAAGAAATGAGATTCGTTATACTGTTTCTGGCATAGAGAGGATGGCCATGTATAATTATCGTCGGTTGAATAAACTGACGTACCCACAGTTTTGTATGCAGGATAAATTATATGTAAAGAGGAATGGATGCATAAAGATTTTATCATGTTGTTGTACATTCATGTAAATGTTGTATATTTTTACTTCCGCTGTGCAAATGTAAATGTAATGAATGATGTAAACTCTGATGTAAAAAGAAAAGTTTGATTTTCCTTGTAAAATTGTACTCAAAGAAAGTGAAAAGATCCTGTAGAACATCTCGAATTCAGTGATTTGGGATTCGGGGCGTTACAGGTAGATTGACAAAACATTTACAAGTGACACTAAGGCCTTCTCCCATTATAATATTAGAGATTAGAGATTATATTATTATTATATTATTATTTTAAATTATTTGTATTATCTTTTTACATTCAAAAAATTTATTTTGTGCAAAAAAAGTTATAAATAAAACATTTAGCATCCAAAATGTGCACCTCATTTGAAATCTCAAACCAAAATAGCATATTCTAAAGAAAATGTCAAAAATGAAATTTAAAATGGGAAAGTAGATGGGGAACCATTAAGAATGCTCTTAGCCTTAGGCATGTATTTCAGTTGGTAACTCGAATACAAGCGTATCAGATTCTTGAGTGAAGTGATTGCAGGATTTAATTTCACCAAATGATGACATGCTCGAAGTATAGGATAAGATCTGTTTGCTTGGAAATGGTGGCTCAGTAATTCTGAAGATCCCAACGATGAGATACTCCAATCTAGTATACTGCTCCTGTAGGATAATGGCTCGATTCTGGTATTTGGTATCTGTAGTGTTCGAAAGTTTCAGAGCTTCAGTCGACTGGATGGAGGAGCAGTCGACTGTCCAGAGAGGAGTTTTCGAAGACTGAGTATACAGCAGCAGCAGTCGACTGTACGTGGGAGTCAGTCGACCGTCCAGGAGGAATCAGTCGACTGGTATGAAGACCAGTCGACTGTCGGCGGGTTTTGGATCCAGATTCGGCCCAATTCGAAAAGGCCCAATAGTTTCCCTATAAATACACCCGTTAGGGTTTTGTAAATTGTAACACCTAATTCAGATTTTATAGCCGTCATCTCTTGTAAAGGCTTTGTTTGCCCATTGGAGATCATAGTAAAGAAACCCCAACCGCCCCTTGTGGATGTAGGCATCGTTTTGCCGAACCACGTAAATCTTGTGTTCTTGTGTTGCTTGTTTTTCTGTTTTTCTCTCGCTGGTTCTCTCTTTGTTTCCGCGTTGGTTTGATTGTTGGTTTGATTTGTATTCCGCACAACAAGTGGTATCAGAGCTATTGGTTCGACCTAGAGGGAGATGGCGGGTGATGCAGATGCAACCAAGGATGTTGTGGGATCAAGTTCGTCAAGAACAACGATTCACAACGCAAAATTTGAAGTTGAAAAATTTGATGGGACAAACAATTTCGGGATGTGGCAATGTGAGGTGTTGGATGTTCTTGTTCAACAAGAACAAGATGTTGCTTTGGAGGTAGAAAAACCTAAGGATATGTCCGAAGCAGATTGGAAGAAGTTGAATCGAGTTGCGTGTGGGACTATTCGGCTCTTTATTGAGAAGGCTCAGAAGTATGATTTGATGAGGGATACCGTTGCTGCGGTGTTGTGGAAGAAACTCGAAGACAAATACATGAGGAAAAGTTTGGAGAATCGGCTGTATTTGAAGAAGAGACTTTTTCGCTTCACCTATACGGAAGGTATGTCTATGAATGCTCATGTTGAATCATTTAATAAATTATTGGCTGATTTGTTAAATTTGGATGAGCAAATTAAGGATGAGGATAATGCTCTAATTCTGTTGAATTCATTACCTGAAAGTTATGATCATTTAGCAACTACTTTATTATATGGAAAAGATACTGTGAAATATGAAGATGTTGCAAATGCTCTGTTGAATAATGAAACTAGGAGAAGGGATAAAATGGTTGATAGAGAAACTTCTGAAGCTTTAATTGTAAGGGGCAGGACTGAGACCAGATCTGAGTCCAAATCTGGGAAAAAGGGAAACAAATCTCGTTCCAAATCGAGAGGAGTTTCGAAGGACAGGAAAATACCGGCCAAAGATGAATGTGCTTTCTGTCATGAAAGGGGGCATTGGAAAAAGGATTGTCCAAAGCTACGAAATAAGGGAAATTCGACTGCAAATGTGACTGTTGATAATTTAGAAAGTGGCGAGGATTTTTCTTTTGCACTGGCTTCTAGTCCCTCACTTTATCAAGAAGTATGGTTTCTTGATACAACAGCCTCCTATCATATGTCTTGGAAAAAGGAGTGGTTTACTTCTTTGGAGTATATGGATGGTGGTGTAGTTTTGATGGGAAATGATGCACCTTGTAAGAAGGTAGGAATCGGGAAGATTGAATTGCTAATGCACGATGGTTTTATTAGGGAGCTTTCAGATGTATGGTATGTTCCAGATTTGAAAAAGAATCTGATTTCACTAGGTGCTTTGGAGGCCAGTGGATTGAAATTTGCTAGTGAAGGTGGCATTCTGAAGGTGACTTGCGGATCACTCGTGGTGATGAAAGGGAAAAGAAAGAGGAACTTGTTTTTCTTGCAGGAAAAAACATATTTGGGTCAGGCTGCCAGTGTAACTGAGAAGCCTAAACAGGTTGTTCCCGACTCTACCAGGTTGTGGCATATGCGACTCGGGCATGCAGGAGAAAAGGCCTTGCAGGGGCTTGTGAAGCAAGGGTTGCTTAAAGATGCTAAAGGGTGCAAGTTGGAATTTTGTGAACATTGTGTTTTGGGTAAGCAAACTAGGGTGAAATTTGGTACAGCTGTACATCAGACAAAGGGTATCCTCGATTATGTGCACACAGATGTTTGGGGCCCTACTCAGACACCTTCTATGAGTGGAAGACACTGGTTTGTTACTTTTGTTGATGATTACTCCAGACGAGTTTGGGTATATACCATGAAGCACAAAGATGAAGTTTTGACATTGTTCACAAGTTGGAAGAAGAAAGTTGAAAATCAGACTGGTAGGAAGATTAAGGTTCTGAGGTCAGATAATGGAGGGGAATACAAGAACGATCCGTTTATGAAGTTGTGTGAAGATGAAGGGATCCAGAGGCACTTCACAGTTAGGAAGACTCCACAGCAAAATGGGGTTGCAGAAAGGATGAACAGAACCTTACTTGAGAAGGTGAGATGTATGTTAGCACAGTCTGGATTGAAGAAGACATTTTGGGCAGAAGCTGTTATATATGCAAGCCACATTGTCAACCGTTTACCATCAGCAGCACTTGAAGGCAAGACGCCTATTGAGGTATGGAGTGGTAAACCTGCATCTGATTATAGTTTTTTGCATATATTTGGTTGTCCTGCTTATTTTCATGTAACTGAAACTAAACTTGATGCAAGAGCCAAAAAGGCTATATTTGTTGGTTTTAGTACTGGTGTCAAAGGTTACAGGTTGTGGTGTCCAGAACAGAAGAAGTTAGTAATCAGCAGAGATGTGACTTTTGATGAGACCAGCATGATGAGCTCGGGACAGTCGACTGATGGTATAGGACAGTCGACTGGTGAGCAGCAGAAGAGTAGGACAGTTCTCCAACAGGTAAGTAGCAGAATCTCGGGACAGTCGACTGATGTACAGGAGCAGGCGACTGGTGGTCTAGAACAGCAGAAGAGTGGGAGCTCGGGACAGTCGACTGTTGGCAATAATCAGTCGACTGGTAGGAGAGTTCTCCAACAGGTGGAGTTAGAAAAGTTGTCAGTTGAGAATCCTGTTCCTGTCCAAGATGAAGATGATGTGGTTGATACTGAGAATGATGAAGAAGTTCCTATCCAGCAGGAAGAATCAATTGCAGTAAGAAGGCAAAGAAGAGATATCAAACGACCGTCTCGTTTTACAGATACAGTTGCATTTGCTCTTCCCATTGTGGATGATGAAGTTCCCTCCAACTTCAAAGAAGCCACTAGAAGTTCAGAAAATGCAGATTGGAAAGTTGCTATGGATGAAGAGATGAACTCTCTTCATAAGAATAAGACTTGGGATCTAGTGCAACTACCAAAGGGGAAGAAAGCAATTGGTTGCAAGTGGGTGTATACGAAGAAAGAAGATCCAAAAGGCAGTGTTCGGTTCAAGGCTAGACTAGTTGCAAAGGGGTATGCTCAAAAGGAAGGAATTGACTATAATGAAGTGTTCTCTCCGGTTGTGAAGCATCCTTCTATTCGGATTTTGTTAGCTTTGGTAGCACAGTTTGATCTTGAATTGACACAGATGGATGTGAAGACTGCGTTCTTACATGGGGATCTAGATGAAGAAACTTATATGTCGCAGCCAGATGGGTTCAAAATTGCTGGGAAGGAAAATTGTGTTTGCAGGTTGAAGAAGTCTCTCTATGGGTTGAAGCAATCTCCAAGGCAGTGGTATTTGAGGTTTGACCAGTTTATGAAGGTGCAGAGATATTCCAGAAGTGAGTTTGATCATTGTGTCTACTTCAGGAAATTGCAGGATGGTTCTTTCATATATCTGTTATTATATGTGGATGACATGTTGATTGCCTCTAAAAATGCTAAGGAGATTCAAAATTTGAAGAATCAGTTGAGTTCTGAATTCGAGATGAAGGATCTTGGTGAAGCCAAGAAGATACTTGGGATGGAGATAGCTAGAGACAGAGCAAAGGGCGTAGTGAGTTTGACACAGAAGCAATATCTTTTGAAGGTGCTGAAACGGTTCGGTATAGATGAGAAAACTAAACCAGTTAGCACACCCTTAGCCAGTCATTTCAGAATTAGTGCTTCTCAGTCTCCAAGTACAGATGAAGAGAGACAGTATATGGCGAATGTACCTTACACTAGTGTGGTTGGCAGTTCGATGTATGCCATGGTTTGTACTCGACCAGACATCTCTCAGGCGGTGAGTATGGTTAGTCGATATATGCATGATCCAGGCAAAGAGCATTGGCAAGCGGCTAAATGGATTTTGAGGTACATAAGTGGCACCACAGATGTGGGTTTGAAATTTGAAAGGGATGACAATATTAGCAGGTTATTGGTTGGATATGTTGATTCTGACTATGCAGGTGATCTAGATAAGAGGCGGTCTACTACAGGCTATTTGTTTACTATGGCTAGGGCACCTATAAGTTGGAGGTCAAATTTGCAGTCCACTGTAGCGTTGTCTACTACTGAGGCTGAATACATGGCGGTTGCTGAGGCCATGAAGGAAGCCATTTGGATACATGGACTTTTGAAGAGCTTGGGAATTCATCGGGAGAAGGTGGAGGTACACTGTGACAGTCAGAGTGCTATTCATTTAGCGAAGAACCAAGTTCATCATTCGAGGACCAAACATATTGATGTCCGTTATCATTTTGTGCGTGATTTGATAAAGGATGGTGATATTCATTTGGTGAAGATTGGAACAGCTGATAATCCTGTGGATATGTTGACCAAAGTTGTTGGGGCAGCCAAGTTCAAGCATTGCATGAACCTGGCTAATATTTTGCATGTTTGATAATTTGGCATGGGCGATTGGGATAGTACTTTGCTATTGGTTTGTTTAGTATGTGATATCATACTAAGGTGGAGTTTGGGTTCGTTTGTTGCATTTGGTGATGAGCAGTTGTTTTGAAGTATTTGTGGAGATTGCTTGGGCTACTTGGAAGATTTCACCAAGGTGGAGATTGTTGGATACTTGGAAGATCTCGCCAAGGTGGAGATTGTAGGATAATGGCTCGATTCTGGTATTTGGTATCTGCAGTGTTCGAAAGTTTCAGAGCTTCAGTCGACTGGATGGAGGAGCAGTCGACTGTCCAGAGAGGAGTTTTCGAAGACTGAGTATACAGCAGCAGCAGTCGACTGTACGTGGGAGTCAGTCGACCGTCCAGGAGGAATCAGTCGACTGGTATGAAGACCAGTCGACTGTCGGCGGGTTTTGGATCCAGATTCGGCCCAATTCGAAAAGGCCCAATAGTTTCCCTATAAATACACCCGTTAGGGTTTTGTAAATTGTAACACCTAATTCGGATTTTATAGCCGTCATCTCTTGTAAAGGCTTTGTTTGCCCATTGGAGATCATAGTAAAGAAACCCCAACCGCCCCTTGTGAATGTAGGCATCATTTTGCCGAACCACGTAAATCTTGTGTTCTTGTGTTGCTTGTTTTTCTGTTTTTCTCTCGCTGGTTCTCTCTTTGTTTCCGCGTTGGTTTGATTGTTGGTTTGATTTGTATTCCGCACAACAGCTCCGACCCTTGCAATTTTCGAACTCTCTAGCTCTGGTACACTGGTACTTGCGTAAACAATCGTGGCATCATCCAAGTCACAACAAAAAATCTTCTTTTGCCTCTAAACCACTCTTTATTTAGTCTCAAGTTCTGACTGATGTTGGAGAACGAACTCAACATCATTACCATTTAGAGTCTTATTCTCGTAGAGCATTCACTATCTTTGCTAAAAACCCAATATTTAGCAATTGAGTTGAAAAAACTCTCCACTATCGTTTGCTAAAAATTCAAAATTTAGAATAGAAGTACACAATCGACTGCTAAAAATAACAGCAGCTTTAAACGATTGCTAAATATAGAAGACGGAAGATGATGCTCCGTCCGTTTAATTTTTTTTTATTTTTATAATATGGTCGGACGGAAGTTCATCTTCAGTCCGCTAAGTTCTTTAATATATTTTTTTCTCAAAATTATTAAAATGCCATCTAAAAAATTACAAAATTGCCATTTAAATAAATTTTAAAAATTAAAAAATAAAAAACATGCTCGGACGGAAGAAGATCTTCCGTTCGGCAATTTGTTCATAATTTTTTTCAAAAATTTACTAAATTGCCATTATAATAATTACGAAAATGCTATTAAAATATCAAAAAATTTCAAAAAGAAAAAAATTGCTGGACGGAAGAAGATGGTCCGTCCGACATTTTTTTCAATTTTTTTTAAATATTACTAAATTGCCATTACAATAATTATGAAAATGTTATTAAAATAATTTTAAAAACAAAAATAAAAAAAATGCTCAGACGGAGCCAAAAAGAAGCTTTAAAAATAAAATATCGTCTAGCCTTCTAAATTTAGCACTAAACAACTGGAGCATTCGACATCAAAAGCGCTATTTGCCAAATGCTAAAATTGTAAAATTTAACAGCAACCGATAGTGGATGCTCTTACAATGAGCTCTTTACTGGCCGCCGTAGGCACAAACGATGAGCTGGGCCAAAAAAGTCAGAACCCTTTCTGCAGCCCTATTGGTGAAACCTTTTATCTTGGACCCAGATTCTTTCAAACACCGTTTTACTGTGGAACAACTCGATCAGGCATACAGAGCAAAGCTTGTCCTATTCCTCTCCGTCCTCTAAATTAACTTTGCCGTCATTAAAGTCATGATTGTAAACATTATACACATCCAATCATCACACTGTTGTTTCTCAATCACTGAGCATAATTCTATATATAGGTGCTTGAAATTGTTTTTATTATGGAAAAAAACTAAAATTGTACGTCCGAATACATTATTCTGAACTTATTCGAAGGGGGCATAAACCCACCGCCCGCTTGATTAAAAAGGAGGACTTCATTAAAATGGAGGAAGGTACACAATTCAAAGAACCAAATGCATAAAGTGAAAGAAACATAACAGATCAGTACCGACCCCTTGAATCTCAAATTGAATCAGGAAGAGAGTTCAAGAGATCTGAAAATCAAACTGAATACACAAACAGTACGATAGAACAAAATATAAACATTGAAGATTATTACTTTTGAACTATCAGCTTCGGTTTGCCGTACGGAGCTTCCATACTGTAATGCTGTCCCATACCTAGATGAGCAATTAGCAGCCAAACATGCGTAAGAAGCTCCCCTCCTACACTCAGCTGCTTCGCATGAACACTCCCCCTACAACGAATTGCAGCAAAGGATAACATCTCCACCCAAACTGCACTCACTACTCTCCATCTCTTTGCACTACTTTTTATAGCGACTAAATCATGAGCAAGCCTACAGGCATCAAAAATAAGTAATCTGTTCGCAGACTTCCTGTTCCCTTCCTCCCCTTTGTTCACTACAGGGAAAGTGCTAAGAAGCAACTCGCAAGCTCTTGCTTCATCCAATATTTTCGAAGGATCTTTCTCACGTAAGAAAAGCTCTGTTGGGGTAGCACAAATGTCGGCAAACCTAAGCTTTCCAATTCCAACACTCACCATATGTGGGCGCTGCACCAACAGGTACAACATGTAACGCGCTATTTGTCTGCTTATATCTTTTAGAACTTTGATTCTGTCACTATTGTCTCGTTCTTCTTGATGATAGCAAATATCTGTGGCAATGTGCCAGAGAAGGATGCTCTCGTCGAATTCTGCCTCATCAATGCTCCACCCAAGATCCTTCCGGAAACCCTTCTGCATGAGAGACCATTCCCCTCTGCATGTATTATAACGTGTGTAGTCTTCTACACTCCCCCAGGACTTCTCCTGCAACTCATTGAAGATTAGCTTTTCAAGCTCCTCTGATATATCAGCGGCCTCTGTGTAATGGAAAAAATCCCAAGTTTCTTTTACATTCAACTTTTTCAAAAAATTCCTGAATATTGTACGATGCCGATCTCTGAGACAGAAATTGATTAAACTGTACTGGTATATTTTATTGGACCATCGTCGGCGTGACTTGATGAGCAAATGGAAACGACAAATAAATTGACAAATCTTGCTAATAATGAACAGCTTTTTCCTGCCGTAACCTTCAAGCCAGATAAACGCCCAGTCGGAGAAGAGGAGCAGAAAAATTGAAATCATGTCAAGAGCAAGAGCAACTAGTAACAAAATGTAGGTTATAGTCTTGTCTGCCTCCTTGTAACCATCCTTTGATGATAAGATGAAAATAACAAGAGATATAATGATCATAGACAAAGATGTAGCACGTGCAACAAGACCGGTCAAAGTATAGACGAATGATGCCTTCGTATACAACACATCGAACATAAAAGAAAGCTCAATCTCTACCACTTTGAAAGCCTGGACAGGAAGTCGCTGCAGGAAGAAGGACCGACTTTTCAACCGATCTTGGAAGTTAAGGACAAGGTCCACAACGAGACGCTTGAAAGTCTGGAAAAACTCGTAGGACTTTAACATGATCTCATTGTCGGTAATCTCAGTGGCCGGTTCAGGGTCGGAAGGAGGAAATCTCGACTGGGCTTTTTGCTCCACGAGAATCTTCACAGAGAGTCCACCCTTTTGTTGCGCGAGATATTCCTCCAAAATTCTGGCATAGTCAAGATCAGGTTCTGGAGGAGGAAGCATCGAATCCATGAGGCAGTCTATGCTAGCTGAACGTAATGCCCATGTCCTCTCTCCATACTTTAGAACCCCAGCAATATATATTGGAATAGCTGCCTTCCACAGCCGGGTGCTTGGCAGTGACAATGACAAGACCGAGATCGCTACATAGACTTGAATTACAAGACCCAACAGATGCCTCCACCAAAGCTGGTTATCCTCAATGGAATATGCTGTAATGGTATCAGGCCCACCAAGGTGTAATAAAAGGAAAGGTGCCCAAAATGCGAGGAGGTAATCATTTTTACTATGGTTTTGGTCGTTGAGAATGTTGAGAAGGTCGCCGAGAGCTAAGGTGGCAACATAATCAGCGAGTAAGTAGAATAACCACAGAAACAGGCTCAAAGGTCTGGAAGCACTGTACTTGCGAAGAAGGGCCAAGAAAATGAGGAGAATTTGGAATGACATGCTGATTAGAACGAGGACTTCGATTCCCTCAGAGCTCCACAAGTTCCTTAGCGAAGCTGGGACTATCTCCATTTTTACTCACAGATAGCACCTCGTATGGACCTTTTTTTTTATAAACAAAAAAAATCTGAATAAAAGAAGAAAAGAAAAACTGTGACAAATGAAAATTAGTAGTTCTTTGAGAGAAATATCATAATACAGAAGTAAAGAGTATATAATCAAGAAGCAAGATATCTACCACGTTAAAACATAAACTTCTTTTGTTTTGGGAATGGAGGATCCAGTAGAGATTGGGGAGAATGGATGTTGCAGAGGACTAAGAAATTTGTTCAGTACTAATGCAGTGATGATAGTAAAAATCGCAGCGAATCATGGCCGTACGATTTTGACACAGATCTCAAAACTTCTACAGGCAAATTAATCATAACGGGCATCCTTAACAGGTCTGAGACTTCTCCAAGCTCCTCTACAAGTCATGAGGTTCTTCCAAGCCCATAAAAAAAGACAGACTATGCCCACACCCAGCCCATGCAGGCTAGGAGTCAAATCTCTTATCCCCTAACAAGAGAACTTATCTCTTGAGGGGGAGAAACATAAAGGAGATAAGGAGTTCATATCGATCCAATGGATCTAAATCAATCTCTTAATATGAATATTAGGCCTATAAATACCCTCCCCCCTCCACAGTCAGAAGGTAATCAACAATTCGCCAGTTTCTCTCTCAAACTCTCTTTCTCTTTCTGGTTCTGACTTGAACGTCAGAGGATCTGTCGCCGGTGCCACCCCCAGTTTTTCAAGCTTTTTGCAGGTCCATCGACCGCGCCATCAACCGTCAGATTCAGATCACGGTCATCAGTCAACGATTCAGATTCAATCTCAGGAGCTCTAACCGTATTTCACGGCCAAAGTCAAAGGTCAGATTTTTAGTAATTTCCATAAATAAGAACTCACTATCTGTTTGCTCCCACACAAAAATAACCAACAACAAATTGACGTCGTCTGTAGAAAACTACATAAGTCAGACTTGACAACATGCCACCAAGGCTTAGAGACAGAGCAGCAGCCTCAAGCTGTCGCACCAACTCTTTTCATTAACCAACTCCTCCTATGGAAGATCCGATTCCTCCTAAATAGTCACCCCGACAACCTAGTCAAGCTCCTTCCAACGGAGAGGCACCGGAGGGCTCCCGACAAAATCGTCATGAACAACATCCTCAGTACGACCACGTCTCAGTCCACAATGCTTCAACTGATTCAATGGCATCGCGAGGCCCCCGGGGCTCTAGAGATCTCCGCCAGATCATCAGTGCCAAGCAACAAGGAACTGATCTACGAATCCACTTGGACGAGAAGCGCACCCGAACTGAGGCATCCCACTCGGGACATCAAGCAAACTAGAGAATCTATTTTTCTAGACAGAGATCAAGGCAATCCTCTTCTCACAGGGGGTGCACCACAACAAGGAGCCCGACTCATGAGATTCGAAAGTTTCTTGTGCAGAACAGAGGAAAAAATGCCCCAGTCACTATGGCTGAATTGGATAAGTTCAAGCTCGGCATCCTCCAAGCTATCCAAGGAAGTCAAGATCTGGGTCTGCCCCCCAACGAACAATCCGCCGACTCAACTGGGTATCAGGGGAAGGACGACCAAGTCCTTTGCCGTATCCAAGAAATAGAAGATCATCTAGGACAAATAAAGAATGAGAGAAACTGCTCTAGCAGGGCCTACCGCCCTAGTCGACCACCTTTCAGCAAAGCCATCCTCAATGAACCCATCCCAAGGGACTTCAAGGCTCCTCAATTTGAATCCTACAATGGAGAATTAGACCCAACCAACCATATAAAGAGCTTCAAAACACTCATGATGATCTACAACGCCACCGATGCACTCATGTGTCGAACATTCCCGGCCACACTGAAAGGATCAGTAAGAGAATGGTATTCACGCATGACTCCAGAAATCAGCTGGAGGAGGTTTTTATTGCACACTTCGTTACTAGCTGTAAGGCTGGAAAAACAAGTGCATCCCTGTTAGAACTGAAACAAAAAGATGGAGAACTGCTGAGAGACTTTGTCAAATGCTTTACAACTGAAGCAAGGTCGATTTTCTCCTTGAACACTTCAATGGCGGTTGTAGCTTTCTGCCACAACGTCTCCCTCGCCAAAGAGCCACCCAAAAGTTTTACTACGCTCCTGGAAAGGAGTGACAAGTATATCAGGGTCGAGGAAGCTTTCTATCCTCAAGGCAAGAATGATTCATCTTTCGGAAATAAATGGAAGAATACAAGCGAGGAAGAACCCAGGAAGTTCCAGAAAGACAGCGCAGGTCAACGTCGTCCACCTCCAGCACCACGATTCGACAAGTTCACTCCTCTCAAAACAAGCTTATCATCCATCCTCATGGAAGTTGAGAAGGACGGAATAATCCGCCCTCCCCTTAAGATGTCAACGTCCAGTAAGAGAAGAGAAGAAAATAAGTGGTGCACATTTAACAGAGATCATGGACATACTAATGACAACTATCGAGCCCTTAAACAAGAATTGGAAGCCCTAATTCACAGGGGCTATCTCTTCAACTTTGTTCAGAAAGATGACGACACCGAAAACCCTCTGCTTCGGGGGGCTAACAAGCGTCAAGAGAGGCCATACGAATCGCAAGCTCTAAACACATGGTCGTCCTCCACTCCATTCATGGATGCCCGATGGGGGAAGATTTCAACTCCTCCTGCAAAGCTTTCATTAGGGAAGTCAACTCCATTAATAACATTCCGCCTGCCAAAAGCACCGGGGTCCTAATATCTTTCTCCGAGAAGGACTTAGAAGGCGTCCGAACACCTCATTGCGACGCATTGGCCATAAACCTTTTCATGGTGAATCATGAGGTATGCCGCATCATGGTGGACAATGGAAGATTAGTAAACATCCTCTACATGGCCACATTCAATGCTCTCAAGCTCTCCCGAGACGGACTCAAGCCAGTCGGTTATACACTCCACAGATTCTTCGGTGTTCCCGTTCAAGTAGAAGGAGTCGTCACACTGGATGTGACAGCAAAAAAGGCCCCCGCTATTCGAATGGAAGCACTATACTTTATGGTAGTTGATGTTAAAGCCGCATACATCGCTTAATTTGGCCGTCTCGGTCTAGCAGCCTTCCATGCAGTTGCTTCCGCCTTCCACATGAAAATAAAGTTACCAACAACGGTTGGCGTAGGCTAAGTTGTAGGGAGCCAACATTCAGCATGAACATGCTACACCGCTATAATGGGGGGCTCGGTTCTCCCCCTCGATGCCATAGAACTACTGGCAGAAAGCAGTCACAATAATTTCAAGACTGTAAATAATCTTGAAGCCACTGCCACAAACAATTCTACCAAGAACTTCTAAACCTGCCAAATCATCTCTCACCATATCCAAACTAGTTCTCACCATAACACAGTAATAACCCTGGATCCCTCGTCTGAAGCCACTCCGCTTATTCAACGGAGATAAATAATCATGCCTAAACACATTGGTGCTTCAGAAGATTTCTCTTTCTCTATGCAAAACAATGGGGGCTCCCTCCAAAATAGAAAAGTTCAGGCAAGGTCTACCAAGATGTTCGCCTAACGGCTCTTCAACTTGAAGATCCGGTGGGCATGTAACACCCCGTAATTTCTAAAGAGCTATAATATATATATATAAGGAAGGGATCCGTTGCACACTACTTTAGTGCTCACCGCGTGAACACTACGCCTTCGGGCGTTCATATCGAAAATCCGAACCGTTCACATTGATCTACACATCTAAAATAGTCTAAATATGTAAAATCAAATCATTTGAAATTCATTTGCCCATCCATCATGTGACTATAAAAACAATGAATTTCAGCCATACAATTTTGTAACACTTCAATGAATGGGCAAATGAATTTCAAATGATTTGATTTTACATATTTAGACTAATTTAAATGTGTAGATCAATGTGAACGGTTCGGATTTTCGATATGAACGCCCGAAGGCGCAGTGTTCACGCGGTGAGCACCAAAGTAGTGTGCAACAGATCCTTTCCATATATATATATATATATATATATATATATATTTTAAAAATAAAGTGAATGGCAGTTTGGTAATTTATTGGAAAGGGGGGGGGCACATGGATTGAACACAGCTGGTGGCTGTGCGTGCTGACGTCTGATGACGTCAGCGGGGAACAGAGGAGTCCCACCCGGTTCAAGATAGCAGGGGTCTGCTGTGGATGTTGGCGTGCTGACGTGTAGGGCCTGCCCGAGGAGAGAGGGGGTTGCTCTGACGTCATTACAAAGAGAAAGAGGAGAAAGGGTATTAAAATAGTCCCATATCAGGTATACAATAGAATAAAATAATAATAAATAATATAGCCTATGATCAAAAGTCACCAATCCGGTTAACCACCTTTTGAGAGGCAGCCTGTGGCAAGCAGTTGTATTATACTATAAATAATTTGTCTGATAAAATGTATAAATTGTCTGAGTTGGGGCAGGGGCGTTACAAATGGTATCAGAGCCGACTTTTGATACCGAGTGTGGGAGAGCCGTGAGTTATGGACTCCAGAATGATCGGTAGAGTGAGACAATCTCCAGTATTCCAGGATGATGTACGTAAGGGCCACAGAATGATCCACAGAGTGGGATTTGTCTCCAGTATTCCAAAGACGAGAGCGACGCTCACGGACTGCTCCACTTCGACTAGAAAATATATCCTGCACTAGATTCTGCATGCCTCGTGCTCAACGAGGACGCTGATTTCTGAAGGAGGGTGTATGTAACACCCCATAATTTCTAAAGAGCTATAATATATATATATATATATATATATATATATATATATATATATATATATATAAAATAAAGTGAATGGCAGTTTGGTAATTTATTGGAAAGGGGGGGGGGAGCACGTGGATTGAACATAGCCGGTGGCTGTGTATGCTGACGTCTTATGACGTCAGCCGGGAACAGAGGGGGCCCACCCAGTTGAAGCCATCGGGGGTCTGCTGTGGGTGTTGGCATGCTGACATGTAGGGCCCGCCCAAGGAGAGAGGGGGTTGCTCTGACGTCATCACAAAGAGAAAGTGGAGAAAGGGTATTAAAATAGTCCCATATCGGGAATACAATAGAATAAAATAATAATAAATAATATAGCCTATGATCAAGAGTCACTAATACGGTTAACCGCCTTTTCAGAGGCAGCCTGTGGTGGGCAGTGGTACTATACTATAAATAATTTGTCTGATAAAATGTATAAATTGTCTGAGTTGGGGCAGGGGCGTTCAGGGCAGGGAGATATCAGCAGGGACTTGGAAAGTAGAACACCTTGCGAAGGTGAACGAAGGCGTCTGAAACATCCTCTCTTAGTATTAGTAGCAAATTTTCTCAGTTTTTAATAACGGTCAGCCACTCGAGCAGCACTTAGTTTTATTTTCCAATAAAATGAAGTATGAATTTTCGCAGCAAATTTTTTCAATTTGTAATAATGGCCAGCCACTAGAGCAGCCGCTTAGTTTTATTTTCCAATAAAATGTAGTATGAACTTTTGCAAAGTTATTGTACAAGCCAACAGAAGCATACAATGAGTTTAGTGTCAAACTTATACATAAAAATGGCACCAAAAACTCGTTAAAAGCTTCCTACAAGACGGGTTCAGAGTCCATATCTATGGTTCGAAGTTACTCTAGCAATTGACAATAAAGCAAGTTTAGAGTGCGCTTCGCCATTCGGTCTGCTCTTGCAACCTGTTAATACTTAAGCAAACAACGAGCTAAACGCTCAACTTACGCCTAGAGCGGCGCTAAAAACTCGTCACAAGCTTTCCATAAGACAGATTCGGAGTCCATACCCTTGGTTCGAAGATACTCTAGTAATTTACAATGAAGCAAGTTCAAAGTGCCCTTCGCCATTCGATCTGCTCCTGCAATTCGTTAGTGCCTCCACGACCGGTTCGGAGTCCATACCCATGGCTCGAAGTTACTTTAGCAACCTGCAATTAAGCACATTCAGAGTTCAACTCGCTATTCGATATACTCCTGCAACCATTTAGTACCTAAACTAACAAGTTTGGAATCCATACCCATGGCTTGGAGTTACTTTAGCAACCTGCAATTAAGAACGTTTAGAGTTCAACTAACCATTCGATTTGTTCCTGAGACTAGTTAAAATTCCTTGAAGACAAATTAGGAGGTCCAAAATCATTGATCACAGTTACCCCAGTATCACTTGTAAAAGCAACACTTAGATTTCAACTCTCCACCTGATGTGACTCTCACAATTTGTCGGAGGACCGATACAGCAAGTTTGGAAAATGACTCTCCCTCAAAGTTGCTCCTACAACTAGCTGAGTTCAAGGCGGAGAAGTTCTAAACTCAGTCACACACCGTCGACGGTTCGATAGCTACACGTGAAAGATTTGAGGCCATGTTATTTAGGTACAAAGAAACCACTCGATGGTCCATCAACCTTGACAGTAAGGATCATGCATATGAAAAGAATTCTTCAAATCACAAAACTATCGCAAACCCATATGCTCAGATCCAGTACCACTATAAATATCTACAAATATAAAATGGCAAGTCCAGAGTCTAACTCTCCCCAAGAGCACCTTACACGGCTAGCCAACCCCCAAGACGACGAATCATAGGACAAGACACCGGCACGTAGAAGACTTCTTATTCAACAAACTACAAATCTCATTACAACAGCAGAATTACAATGAGTCTATGTTTCATGTCTAGGATTCTCTACCGAAAGTCCTGTGAACACCACACAACAAACTGTCAAGCAATTTGTTCTTCCAGCTACACACTGGAGAGATGCTCTACCAAAGAGAAACAAACCTTTTCACCGGCCTCCTACCAGCTAACAGCTCCATAAGATTGCCTCAACTCTTGATGATGAATTTCAAGACAAGTCTTCCTTAGGCAGGTAAGCTCCAGGTTTATCCGATCATCTTCACCTGAACAAGATCCAACTCCATCTCGCTTGAAGCACTGTGCAAATAGAAGAATCCTAACTCCGTCAAGCACCGTGTATCGCGAAGGAGAGCAAGCTCAATGCCATGAGGACCTCGTTCGATGTACACAACTACTTTTCGGCAAAGAGAAGAATGGAACAACTTCAACGCTGAACAAACACAAGTGACTTCACTTCCATATTAAGAAGGTTCAGAATACCCACAACTCATTCGCTCAAAAAATGAGTTCGGCGCTATGCACGCCACTTGAGTTTCTCTGGCCAACAACTCGTTGACTCCAAATAACGAATTCAACGCTCTGCTCTTCACGCGAGCACCATCAACAACTTACTGACTCCAAACAACGAGCTTAACGCTTGAGCTCCACCAACAATTCGTTGGCCCCAAACAACGAGTTCAACGCTCTGCTTACCGCTTGAGCTCCATCAACAACTCGTTGGCCCCAAACAACGAGTTCAACGCTCTGCTCACTGCTTGAGCTCCATCAATAACTTGTTGGCTCCAAACAACGAGTTCAACGCCTTGGTCTTTGCTAGCTCCACCAAATAGCTCGTTGGCTCCAAACAACCAGTTCAACGCTCAGATTGCCACTTGAGCTCCATCAACAACTCGTTGGCTCCAAACAACGTGTTCAACGCTTTGATTGCCACTTGAGCTCCATCAACAACTCGTTGGCTCCAATCAACAAGTTCAACGCTTTGATTTCCACTTGAGCTCCGTAAACAACTTGTTGGCTCCAAGCAACGAGTTCAATGCCTTGGTCTTTGCTCAAGTTCCACCAAACAACGAGTTCAACGCTCTGATTGCCACTTGAGCTCCATCAACAAGTCGTTGGCTCCAAACAACAGTTCAATGCTCTGCTCACACTTGAACTCCATCCAACAACTCATCAATCCCGAACAACGAGTTCAACGTCTTGATCTTCGCTCAAGTTCCACCAAACAACTCATTGGTTCCAAAAAAATGAGTTCAATGCTCTGATTGCCACTTGAGCACCGTCAACAACTCGTTGGCTCCAAAAAACGAGTTCAATGCTCTGATTGACACATGAGCTTCGTTAACAACTCGTTGGATCCAAACAACGAGTTCAACACTTTGATTGTCACTTGAGCTCTGTCAACAACTTGTTGGCTCCAAGCAACGAGTTCAATGCCTTAGTCTTTGCTCAAGTTCCACCAAGCAAGGAGTTCAATGCTCTGATTACCACTTGAGCTCCATCAACAACTCATTGGCTCTAAACAACAAGTTTAATGCTCTGCTCACCACTTGAGCTCCATCCAACAACGAGTTTAACATCTTGGTCTTCGCTCAAGTTCCACAAAACAACTCGTTGGCTCCAAACAAAGAGTTCAACGCTCTGATTGCCACTTGAGCTCCATCAACAACTCGTTGGCTCCAAACAACGAGTTCAACACTCTGACTGTCACTTGAGCTCCATCAACAACTTGTTGGCTCTCAGTAACGAGTTCAATGTCTTGCTTTCCACTCAGGCTTCATCAACAACTTGTTGGCCCCAAACAATGAGTTCAATGCTCTGCTCTCCGCACGAGCTCTATCAACAGCTCGTTGACTCCAAACAACGAGTTCAATGTTCCGCTTACTGCTTGAGCTCCAAAATAATTCGTTGGTCTCAAACAACGAGTTCAACGCTCTGCTCTTCACACGAGCTCCATCAATAACTCGTTGGCCACAAACAATGAGTTCAATGCTCTGCTCTTTGCACGAGCTCCATTAACAACTCGCTGACTTCAAACAATGAGTTCAACGCTTCGTTCTTCGCTCAAGCTATATAAATAGCTCGCTGGCTCCAAACAACGAGTTCAATGTTCTGCTAATCACTTGAGCTCCGTCAACAACTTGTTGGCTCTAAGCAACGAGTTCAAGGCATTGCACTTCGCTCAGGCTCCATCAACAACTTGTTGGCTCCAAACAATGAGTTCAAAATTTTTTGCACGGGCTCCATCAACAACTCGCTGACTCCAAACAGCGAGTACATCGCCCCGCTCCTTGCTCGAGTCCTTCTAACGATCCCTCCTCTTCATGCAATAGGCTTGGCATCCAATGTCGGCCTAAGATTGTCTCTACAAAACTTCCTTAGTGCAAATGACAAGTTCAAAAAGTTTAAACTCCGTCTTCGAGTTTGTCTCCACAAAACATGTTGGGTGCAAACAATAAGTTCATCGTCTAAAACAGAAAACTCTACCTCAACTCGATGAAGGAATAACCTCTATAAACTTGTTGGGATCAAACAGCAAGTTTAAACTCAATTGCACTACGAGTTGCCTTTATAAACTCGCCAGGATCAAATGGCACTTTCTAAATCAACTTTGTCGTAAAGTTCTCTCTATACTTGTTAGGAACAAACAACAAGTTCAACGCACAACTCCGTCACGGAGTTGCCTCTACAAAAACTTGGTGGGAACAAATAGCTAGTACAAATGTCCAATTCAATCAAAGAGTTGCCACTCCACAAACTTGCTGGGCACAAACAGCAAGTTCAACGAGTTCAACTCCGTCATAGAGCTCTCTCTAAACTTGTTGGGAACAAACAACAAGTTCAACAACCAGCTCCACTACGAGTTGTCTCTCTAAACTCGCCGGGATCAAACGGCAGTTTCTCAGCAAGTTCAAACTTTCAAACTCCATCTCAGAGTTGCCTCTCTACAACTCGCTTGTATCAAATGGCAAGCTCAACACAAACTCTGTCGTAGAGCTATCTCCACAAACTCACTGGGATCAAACAACAAGTCTGTAACAGCTCTTCTAGGTCAGGTATATATATAAGATCCAACGATCAAAGCACTATACTCCTAGACTGACAGAACGCTCTTCCAATGACGAAATGCTCGATCGACAAAACAAGCGAACAACTCAATGCTTGGTCGATGAAAAAGTGAACGAGCAACGAGATGTTTGATCGACAAGACAAGCGAATAACACAATATTTGGTCGATAGTAAAGTAATTTGACGAAGTAAGCTGTTCAAAAGGCACCTGGACTGTGAAAAATCTCCATATTAAGTTCTACAAAACGAGTTGAATTGTACAAGGAACGTACAACGCAACTTCAAGCCAAATGCAGCAAAGGGGATAATTTTGTAGATAACTCCAAGCCAAGTTCAAGGTTGGAGATAATTTCTCCATCTTCAAACTCCAATTGAAAGGAGTTGATCAAAAGTATCCACAAAAACTCCAAGTATATGCAAATCCAAAGCTTCAAAAATCCTCAACAAGTGCTCACGGTTCAATAGAAGAGGAAAAGAAGAAACGGGTTCGGGTCAGGTTTGAGTTCGCAAACCAAACCCATGAAAAGCCCAAGAGTTTGAGATAACATGTCGCGGATATGGGTCAAAACCCAAAAACCACAAACCTCACCCACCTCTTCTTTTTCTTCTTCAAAAACTTAAACCCAAAACCACCACCACCTCTGTATCTTGATCGAAGCTCCTCCATAGCTTAACGACGTCGTGGTAGCTCAACGAAATGCCATAGCTCGACGATACCACCATAGCTCGACAAGAAATTGGGAGCCCCATAGCTCGACTGAAGTTCGAAGCTCCATAGCTCGACAGCTCCATAGCTTGACGATTGAACGGAGCTCTATTGCTCAAAGAGGCTCAGAGCTCCATAGCTCGATGAAGGCAAGACGACCATAGCTCCATAGCTTGACAGCTTCGTAAGTCGACGATGACGACGAGTTCATGGCTCGACAGTTCGACCTGACAGAGGATCCCCCATAGGTCGACCAAGATCAAAGCTCGACCAAAACTTCGAAACAGAGCATTGCCGTAGCTCGACGGGGTAGTTTGACAATGAAAGACCTCCATTGCTCGAGGGTGCCTGTAGATCGACGAGAAAGCAATGCCATAGCTCGACGAAGATCGAAAACCTATAGCTCGGCGAAATGGTCGGTCAAGCTACGAGGTCGTTCACAGCACTTGCAAGCCGTCTGATCGCTCAAATATTCGAGCTCGAGCATGATGGGCGCACGAGATTGAGCCACACAACCCTTCTTCTTCCCCAATGCTCCACTCGAGCCAGGGCATGATAAACGCTCCAGATTGAGCCATGCCACCTCCTCAGCAGATCCTCGCATCTCGGCCGTCTGATCTCACTCAATGCGCGAGCTAGGGCGTGATCAACACACCCGATTGGTCTATGTCAGCCCCTAATCACAACAGTCGAATCATAGCCGTTCAATCCTTTCAGCGCGCGAGTTGATGCTGATCGACGCCTCTGATCGCTTTAAAAAGCGTGCCGAAGTCTGATTATTCAATAAAATCCCGTAAATTCATTTAAAATTTGAAAATTTAATTTTAAAAAATCTAAAAATAATTATTTAAATTCTGGAAATTCATTAAAAAATACGAAAAATAATTTAAAATTGGGTTTATTAATTATAAAATTCGAAAGTGATTTTAGAATTGGGAAAAAATCCAGATTTTCCAAAAAAAATCAGAATAATCCAAACAAATATGGACAAAGCCAGGAAGATATTCACTACCGACAGAAGCCACTGATCAATTGTAAGTATCTCCAAGCACTCTGATAGTTAATATTGCACTCTAAAGTTCAAAAGTAAGACGTACTACTCCCCGAAAGCCAATAAAATTGCCTTTCGGGAGTGGGGGACTTATGATGGTGGTAAAAATCGTAGCAAATCAGGGCCATAAGATTCTGAGATATTAAAACTTCTACAGGCAGATTAATCATAACGGGACTCCTTAACAGGTCTGAGCCTTCTCCAGGCTCCTCTACAAGACATGCGCTTCTTCCATGCCCATAAAAAGTGACAAACTCGGCCCACTAGGAGAGACACCCAGCCCATGCAGGCTAGGAATCAAATCTCTTATTCCCTAATAAGAGAACTTATCACTTGAGGGGGAGAAACATAAAGGAGATAAGGAATTCATATCGATCCAACGGATCTAAATCAATCTCTTGATATGTTTCTCAGGCCTATAATTACCCTTTCCCCTCCATAACCAGAACGTAATCAATAAATCGCCAGTATCTCTCTCAAACTCTCTTTCTCTTCCTGATTCTGACTTGAGCATCGGAGGGTCTGTCGTCGGGGCCACCACCCGGTGTTTCAGGCATTTTGTAGGTCCATCGATCGCATCAGCAATCGTCGGATTCAAATCACATTGATCAGTCAACAATCCAGATTCAATTTCAGGAACTCTAACTGCATTTCACGGCCAAGGTCAAAGGTCAGATTTTTAGTAGTTTCCATTAAATAAGAACTCACTACCTTTTTGCTCCCACACCAAAATAAGCCACAACATGTAGTCCCCTCAATTTTTTGGAGGATGCTATAATGTCGCAGACCATGGCCATTTGCTGGTCCTGGAAGGGCATGTTTTTTGAAAGTCTCTAGAACGATATGTTAAAATTTCTTACAAAAGAGACCATCACTGTATATAATATCATATGGGGCCTTACATATTCAAGAACCTCAGAACTGTCCACGCTAGTAGAATTTGCACCAGGGCTTCAGATAATACAACTTGCTATACAAGATTCCACTATTGAATTAATCACTGATAAAAAGGAAGATTCCACTGTACAAACAAGTGGGATAGAAAGAAGATTCCATTATCTACATATTCATGATAGAAATATCCCCTTGGCCATGAGACCATCTTTCAATGCGATAGAGATAGGGTCGAGGGTTTCCTGCTTAAGCTTGGCTTTGAAAAAGTGTACAATACTGTTGAATGGGATAGTATTATAGAAGTTCTAGAAACTAGACGGTTCGGGTCCAGATGGATTGGATGGATAAACCTGTGCATTCGGGGTGGTAAATCTTCGGTTTTGATTAATGGCGCTCCTAGTAACATGATCTTGTGCAAATGAGGCCATAGACACGATGATCCTTTATCCCCTTTTCTGTTCACCCTGGTCACAGATGTGTTGTCTGAAATGATTCAACATTGTACCAATCAGCACCTCCTACGTTGTATTGGATGTTTGAACGGTATGCGAGGTATACCCATTCTCCAATACGCCGACGACATGCTCCTTTTTGGGAGGAATGAGATCAACGAGGTCCAAATTTACAAGGGCATCTTATTGTTCTATGAGGCTTGGCGTGGTTTAAGAGTTAACTATGAAAAGAGTAATATCATCGGTCTAGGAAGATGTGATGAGGTTTCACCAACAATGTTGGCTAATATTTTGGATTGCAAAGTGGGTTCCCCATCAAATATTTGGGAGTTCCTTTGAGACCAGGGCAACTCAAACGTTCTGATTAGTATATACTCATTTAGAGAATCGAGAAATGTCTTCCTGGATGGAAGAAGAAACATCTCTCGTTGGGGGGCAGGATCACTCTCATTAATGCGGTGCTTTCCAACTTACCTATATATTTGATGTCGATCTATGAATTTCCTATCTGGGTTATTAATAAGATTGATAAAATTCATAGAGATTTCTTATGGAAGGGAAGCAAAGAGGATGGGAGAGGCCTACCCTTAGTAAAATGGAGCATTGTCTGCAGAAGAAAAGAGTTTGGAGGATTAGGGATTCTTAATCTACGTGAGATGAATAGAGCCTTACTATACAAATGGTGGTGGAAATTACATTCACGTCTCACCACTTCGCAAGGTGTTGTTTGGGCGAGGTATCGGAGACGTAGAAAATTCAAGTTTTATTTCTCTAGTTTGGAAAGGGATTGACAAAGTGGTGAGTTATTCCACTGCCATTCTCCAAGTAGGTTGGGGAACGGAGAAAATACCAGATTTTGGCTAGACATATGGGAAGGTTCTAATACGTTGGCATCTCTCTTCCCCAAGGCATTTGAGTTGGCCCTCAATAAACATTCCCTGGTTGCAGATTATTGGGTTAGGCCCTCCTGGAACATTAGAATGTCTTCTCAAAGTAATCACCATTTCAATTGTAACCCTATTTGCACATTTTTAGAGGGCAGATCGATAAACGATTCTAGCCATTTGGATGAGAGGGGTTGGCATCTTGTTCCCAATGGGTATTTTCAGTCAACTCCATGTATATTTCTCTCGGTGATGAGGGAATGAAAAGTGCGGAGAACAATGTTATTTGGAATAAGTGTGCTCCACTCCAGATTTTCTTGTGGCTGGTTCTCAAAGATGTGATTTTAAATAGGGTAAATCTTGCTAAAAAGAAATTGATCACGGTGTCGTCTTGCCCCAGATATGGGGATACACTAGAAACCATCAATCATCTCTTTCCAGCTTTGGCCTTTACAGCTACCCCCTACGAGTATCTCATTTATTGAGAGAATTTAAAGACTTTGAAGTTGTTCATTGGAGGAAGAGGGATTGGGATTGTTTAGTTGCAGCTTCTTTATTGGTCATTTGGTTAGATAGAAATGATCTGTGCTTTAGAAGTCACTCTTGTAACTTTTTACATTTGATTCATAAATTTTTTTCTCTTCCCTCGTCTTGGATATCCATTCCATGTGTTAGGAAGAAAGTGCGTAAGGGACCTCTGTTCCATATAGTTGAGGGTTCAAATGGAAATGCTAACTATTGATAGGATGGAGTCATCTCATCATTACTTTGCTTGTGGGGAGTGTAGGTGGAGGCTGTTTGTCATGTGTGGGGATATGGGTGACGATGATCGTGCTACTTGGAGGTTTCTTTGGTTGTTTATGAATTTCTTATGTATTCTGTATTTGAAGACCTATATGTTCCTCGAGTTATTTTGAGTCGGTTTGTATCTTGGATGTATCAGTTTGAGTTATTTATATGATACATGATAGCAATTCTCGTGACATCTTTTAATCTAAAAAAAAAAGATCCCCTTGGCCTACATGATGTTTATACAATAGCAATGACTCCAAAATAAGTAAGAACAAAAAGCAAAAATTAGTGTACACTAGAAGAAAATAAACAAAATTAAAAAGCTACATAAAGCTATTATAGTTCTAAGATGCATTAGCAATATAGCACACTTCTGAAGGATCTTTTTTCACTATGTTGGAAAAAAAGTATGTTAACTGAAAGATCATGAGATCTATTTTCACTATGTTGAAATATATTATGACAGAGAATAATATAATATAAAACTAAACATAAACATATGGTAAACCATTCCAATGCATTATGGTAATATATATTCCAATACTCCATATATAGTAAACAAGAAACATAAAGCTTGTCTTTGTAAATTGTCATACAATTTTTGACTAAAGCTCGTCAGCACAAGCACTACATTTGCAACAGAAAATAAGACCATTATGACACAGAAGAAAGCACTAGTAATTTGAACATGACAACTTTAACTGTATACTAACACAACAACAACAGCTGTAACACTATAACAACAAAAGCCTTCATCCCACTCAATTCTATTGAGGGCACATTCTTCTGAAAATTAACACTTTTCAAATCTCCATTAATAGCTTCAGTGGCTACTATACAACTCTAAATTTGCAATTTGGTACTTAAGGCGCTAAGGCTCAATAGTCAATAGTTAAGTAGCTAAGGCTCAAGTACCAGCATCTTTAAAGTTTGCAATTTTACATAAGGCTCTAAGGTTCAATTGTCAATAGTTCAGGTGCCAAGGCTCAAGTACCAGCAAGCTTACCTTTGTGAGTTGCGATATAAATTCTGACTGAAGTTACTCAGCAGAAATACTATGAAATATGGCCAACTTCGAAGTACATGAACTTCTGGCAGACACTAAAAATCTCTAAATTATAATAAAATCATAAAGTACATATGCCTCAAAAACAAATATTTTACTCTTCCCTCACTTGGCAATTGCTGACACTTTGTCAAGTCCACTATTATTTAATGGCGGAAAAGTAAAATATATTACCCATGATAAACATCCCAAAAGACAAACTAGCTGAAAAACCAAAATACCTGGAATAGGCAAACTTGAAATTCATAAAAGAAGCATAACAGCTCAAATGCAAGCTATGTATAGAAGAAAAGGCAGATATTATACACATAGCACCAGGTTTGTGCAACGGAGGCATCAAAATAAATAGTGAGAGAAAGCTTCACAGATAGAGGAAGCCCAGACATCCATGTGTTTCACTCGACTATGATGCTCAAGACTCTTTTCTTTTTCTTTTTTTCTTTTCTTGAATCAAGCAAAGAATCCCTTTTACTTTTTACTTTTTATTTTATTTTATCATTAACAATGGGTAAAAATTATCCCGCGTTTTATTAAAAGAGTTTAACGAAACATACAACCAAAAAATGGAGTATGAGGTTCATAAAACCCAACAGGCTGGATCATGATACTCATTCTCTGCAAAAAAAATAGAACATGCCCTATACAGGAGATCTACCTGCCAAAAAAATAATAACAACATATATACATATAATAAAACAAATCTCAATCCTACTTGTCCACCGACGGTAACACTAACGCCACCTCCAAGCCCATTGACACGAGAGAAACCTCAGACACACATCCAATCTGACCTGAATAGGTCAAAATGGAGATCTTTCTCTCATCTCCTAGCTTATCTACCGTGACTGTAGATCTTTCTCTCCTCTCCTAGCTTATCTACCGTCCACAGTCACAGCCATCTGCAACCCCAGCTGTCGTCGTCCCCAACGATAATACAAACACCACCTCCAAACTCATTGACACAAGAGAAACCCTAGATACTCACCTAATATGAAATGAATATGTCAAAATTGAATCATCTCCCTTATCACCTAGCTTGTCCACCGTCCACTATCACCCCTTAACTGCAACCGCAACTACCGTCGTCCCCAACGGTAACATAGATACTATCTCCAAGCCCACTGATGTATTGCCCCAAAATATTTATTAATTAGTATTTGTATATAGAAAGATATATGGGAGGTTTATGCTAAGTAGGAGTTTTATGCAAAAGAATAATTATTTAGGGCTATTTTGTAAAAGTGCCAAAAGGGGTTCTTTTACAAAAGAAATTTATATTTCCCCACTCTTTCCCGTGACCCCTCTTTCTCTCTTTCTTCATCGGGGCCGCCGCCACCATTAGTAAAATAATAATAATAATAATAATAATAATAATAATAATAATAATGATAATAATAATAATAAAGATATAAAGAGAGAACAATGGGGAAAAGGAGAAGGAGAAATCAAAGGTATTTATATATCATCAATTTCTCTCAATTGTAAAATCTAATTAATCCATTATTTATATATTGATCAATGTATATTTTATTAAACCCTAGATTTTATAGAAGAGATCTATATTGAAATTGATGAGTCATTTGGAGGAGTCATAACCTATCTGTTACTTCACCAACCACTGTAAGTAATTGAATACTTATACCTTGTAGAATGTACCTTGTAAAATACTAGTGGCTGTATAATGTTGTTAATTGTTATTTTGTGTGTATTACTATAACTATTCTATGTGATGTGGTGCAACTATTAATTTAGGATTACTATATTGTTGGTGTGTTTTATGAATGTAGAATCGTTGTATGTGTGCATTGATATTCATATTTGGCTTATATTGTTTCTAGTAGTAATTGTGAATGTTCGACGTCATTTTATGCAGCATAAGTAAGGTTGTATGTATATAAGTGATCTTATGACTTTGTAAATATTGAGATTTTTTTTTGGAGTTACTACGATATTTATAATTTTACTACTCATGTGTCATGTATTCACGTTTGTGTACTGGTATACGAGTCGAGAATTTAAGGAACTCATTTGGCTCTCAATGTATCCACTCTATGAGTGTTGTCTGTTCCTACCACGGACTATTGTGGCATTTACCTTGTCAACCGGACTGTAAGTGTTGATCAAACTGCATGTGTTGTTTGTCCCGACCACGGACCGTAGTTGTGTTTTAATTGTGCAATTTATTTGTTCATACCACGGACTGTAGTGACGTTTACCTTGTCAACCAGATTATAAGCGATGACCACATTGAGAGATGAGCCTACCTAAATTTCTTTGCATTCTACAATATTTGTATCTGATTATTTACGTATATGGGATGCGTAAATTATTAGACAAGTACTGCACTAGACATCCTGCATTGTTTACTTGTTTGATCACATTAATTATTGTTGCATTTATATGTAATAAGAGCTTTAATTATAATCTATATATTTTTGTTCTAATACTCGCAGTTATATGATTGTGAATTAACATATTTAATTGTTAATGCGGTATTTTATGAATTACCGGCTACTTGTTATATTTATTCAATTACTACTGGGTGTCAGCTCATTTTGTTAATAAATTTTTTCAGATTTGTGCATCAAGATCGGGTGCTTGAAGAGAATAAAGGATCTGAAAGTTTATGTCTCTTGGGATTAAATTTTCATTGAGAGCTTTTAAAGCTGACAAATTGTATTTATGAAATTGTTTTAAATTATTTTATCGAAGTTATAAGGAAACTCGTTTCTTAAATAATTTTAGTTATTTTTTTCTGTAATGAATTATATACTTTTGTTAGCCATTTGAGCTAGTTTTTATTGATGAATTTTATCGGCATGAGATTAGATAAGTATTATGTAGTTGAAATAGTTGCCCTCAGTTTGGAGGCGTTACAACTGACATGAGAGAAACCCCATGCACCCACCCAATATAACCTGAATAAGTCAAAATTGAGCCATTTTTCTCATCATCTAACTTGTCCATCGTCCACCGTTACCGCCATCCACAACCACAGCTGTCGTCGCTCCCAGCGATAACACAAACGCCACATCCAAGCCCATTGATATGAGAGAAACCCCAGGCACCCACCTAACATGACCTGAATATGTCAAAATTGAGCTCTTTCTCTCAACACCTAGCTTGTCCACCTTCCACTGTCACCTCCAACCGCAACCACAACTACTGTCGCCCCCAACGGTAATACAAACGCTACCTCTAAGACCACTGACTCTAGAGAAACCCCTCGACACCCACCCAGTCTGATATGAATATGTCAAAATTGAGCCATATCTCACAACTAGTTTTTCAACAGTCCACTGTCACCCCACAATATAGGTATTGATTTTTCATGATTATTGTATGATAATGATTGTCATTTAGTCGTTCATCAGCATACTTAGTTATTTTTTAGTTTTACTAGCAGGGAATTCCTATTCCAAACATGCACCTTGTTTCCTACTTGGCTAAATTGAAATAATAGCTAGTAAATTTTCACTTCTTCTAACATCTATGTATCCTACTAATGTACGTATTACGACAACTAAATAACAAAAGTAGTTCTTTTGTCCTTTGCTCTTCTCACCCAGTAAGTAACCTTTTTCGTAGCTCTCAAGGACACTGCCTCAATATTCTCGCAAGACCAATCAGCTTCCAAGCTAACAAAACAAGATCTCCCTTAAATTCACCTAAAAGGTAGGCAAAGCACATTTGAAACTTCAATGCAATCTGCATATGTAACATCTCAACAAGTATATGGCTGTGGAAAAAGAGTCTCTCTCTAGAAAAATCTAGAGAGAGAAACTAACCCCCAAATCTTTCAAAAAGCAAATCCTAGATCTGAGAAAATTCTAGGACGGCGGCTAGGGCTCATTGCCGCTGCCCCATCGTCCCTCCATCGCCCCTCCTTCCATCCTCTCGCTCTCCTCCCCACGGTATGCCCCCCCAACAAACCCCCGATGTGAGTCTTCGATCTCCGCCCCCTCCCGTCGCTGAAAGCCTCCGGCACCAGTTCCCTTCCTTGAGCGCATCTCTCCCCTTCCTCATGCGCCTGCGTCGATGACACCTGGGCTCCACTCGCCCAACGCAGCCGATGTCGTCCCTGTCGAGCGGCGCGCCGCTCCAACCACGTCTTCTCTGCCGTCTAGCCAGGCGGACGTGCCAACGTCCGTGCGTCAGCCTTGGTTCGGTTTGGGGAAGTTTGGTGATGGGGGTGAGTGGGTGTGTGGTTTGGGTATGGTTGGACTGTGAGAGACGGGGGTGAGTTGGTGTGGAGTTTGTGGCACTATGTTGTGTTTGTGGCATTGTGTTGTGCACTCTTAGAGCTCGGATGCTCTTCGCGGTCGCCACCATGTCCACACTCTCGGGGCCAATCATGGCGATCTGCGGCTATGATTTGGTTTTGAGGGTTGGTAGTGCGTGCGAAGAAGCAGGGGTTTGCTTGAGATGGTAGTGCCGAAGTGAGAGACGAGGAATTTTAGTGAGGGGGGTTGGTGGAGCTGTCTGAATTGTAGTTTGGTTGTGGGGCATCCCGCCGTCGTCGCGGATTTCAGCGCGCCTCCTCAAGTCGCGGAGCGACGTATTCATTGCGTCAGAGCATCCTCCCGCGCCTATGGTCGCAATCGCCTTGGATCTGGGCGATGGCGAGGTGCCCCCTCCCTCCCGAAGTATGTTATCTTGCACGATTGTGGAGCTTGGGCCCGAAGATGGGGTCCCTCCATGATGTGCACGTTTGAGTGTCCAACGATGTCGTCGGTGCAGTCTTCACAGCGCCTACTATCAAGCTATTGAGCTTCCCCCAGCTTAGGCCACTATCTCGTAACAGCGTCGCTTCTTCCCTCGGTTTGGAAGTAAGAGTCGAGATGAGTCTGTGTGGTGAGAAATCGCCTGAGAGAGCTAGAGCATGATAGAGGAGAAGGTATCCTCTCCACAGCTCTCTCCTGGAGCGTGGTGTTTGGTGGGGTGAGCGAGATAGTTGTTTGGTGAGAAATCGCCTGAGAAAGCACTATCGTGTGAGAGGTGAAGATATCCTCTTCACGGCTATCTCTTTGGTAGCGGCTGTGGGAGCTATTGGCGCAGTTGTAGGATGAGTGGTGGAGATGGTGGGGGGGTGCGATCGCTGTGCATGTGTCGTGGGGTCAGAATTCAGTCTGCGGGGCTTGGGCCCAAAGATGGGGTTCCCCCAGTGAGGAGAAGACAGGGATCGGCGGGTGATAAAATCCTGCCAGACTTCTTTCAGGTGGGTGTGCATGTGCCGTGGAGGCACTGTACGAAGCTAAACTGACGTATATAAAATTTTGCTGGACTGAGCTTTTTTGTCGGTCCACCCTCCAGGGTTGTTGGAAGGATTTGTTGTTTGTACGTGTCATGTTGCTTCATGTATGTTTTATTTTCTGTCTGTAGTTTGTACTTTGGCCCAGTACTCTGGGTTTGTTTCGTTAAGCTCTTATTAATGAAACAGGGTGGCCAGATTCCACCTTTTCCTTTAAAAAAAACAAGTATATGGCTGTGTGCGCAAAACGGAAAAAGTCTTTGAAGGTATACAAACAATGAATTTTAAAAAAATGCTTTTGTAGACGCATTGTGCAGATGACTACTAAAGAAATAATTTTAAACTCTCAATAAGTAAACAACTCTTATAAAACTTGATAAAAAAAATGATTCAAATCATTTTAGCCTGATCAAACTCTTCTAATATGATGCATGATCAAACTCAAACACTCACCTCATAAAGTTCTAGAATTCATTTTGTTGGGTTTGTATGTCTTGCATACACATGTTCTTGTATCTTGAGAGATGGTCGTGGTGAGAATTGTAATATTCTTGTATCTTCTCTAGTTGAAATAACATCTCGGTTCTTCCTCCCCGGTTTAAGGCGAAGCCCCTAATCAGGACAATTCTTGTGTGTTTTGTGTAATTGGTGATGGTTTGTGTTGATCATGTCGAAGACTCAACAATATCCTCTGGAGAAAATAGTTTCAAAACAATTGATATCAGAGCATCAGGTTCATGGGTTTGTTCGAGTTTCTTGGAGAAGATGATAGATCAAAAGATAAAAATCAAGCAGTTTGACGGTAAGATCAACTTCAGTCTACTGAAGGTAGATATGTATGATGTATTGGTTCAGAAGGACTTGCACCTTGCCCTAGAAGAGAATAAGCCAACCAATATGAAGCAGGAGAAGTGGGATGAGATTTGTTTGAAGGCAATGAGTTTAATCCGGTTGCAACTGGCAGACGAAATTAAGTGTAATATTCTTAAGAAAAAAGAGCGGCGAGTCTATGAGCGAGACTCAAATCTGACAACTCGGGATCGTTGTTATTGGATCATATGTTCTGGAAGAGGGGGTTGTTTCGTATCTCACTGAAGCAAGGTACCCATCTTCAAGATCATATTGTGGAGTTCAATAAGGTAATATATGAACTGAATGCGATTAATGTTGCTAATCTTTTCGAAGAGGATAAAGCTTTCAACTTGATTTATTCACTACCAAATTCTTATGATCACTTGATAACTAGCATGCTACACGAAAAATCTGCTAAAGAGACACTTACAGTAGCCAGGGTGATTAATGGTTTAAAGGATGATGAACTGAGAAAGGAGACTTATAAAGGAGGATCTATTTCTGCAGGGTGTTCAGTGGTGAATGGTGATACTTCAATTGGAAGGCATACAACACAAGGGTAAGATTTGTTATCACTATTGTAGAGGGATTGGACATTATAAGAGAGACTATCACTAGTTGGGTCAGAAGAGTGCTACTACGTGAGGAGATCAAGCTAACGTAGTCAGTGCAACTGATTCAAGTAAATCAGGTGAATTTGGTAACTTTGAACTATGTCTTCTTGTTTTAAGTTCTTTAGATGTGGATTTGAGTTGATATCTTGATTCGAAGAGTTTTTCTCATATTTTCTCATAGAGGGAGATGTTTTCTACTTACAAGTCGTCAATAGGCCGTAGTGTGAGAACGCCAATTGGGAAGATTTGTGAAGTGGTGGGTGAGGGAATAGTTTAATTAAATATGCCAGATGGTAAAGAGTTCACACTAGAGGTGGTCATGCATATTCCTTCGATAAAGCGGAATTTGATATTTTTGGGGATTCTTGATTCTCGGAGTTGCAGGTACATAGGTCGAGGTGGAGTTTTGATAGTTTGGAAGAGTCGTCATAAGGTGATGAAGGGTAAGAAGAGGATTGGGCAGGGTCAACACAACCTCTACCAGCTTTGTGAGAGCAGAAAAACTCGATCGAGTGTTTGGGTATCCATTGTTCCTAAGTATCATCTAGTAAACCGTCACTAGAATCACCAAAGCAAGATTGTAATGTTCGAATATCGTTGGAAAGTGGATAGAGCCTTGGGATAGGTGGAGTTCTTGTGGAAGGTGGCACTTTCAGGATAACATTTACTGGGGTGTGCCCTTGAAGGGGGAATACGATTGGATAAAAACAGATAGAGATAGAATCAACTAGCAGAAGAAGCCATAGAAACGAGTTATTTACAAAGCAGAGATGAAAGGTTTATAAGAGTTTAAATCACATAGGTGTGGATTCATGAGTATGCAATCCAAGGTAGAGAATGTTGGGTTTGTATGTCTTGCATACACATGTTCGTTGAGATGACGATAAAGCGAGGAGAGGAATCAGAGCGAATGGTTGAAGAAATAGAAGAAAGCAGTCAACTAGTAGCAGCAACAACAGAGAGGTGGACAGTCGACCGTGCGGTCGATTGTACCCCCTTTGATGTCAATCTGGGTGATTGCAGTCGACCGTAACTATGTGCAGTCGATCGTCTTGCGTGGCTAAAGCAGTTTTGGGTTGGGTCTTGGAGATTCGTGAGAAGCCCGACTTCGTCTTCAAGTTAGATCGTACGGCTCTCAACGCAGGTTTATCTCTTCAGTATACATCGGATGGTTAGTACATCAAGTGTATCAAACTAGGGTTTTTCTATATCTATATCATCAATTGTAACGGCTCCAAAAGAGATATGATTCTATTGAATGCCGAATAGGAGAAGAGTATACTTCATCTAAGAGGTAAGGGGTTTCTTCATTGTAAACAGCAAGCAAGTTCCTATGAGGCTTGAGAGAGGGTCGTGGTGAGAATTATAATATTCTTGTATCTTCTCTAGTTGAAATAACATCTCGGTTCTTCCTCCCCCAGATTAAGGCGAAAGCCCCAACCGAGACAATTATTGTAAAGTTTGTGTGAATGGTTTGATCTAGTATTTACTTGGTGGTTTGTGTTGATCGTGTCGAAGACTCAACAAGATCCTCTAGAGGCAATAATTCCCTAACACATTTCTCCCTTCCAAGTTGTTAAAATGAACAGCTGATGTGCTTCTCTGAGTTTCCTGCAAAACTTTTGCATAAATGTACACACACAAGATTTATCAGGGAAAGATGCAAAAGAGAGTCAATCTCACATATACGATTTTTTATAGAAAGTATTTGCAAATATAGGACACCACCCAAACTATTTACAAAAATAGGACAATTGGAAATAGTTTTCTAAAAAAGACCCTACCTTTGGATATTTACACAACATTAAAACTAAAAAAATTACAAATCTCACTACCCTATTTAAAAATTGGATATTTCACAGAAAATAAATAAACTAAGATTAAAAAATCTCTCAAAATTTAAAATCAGTCACATTGATAGAAGATTAACAGAAAGAAAACATATATCTGATAGAGAAATATCAAAATATTTGTTAATAACAACTAAAATAACTGAGAAACTACCTAAGGAAATACAAAAGAGATAGCATACAAAATATTCAATTATAGGAACGAAGAAGCAAGTTGGTATTACCAACACCTGCTAACATATAGAATATTAGGCTAAGTATGGTTAATAGTCCAAAAGTAGAAATATTAAATTCAAAAATTGAATCAGAAATTTATATGATAAGCATATAAGAGTTGGAAGAAGATTACAATGGTCCAAAGTTTGTAGGAACTATAAAAAAAAGATTTAAAAATCATAAATAAGAACATAAAAGAATTAGGTAAATATATAACCGAAGACACATAAGAAGAACTAGGCATAACGGAAGAAGGTATGAAGGAGTGAAAAACAAAGCTTATAAATATTTTCGAAATAGAAGATTTATTGAAAAATCCCAATTCAGAGGAAGTAGAGGAATCCTTAAAAAATCTAGATATAACGAATGAGGAAATAAAGATGGATCAAGAGAAAGAAAAGATTATAACAAAACCTATAGAAATTCCAATTGATATGTATGAAATCTTGAGGCCACCACCTAACAAAAGATTTTATCACCTACCGTGGAAATGAAAAACACAAAAAATAATAAGTTAGGAAAAGATAAAGAAAAAGAAACTCCAAAATATGAACCTGCAGAACACTACGAAAAAGGAATAGCAGGGAATCACTACAACACACAAGGAATTTTCTGGCGTTTTTTCTGATATTCACCGGCGTTTTTAAAATCGCCGGTGCTAATGCTGTCGAAGAAGGCGTCGCAGAAAAGGGGGGGTCTACACCGGCGTTTTTTAAGAACGTCGATATTTCCGTAAGATACACTGGCGATCGAAAAAATACCGGTGTAGGGCGTATTCAAGACTGCCCTCTTCTCCCTTTATAATCATTCTACCCCGACGTTTGTAAAAAGGCCGGTGTAGGTATATAAATTTTTTTAAAAAAATTATTTGCTATTATGTATCTTGATATTTAAAAATTATTTGCTATTTAAAAAAAAGAATATGGAGTTCAAATTATTGAATTACAAAGAGTGAAAAAGAATACTTTCACTGTCAAATTCAGGCAAAAATGCTACTAACTGAAATGAAACTTATACTTTTATAATACTCATTAGATAACTGTCAATTGAAACCACAACATAAGTTCAAACAGGATTATTTCATCACTAGTCACTCCTCTGTAAATCATAGTATGCAACTTCAGTTACATAATCCATCTCATCATCACTTAAAACCATACGGCAAAGAACAATCTCATTTTCAAACCCAAGCAACAAGCATGAACATTACGTTAGAAACTGATACATATGTAGACATCATGATATAATTGTATATAAAGTTTAGATAAAAAAATTTCCATCACTAGTCGCTCCTCAAAAAATCATAGTGTGCAACTTCAGATACATGATCCATCTCATCTCCAAATTCAGACAAAAAAGCAACTAACCCATCTCCATATGCATAATAATTCCAGTTTATTCTGAAGGCTATAAACCCCTTGCATGTTGGCATTCAATCAAACTTCAAACAAGCACACACTACGCAGTGAGAGAATTTGAGAGTTCATTTCATTAACTATTGGATCATATATGCTTCATCAAAACACAATATAACTAGCATCAATTAATTTTCTTAAAAAGTTGTCAAACTGCAAACTTCTTTCGATTGCAGATAAGAAAGCCAACTCAAACTGAAGAATGAAAAAAATGAACCTGCATGGTCCCAATTTTTGTTTTAATCATGATAAGCTTCAAGTATTGAACAGTGAAAAAAATGAAGCATATACTACAAAGAACCCAAACTAAAGACCCCTTTCTTCAATGTAAACCTGAATACGAAGATCAAAGCTGGAGGCCCCCAAAAGCAAAATCATTTGCTATTATGTATCCTGATGTTTTCCCCCATCATTCATATACCCCAACATTACCTTTTGCATAACATCATAATAAAATGAGCCAAATATAATAGAATAGAAACAAATAGATGAGCAAGGCAAAGATTGGCGATAGAATTAATCCACGATGACAAACTAAATGAGAGGGCGACGCCCAATATCTTGGCGAATTTCTTCTTAAGTAATAAGGTCATGACTTTTTAAGAATATTAATACATAAACTTCAGGTGCCTCATTTAAAAACAACGGTCATATACTCTATTCCATAAAGCTATTCAGTCATTTAGGCTGACAACAATATCTAAGCATGTGCACATTCCTAGATAATTGTGGTTTGCTCATCTAGAATACACATCAAATTGTTATCATTAACATTTACATTGTCTCACAGACTCTCTGAGAAATCTATAAACCAACTACATCACATTTATTAATAATGAAACTGACCACAAGCAATTATGAACCAAATGAACAAATAAGTAAACACATATACCAATCCTAGAATCTCTCTCAAGACAATAAAGCACTTCATCTTGTCATTCCCATGCATCACTAACATTAACAATGCATAAAAATTGCAATCATCAATTAACCATAAACGGGTACATTCTATTGCTTTTACTTAATAAAAAGGGCAGTAAAGTCCAAATTTGAGTATATTGCCACATTTTTTGCAAATTGAGTTTCAAATCTCCCCTAAATTAGTCCTTAAAAAAACCATTACCACCCACAAAAATAAACAGAGATGAAATCCCTCAAAATCTCAAGAACAACAAGTCAGTGAAATTAAAACCTAGCTAGATCCAATCACAGAGTAACACAGTGAAGCAAAAATAGAGACGAGATTCGAGATCGCATCAGTTCTTGAGCATAGATTCCAAATCAAAATCAAGAAGGAGAGAGAGAGAGAGAGAGAGAGAGAGAGAGTACTTGCGATGTGAGAGAAATGAGTGAGCGGGATAGAGAGTGCATGGACGTCGACGTGGGCACATCGACGGCTGCCATGAACCGACGTCGATGAGTGGCGGGAGATAGCAAGAGAGAGAGCGGGAAAAAGGAAATTGAGTAAAAAATTTGGGGAGTGAAATAGGGTTCGGATTGGGGGAATTTTAACTAATGAACGCTGAAGTATACATACCCTAGACCGGCATTTTTTACAAACGCCGGAGTAGATTAACAAAATTTTCATATTCATCCTAGTCCTTCGATTCCTCGGCGCGACTACTAAAACGCCGGGGTAGATTCGACGGGGTATACTAAAAATCTTGTAGTGAATGGAGAATGGCTATATCTAGATTGCGTACAAGATACAGATAGGACAATAAAAGAATGATTAAAGGCTTCACTAATAGTAGGATTTAGGCAAAACTTTTCGGAAAACTCATTTGAGAAATTTATAGAAGCAACATTTATAGGAGTAGTAACAAAATGGTGGAATGGACTAAAAGAATAACAAAGAAATGCTATCAGAAAATCAAGACCAATTGATGATAAAGGAACAAAAGAAAACTCAGCACAACGAACCTGAGGACTAAAAGAAATAATTACAAATTACGAGATAGCAATAAGAACAGAATTCAGTGTCTACGATAATGGAGAAAAACATAGTATACACAAAAAGAACAAAGCAAGATGGAGACTAAGCAATTTAGAAATATGTGACATGTGCTACTTTGACAACTATGCTTGTGAATTATACAAAAGAAGAAAGAAGTCTAATCTTGGACTCATTCTTTCTAAAACTACCTGATCCATGGAGTATAAAAATATATAGTGCATACATAGGTGAGAAAGTAAAACCGGAAGTAGATACTTTAGGGTACAGAACGCAAATTGTAAAACATTATAAAGATAAAGTGTGCAAAGAAGCTAGGACAACAATGAAATACTATAGAACATATAAACAAAGAATTTATTTTGAAGATGTAAGACTGAATCATTGAGGATGTAATAAACCAAAATATAAACCAAAATATAGAAAACTTTTAAAAGATATAATAAAACCATATAAAAGATACTTCAGAAGAATAAATAAAAAAAGATAATATCCGAAAAACACAAAGAAATGTAATTGTTATATATGTGGAGAAGTAGGACATATATCACCAAATTGCCCTAAGAGAATGAAAAAAGAAAATGTAAAATACGTAGAAGAAATTGAAGAATGAATAACATAAACTATGAATCCATAGAATATGAGGAAGACTGGTAAGAAATTAGTGAAGATGAAGAAATAATGATACTTGACGGAGATAGTGGAAGTAGTGAAGGTGAAACAGAAGAATGTGAAATAAATATGATGACAGAAATAACAGAAATAACAGAAATAGAAGAACAATTAGAAAGAGATCGAAGAAAACAATGAAGAAGTAAGGAAAAGAATGTGCTTTGACATAAAAAATACTATAAAATAAGAGCAACTAAATTATATTTAAACCCAAAAGAGATATTTAAACTACCAATATTTGAAAGGAAAAAGAATACCATAATAGTAGCCATGAATAATGAACAACCTATAGACATTGAATAAGCCCAAGAAAAAACCATAATCCTATTAATTACTTAAAAATAATAAGACAAGAGATGGAAAAAATAAGTGAGAAAACCAGAAAAATATGAAGACACATACATTTAGGAGCTGTGCAAATAATAATAAAAGCTTATTTTAGGGAAAGAATAAATACACCTCTGAAAATATACCTAATGAATGATAGAATAATATCAAGTACACAAGATGCCTTAATAGGAATAGTACAAGAAAACCTAATGTATCAAAAGATAAAATTTACAATAAAACCTAATTTCTCTATAAGTGTGGCCGAAGAAAATAAGGACAAAAGTTTAGTCATGTACCACAGATTATCAGGAATAGAAATGACAGAGAAAAGCAAAGTTATGAGTATACAAATTAGAAATATTTATGTTTTCACTAGTAAGCATGAAGTAAAAATTAAGAATACAGATAATTTTAAAATAGAACCATTATTCAGTGAAATTATAAGATACAAACCAGTTAGAGAAAATCCTAAAATGACTATACCGAATTATATAGAATTTGACTTTAAAACAGCAAACAAAATTACAAAAGGAAAAGCACCACAAATAATGTTCGGAAAGATATCACTATCAATAAGAAACAAACAACAAGCAATGGAATTAATACCAATAATAAATGCATTAGACAATTAAAACAATAACCAATTTAAAAAAGAAATAGAATATTATAATAGTGGAAAATGAAATAAATAAGTAGCCCTGGGAGATACAAGAGCTATTAATTCACATATTAAATAAACAAATATAAAAATAACAGAATTAATATCATTAGAAAATCCATATTACAACCTAGACTATTAAAATAATAGACATCCAATTGTACATAAAATAATACTGCCACTAATGATAAATGGTAGAAATAAAATGCTATTACATTTACATGTAGATCCAGAATACCATGTTAATGAAATATTATTAGGAACTAACTTTCTTACATCAGTACAACCTTACTCAATTCAAGAAGAAAAATTCACAACAACAGTAAATAATGAAAGTATAGTAATAAATAGAATATTGTGTAAATGAATCCATTAAGAGCAACAAAAAACACATTATACACACTAACAAAATTTGTCTACGAAGGATACAAATCATGAAACTATCATAGTTTAATAGATACTAGAGCAGGCACTAGCTTATACTGCGAAAATATACTACCCAGATGGAGACAAGATGGATATAATAAAAAGGCAAAACCAGATTAACTAGAAAAACCATAATACTTGATAGGTATCAACCAAATATTAATATACAAATAGGAAATTACGTACTAAAAATACCAATAATGTACTAATTTGATGATATGAATAACTATGTACTATTAGGAATGACTTTTTCCAACAATACTATCCTATAACCATTTCACATAAATCTGTTACATTTACAACACCTTGTCAACACCAAGCAATAGCAATTAGAATATCCCAACCTTATTCTAGGACCGACTTGCCGCATGTCAGAGTTTCTTCAACCCAGCATGGTGAATATCAGGACCGACTTGCTGCATGTCACAGTTTCTTCAACCCAGCATGGTGAAAATCAATATTTAACAAACAAAACTAGAATTCAACAAGTCCAAGAAATAACTACAAAAGAAATTTTACAAAAATAATTAGAAGATCTGTGCGGAGATGACCCTTTAGCAAAATGAGACTTAAGTAAACCTACAACACATATAGAGTTAATAGATAAAAACAAAATAATAAAAATTAAACCTATAAGACACACTCCAACAGATTTAGAAGAGTTCAAAATACATATAAAAGAAATAATTGAAAATAATTACATAAGAAAATCACAAAATTCACATTTATCACCAGTATTTTTAGTAAGAAAACATTCAAAAGAAAAAAGAGGTAAATCTCGAATGGTAGTAAATTATAAGGAATTAAATAAAAATAATAAGAGTTTTGGATATCCACTACTAGATATGCAGATACTACATAACAAAATAGGAACAATAAAATATATTCAAAATTCAATTGTAAATCAGGATTTTACCACGTAAAACTAACAGAAGATTCAAAACAGTTAACAACATTTAGTACACCACAAGGATTCTATGAATGGAATGTATTACCATTCGGATATAAAAATAGTCCAGGAGTATTGCAAGAATATATGGATAAGATATTTGAAAAACACAATAATTTCATACTAGTATATATAGATAACATTCTAATAGGATCCGAAAAAGAAGAACAATATAAAGAAAATTTACTAAAATTCATAGAAATAGTAAAAAAAATGCAGGTATTATACTATCAAAAAAGAAAATGGAATTGTTCAAAACTGAGATAGAAATCTTAGGAACAAAATTATCACATGAAGGAATTGAACTACAACCATATATAACAGAAAAAATAAAGACATTTCCTAATGTTCTAAATGAAAAAAGAGAAGTACAAGCCATAATTGGATTACTAAATCAGACAAGAGGATAGAAACCGAATCTATCAGCAAAAATAAATTGGTAACAACAAAAACTAAAAAAGTTTAAGAAATTGTACTGGAACCCAGAGGATGAAGAAAAACTTAAAATATTAAAACAACAAACTTCAAGATTAAATAAACTAAGATTACTTGTTAAAGAATGTTCATGGATAATAGAAACAGATGCATGTGAAAATAATTGGGGAGCAATATTTAAGTTCATTGAAATAGGTAAAAAAGTTGAAAGACTAGCCAGATACACTAGTGGATCATTCATACAAACCCAACAAAATTACCACATAAATTAAAAAGAACTACTAGCAATACTAAAAGCTATAAAAAAGTTTGAATTATTCATAATACACAAAATTCACAGTAAGGACAGATAATACACAAGCAATGAGTTGGATTAACAAAATAATAGATCCAACTATAGCAAATAAAAGATTGATAAGATGGCAAATGGAACTAGAAAATTATGATTTTACAATAGAAAACATAAAAGAAAAGGAAAATATTTTAGCTGATTTTTTATTAAGAAATTAACTATTTCATTTGTTGTAGAATGAAAACTAAAGTCCACCAAATAGAACAGGATATAATTTTCCTCAAGGGAACCATAGAATAAATAAAAAGAGCATTTAATCAATTACAGCTACAAATATGCGGACTCCAATGTTTGTTCTACGAGCATGTAAGCTAGCATGTAACTACAGAAAATATGATGGACAATACTAGAAAAAAATGAGTGAGATAGGCGAACCTTGTAACACCCCGAATTCCAAATAAGGCCGAATTCGAGATTTTACAGGATCTTTACTTCACTTCGTACAATTTTATAAGAAAATTTAAAATTTTTTCAATAGTACATCAGAGTTACATTACACTTTGTTTACACAGCGGAAGAATAAAAGATTACAATATTGAAAACAAAATACAACTTGTACAACTTTATCAAATGAGTCATCAATTGCATCATAATATCTTTACTCTTTCATGAATAGTCCATTACCTGCATATTGAGCTGTGGGCACGTCAGTCACTTACAACTGACGAAAATGTTATACTCGGCTATCCTCTCTATGCCTTACATATAGCGATCTCATTATTTTAACAAAACCACAAAAGTTGAATGAAGAATAAAGTGTTAAATTGTGACTACGCTAGACATGTAAGTGCATGCCATGCCTTAATTCCAAATGCACACATTTCTATACTAGGATGACACTAATGCACACTTATTCGGATTCTATGCATCCCATACTACATAGGTCCGAGGACAAGGGCCTACGTACTCCATAATAAAGGGCTCAATCCCTCGCCATGAAAACTACCTGGTAATAAAATAAGGTTTAGATCATTTCACGGATATGGGTCCTAGCCTGACGGCTATTATAACGGTTCCCTCATCGTGCAAATCATTCCGCAAGTGCCCCCTAGCCCCGGTATATGTATATACATTGGAGACGGTAAACTATTTGCCCGACTTCGCTAAGTCCGGATTTAAATATAAAAAATACCTGTCTCCCACAGAGCAACCTCAGTCCGCCGATTGGGTCTATAGCCACGAAGATCCACCGCCGACTATATAGAGGCAACCCACTTACGTTTGCCCAGGTTTACTACATCTTCACTTAAGTGCCTATTACTTAAGTTCAAGACATGAATAGATTGTCATTTCCTAGAATTAGTCTTACCCCATACCGGTCTTAATCACAATTCCCGAGATAGATCCACGACCATATCACAACATTATATCTCAATTTTTTTTCAACATTGCCGGTAACGAGGACTTACTAATTCTAAATCATAAGCTTTTCATGTACAAGAATCATGGGTACACATACCCTTTGATAATCATGTCTTAAATCTAGATTATTTCATCTTTCAACTTATTCGCAAAATAATCAATTCTTGTCACTATTCATGATCTATTTATTTATTCACATTCTTTTTAAACAAACATTCATTTCATGAACATAATTTCACCACATGAATTGTTATAACGAATCTAAGTCATCACAATGACTTTGTTCATTATAAAAAAAATACTTCTTAAATAAACTAAAATGTAATCAGTTCATAAAATGATATTTTCTTTTCTTCACCAAAAAAAAAAAATACTTCTTAAATAAACTAAAATGTAATCAGTTCATAAAATGATATTTTCTTTTCTTCACCAAAGCAAGTCATATTCTCAAATTTTCATTTCTTTTTATATTTCAAAAAATATACAAGAAAACTATCTCTAAAAAAATTCTACTTCATTTAATATTAATACTAAAATTTAATTCCAATTAAAATAAACATTCATGAGTAAAAACCCAAAAAAAAAAACAAAAGTGAGGCATGGGTTTTGAACCCAAGACCTGCGGCAAACATAGCCAGCACCCAACCCGAGCCCACCAGCCATTTAGTCCATGTGGACTTTACATCAATTTTATACACCAAAAGGCTCATATGCCACAATCTTTAATTTCGGAATTTATTAAAAAGATTTAAAAATAAGTGTGACTAACAAGTTTCGAACCTAAGATCTTTTATAAACAAGGCTCTGTATTGCACTGGCTAACCAGTAAGTTTATATGTATTTCCTGTTTAGAAATTGTACTAAAGTACTTTTGTTCAATTATTCTGAAATGTTTCTTTTTCCCTGAAACTTGTTTATTCAAAAGATAAAAATCTTTCTAATACTTTTGAAATAAACTCTTTCTTGATATTAGAATTTTAAAACTAGTAAGCAACAGTTTTCAAATCCTTTTAAACATTATTTCCACTTATTTAAAAATTATTCACTTTCTCATTTTTCACATATACTTACGTTTCTAAAAAAGAAACTTAAATTTACAAAAGACAGCTAGTGTTCATAACCAATAGTGATGTTCTCATTTTTACACAAATTATACTTTTATAATAATACTAGTGTATTCACTTGAACAAGAATACTCTTTCATACAATAGTTTATATTCTTCTCAAATAGGACATACATATGTCGATGCATTACAAATACTAACAAAAATTTCTTTCTTTGTTCTTTCTTAATTATCAAAATCATAATGTGGACAACAATATCATAAGCACAAAATATTGCAACCTACTAGCATGATTTATACATAAAAGAATTCTTTTCTTTAATTAGCATGGTATTTATCATAACAACTACTTTCATATCTTATTATTCTAGCATGAATTTCATTTATAATTTTCACAACAAGTTTCCTCTTATATGTCAACAATATCATAAACACAAAGTTTCGCAAACATACTAACATGGTTTATAACATCAAAAATTTTTCTCTCTTTAATTAGCATGGTATCCATTTCTTAATCAACAAAACTACCTTCATACATATCATGTTATACTAGCATGAACTTTATAATTTTTCTCATAAAAATTCTTCTTATATTATTCATTTTAGCATGCATATCCTACATTAGAAAATAATGAAATCACCCACCTTATGTGAAGCTTGAACAAATGTAGGGAAGGATGGAACACTACTTCTAGCTCCAAGACAACTCCTAGCTCCTAGCAAGGCTTCTCCTCCTAGCAATGGCTTCTCCTCCTAGCAAGCTCTCCTAGCAAGAATTTTCCCAAGCAAAATAGAACTCTCTTACTCTCTTTCTTTTCTTTCTTTCTTTCTTTTGATTTTGATAATGTCTTTGGTGCAAATGAGAATGAGAAATGGGGGCTCTATTTATAGAATTTTGTGAGAGTCTATTTTTCATAATTTTACACCTAATAACTCTCCAAATTAATTTTACAACTCTTCATGTTCTAATCTCCTAAAACCTACAACTCTCCACCTCCCCACTCTTCACAAACTCAACCCCCAAACTCTTCTCCCCCCTCTCCAAAACCGGCCAACCCCCTAGCCAACAATTCAGGCCAAGTACATTGGTGTATGCATGCACACATGCATAAACAAATATGAATACATTTCTATAACTCTAAATGTGTACAAAAAGTTGTAACTTATCATGTAATAGTCCAAGTTCAACTAAAAATGTGATTTTATTAATGGGCTTGATTCTTTTAATTAATTAATTTAATTATCCTATTGGGCTCTTCTCGTAATGGGCTAGATTTTAATCTATAGGTCCATGGATCAAAAGAAAGCTAATTAAAACTTATGCATGCTAAAAATTTGTAAATGAGAATAACAAAATGAGAATAAAAATTTGCACGTGCATCATACGTGCAAAAATCAAAAAATGCATCTTTAATTTAAAATAAATTGTGGGGTGTTACAACACTCCCTCCTTAGAATAGTTCCGTCCCCGGAACTACACTTAGGAGCAAGAAAAAATACATAGAAAGAAAAAAAGGAAAAGTTTACAAAAATTTCAGTGGAAGAATTCAGGGTGATTTTTTATCATCTTTTCCTCTAATTCCCATGTGGCCTCCTCAACAAACTGGTTCCTCCAAATGACTTTGACCATAGGTATCGTCTTATTTCTCAAGACCTTTTCTAGACGATCCACGATCTCAATAGGACGCTCAGTATAGCTCAAATCCAGTTGTAGACCTTCTGGAACTTCTCGCAAATGATGATTTGGATCGGGAACATAACCTCGTAGTATGGACACATGAAAAACATTGTGTACTTGGGTCAACTCTTTCGGTAGTTCTAACCGATAAGCTGTCTTCCCAATTCTCTTCAATATCTTGTAGGGTCCAATGTATCTCGGGGCTAATTTTCCTCCCCTTCCGAACCGAATCACCCCTTTAGTCGGAGACACCTTTACAAAGACATAGTTGCCTTTATCAAACTCCAGGTTTCTCATCCTATTGTCGGCGTAACTCTTATGCCTGCTCTGTGCGTCGACCAACCTCTTTCTGATCAGCTCGATCTTTTATAAGGTTTGTTGCACAATTTCTGGTCCATACAGCTGCCGCTCTCCCACTTCATACCAACAAACAAGCGTCCTGTATTTCCTCCCATATAGAGCTTCATTTCGCGTCATTCCAATACTTTCCTGAAAGCTGTTGTTGTAGGCAATTTCCATAAGAGCTAAATGCCTCTCCCAGCTACTACCGAAATCCAACATACAATACCTAAACATATCATCCAGCACCCTGTTGACTCTCAGTCTGCCCATTAGTTTGAGGATGAAATGTAGTACTAAAATCAGTCTTTGTCCCCAAAGCTGCTTAAAGACTTCTCCAAAAATGCGACGTGAAACGCACATCTCGATCGGATACTATTGACAGTGGGACTCCATGAAGCTTCACAATCTCACCCACATACATCTCTTCCAGCTTCTCCATTGACCAAGTAAGCTTCATTGCCACGAAGTGAGTTGACTTGGTGATTCGGTCCACTATTACCCAAATTGTATCATTGCCTTTGGAACTCTTGGGTAAACCCGTGATGAAATCCATGCTGATACAGTCCCATTTCCACTCTGGGATGGGTAATGGTTGCAAAAAACCGTCAGACTTCTGATTTTTTGCTTTGACCTACTGACAAATTGCACACTTGGCAAAAAATTCGGCTACACCTCGCTTCATCCCTGGCCACCAGAAGTATAGCTTTATATACTTGTACATCTTGGTACTCCCTAGATGTACTAATAACAAGGTAGCATGTGCCTCCTGAAGAATGCTTTATTTCAGTACTGCTAGATCTGGCACACACAACCGCTCTCCATACCACAACACTGTATCCTTCACCTGGAACTCTGACAATCTGCCAATACCAACTTGCTCTATCATCTTCTGGATCTCTGGATATGCCTTCTGACCATCAATAATTCTGTCTTTTAAAGTTGCTTGAATCCTCAATTGAGCTAAGAAAGCTTCCACACCTTGTAAGACCACTTCAATCCCTGCTCGATCAAGCTCCTCTGCCAATTTCTTCTGAGTTGTGATCAGCTGGGACAAGCTGCACTTTCTGCTGAGCGCATCTGCCACAACATTTGCCTTGCCTAGATGGTATTTGATTTTAGGTCGGATATCTTCCAACACTTCTAACCATCTTCTCTGCCTCAGATTTAGGTCCCTCTGCTGATAGATGTATTTCAAGCTTTTGTGATTCGTGTACATATTAACCTTCTCTCCGTACACGTAATGACTCCATTGCTTCAAAGCAAAAATGATTGCTGCCAGCTCCAAATCATGGGTTGGATAATTCTTTTCATGTGGTCTCAGCTGCCTAGACCCATAAGCAATTACCTTTCCTTCCTGCATTAGCACACAGCCCAATCCGCGATGGGAAGCATCGCTGTAGATATCATAGTCGACTCCCGCTCTTGGCAAAGCCAAAATAGGAGTGGTAGTCAACCTTTCCTTTAACTCTTGGAAACTAGCTTCACATTGCTCCGACCATTTGAAATTCACATTCTTCCTTGTGAGCCTTGTGAGTGGTATAGCTAGCTGGGCGTAATCCTGAATGAACCTTCTGTAATATCCAGTCAAGCCCAGAAAGCTTCTGATCTTCTTCACTTTGGTGGGTCTTGGCCAATCTTTCACAGCATCAACATTCTGCAGGTCAGTAGCTACTCACTCCTTAGAAAGGATGTGACCCAGGAAGGTGACTTCGGTATGCCAGAAGTCACATTTGGATAACTTCGCATACAGCTGATGCTCCTGAAGATTCTTCAGAACCTTTGTTAAGTGCTCGGCATGCTCCTCCTCTGACTTGGAGTAGACCAATATGTCATCAATGAATACGACGACAAAAGAATCGATAAAAGGCCGCAAAACTCTGTTCATCATGTCCATGAAAATAGTCGGTGCATTTGTGACTCCAAATGGCATGACTGGAAACTCATAGTTACCATGCCTGGTTCGGAAAGCCGTTTTGTGCACATCCTCTTCTTTCACTCGGACTTAATGATATCCTGACCGTAGATCTATCTTGGAGAAAACTGCTGCTCCTTGGTGACGATCGAACAAGTCGTCGATTCGAGGAATGGGGTACTTGTTCTGTATAGTAACCTTGTTCAACTCTCTATAGTCGATACACATCCTCATTGATCCATCCTTCTTCACTAAAAGAATTGGGGCTCCCCACGGTGATGCACTTGGCTTGATGTATCCTTTGCTCAATAATTCTTCGATCTGCTTCTTTATCTCATCTTGTTCAACTGGTGCCATTCTGTTTGGTGACTTGGAAATAGGTGCACTTCCTGGTTGAACAATGATGCTGAACTCTACATCTCGATGAGGGGGAAGCCCTGGTAGATCATCAAGAAATACAGCTGGGAAATCTCGGACAACTGGGATCTGATTCACCTCTTCTGGAACTTTCTGCTCTGATAAAGCTGCCACCATCTGCTTACACTTCCTTTTACCTTGGAATGTAACAGTTGGTCCCCCTAGAGCCTTCACCACAACTTCCTTACTCTTGCATTCGATAGTGGTACTGTACACTAACATCCAGTCTATGCCAATAATGACGTTGACTCCAAGAACTGCCAATTCAATGAGGTCGATGCCTAAGAGCCTGCTTCCAATTTCGAGATCACACCCTTCATAGTATCGATCGATTGTCAAGTTCTCTCCTGACAGAGTAGCCACAGATAAAACCTTGCTAGGAAATATTTTTGATTCAACTCCCAATCTTTTTGCAAATGAATGTGACACAAAAGTGTGCAAAGATCCCGTATCAAATAACACCGAAGCTTTTATTCCATTTATTAAAATGTTTCCTGTTACATATGAGTGCTCTTATTACATAACATTTTATTACACAAATGGAAAAAGTAACAAATCAACTAGGCTTCATCCTCCATACCAGTGATCACATGGTCCACCTCATCTGCATCTGCATCTGTCAAGGCGAACACCCACCCTTGCTTGAACTGTTTCTGCCCAGAGTTGGACTACTGCCGACTCGGTCCTCCCCGCTGAAGCTGGGGCAATCAGACTTGTAGTTGCTCTCCTTTCCACACAGATAACAAATCTTCACAGACTGCGGCTTGGTGCACCCAGTGGATATGTGGCCTGACTCTCCACATCTGAAGCATGTGGGTACTATCCCTGCCATTGCAATAGCATTAGCACCTGTTGGCTTGAATCGCTGTGATGGGGGCTGACGTCTGTAGTTACTTGGTCCTGTAGGCCTCTTGCCCGTATTCCAATTGTTCCGCTTGACTTGCACAATTTGGAACTGATTCATGTCAGACTCAGTTCCAGTGACCCTTCTGACTAGCTTCTTGAACCTCCGAATGCCCAAAGGTATCATCCTGGATCTCAGACTTGGCCTCAGTCCTTGCTCAAATTTGCGCACCTTCTTGGCTTCATCTTGTACCATCTCAGGCGCATACCTGGAGAGCTGGTTGAACTTGGTTTCGTACTCCCGCACTGTCATACTGCCCTACTGTAAGCCCAAGAATTCCATGGCCTTCTTTTCTTAGACGTCCAGTGGAAAATAATGGCTCCTGAATTCTTCAAGGAATTCTTCCCATGTGAGTTGTACGTTGCCCAAATTCCTCTTCAATGATTGCCAGCACACACTTGCATCCTTTTCCAGTTGAATAGTGGCTAACTTCACCTTGCTTGCTTCCGGGGTTTTCAGTACCTCGAGGACTATCTCGATTTGTCTAACCCAGTCATCAGCAACATCTGGATTAGTCTGACCCTCAAACATTGGTGGCTTCATTCTTTTGTAACGCCCTTGCCCCTAGCTCAGACAATTTATACAATTTATAAGACAAATTAGATAGTATGTAGTACAATTGCCCACCACAGGCTGCCTCTCAAAAGTTGGTTAACCGATTATGTGACTCTTGATCATAGGCTATTATATTTTAATATTATTTTATTAGTTGAAATCTCCGATATGGGACATTAAACCTTACCTTACTCCCGTTCTCGCACAGTTGAGAACAACACCACATCCACATTTCGGGTGGGGCCCCCACACCTATGCCACGTCAGCTGGCATTTGACAAGGTCAACACAGAAGCAACAGAGTGCTTCTTTGATGTTTTTACCATTTCCATGTGGGCCCCCTACTACACACATTTTTCCATATTATTAATACCATTCATTTAATTTTTTAATTTTGTAAACAGCCATACACTTTTATACTATATATATATATATATATATATATATATATATATATATATATATATATACATATATTACTGTTTTTTTTATACAGGGTGTTACAGACACCCCCCCTTCAAAAATCAGCATCCTCGCTGAGCACGGGCATGCACAATCTAGTGCAGGATCTCCTCTCTAGTCGTTGTGGAGCATCTGCTCTTCTATCCGCCCGATTATTCATGATCTCGGAGTACACCGCCCGATCACTCATAATCTCGAATTTAATTAAGCTGCCCTCCTATCTGCCCAACTATTATGATCCCGGAGTACACCACCCGATCAATAACAGTTCCGGATTTAATTGAGGGCACACTACAGTCCCGGAGTACACCGCCCAACTGTGTCTATAGTCCCGGAGTACACCGCCCGACTACATGCTTCACACTCGGTGTCGAAAGTCAGCTCTGATACCATTTGTAATGTCCCTGCCCCTAGCTCAGACAATTACAATTTATAAGACAAATTAGATAGTATGTAGTACAACTGCCCACCACAGGCTGCCTCTCAAAAGTTGGTTGACCGATTAGGTGACTATTGATCATAGGCTATTATATTTTAATATTATTTTATTAGTTGAAATCTCCGATATGGGACATTAAACCTTACCTTACTCCCGTTCTCTCACAGTTGAGAACAACACCACATCCACATTTCGGGTGGGGCCCCCACACCTATGCCACGTCAGCTGGCATTTGACGAGGTCAACACAAAAGCAACAGAGTGCTTCTTTGCTGTTTTTACCATTTCCATGTGGGCCCTTCCAGTACACACATTTTTCCATATTATTAATACCATTCATTTAATTTTGTAAATAGCCATACACTTTTATACTTTTATACTTTTGAATATATTATATATATATATATATATATACTGTTTTTTTTAACACGGGGTGTTACAAACCTACCTATTCGCCAAAAGAAGACGTAATTACATCATCAAATAGGACACATGCAAACAGACGCTTCTTACTAAGAAATCTCCTACCAAAGTATCAAAGAAAATATTATTTTTACAATATATTGAAAAATTATGTCAAGTAACCGAGGTGAACCAGTTCATGAAAACAATATCACAACAACATATGAACAAGGCCAACATCCTACCTGGAGAAAATCCAAGAACAATTCATTGCATCTATCCATCCAGGGAATGTGAAGAATTGGTCCACTTGCCAAGAGAAATCTACAAAGCAGCCAAGAGTTATTTTGGCCTCACAAAGGCCTCAAAAGTATATATCAGAATAAATTCAGCAATCCCTAAGTATCTTGAAGAAAATGAAGAGCTTCCAGCATAACACGTTATAAAAATAGGATTGACTAACCAAGTTATCTATGAAGCATCTAACATTGTACCATATAAGGCCGAGGAATTTGAAAAAATAATCCCAGATAGAAGAGCAATAGGATTCAGAAACATGTATTGCGAGCTAAAAGACATAAAACTAAGAGACAACAACATATGGATCTATGACAGCCTAGATCCAGAGAAAATAATAATGTATAGTATAGTAAAAATAAAATAGCCACAAGATAAGCATGAACTGTTTGACAGTTGGTACCATATACTATCTATAAGAGCAATGAAAATGACAGAACAGATAGCTGGATACTACTGTAGCTTGATGAAGACAGAACATTAATATAAATGTTGAGCATGTGAAGATGTCGGCTAGGAGGAATATCTTTTTCTAGAATAGTCCACAATGTAATCGGAATAATTATTAAAAGCTGATGTAAGCAGTTACGTATTTGCAGCAATTATTGAACATATGATGTAAGCAGTGACGCATGGAAACTTGTTGTAAGCTGATCCCTTGGTCTTTAAAAGGGGAAGCTGAGTAAGGGAGAAGGCAGAATATCTAAGGAGAAATTTCATATATGTTTGTAAGAAGATTTTGTAAGAAGTCAAATCAATAAAGACTATCTTTCTTGTTAAGATCTTGTAGAATATAAGGTATGAATAATTAGTCTCTTACCCTCAGGGAGATTTTTGTAAGGCTCTTCCTGATGATCTAACTTTTTATGAAAAATCTTTATTATTTTATGAAAATGGAGAATTTGGTAGTTATATCTGGAGTCCTACAGAAACACATAGACAATTTCTAGAAGAAAACGAATATATTGAAGAAGGAAATGGATATATGGAAGAACTCGAAGAACTCTCATATGATAGTAGTAGTGAAATATCTGAGACAGAATCAGAATCTATAAGAGATCTTGAACTTATGTGTGATTATTTTAATATTTTTGAGATGGATAATGCACATTATTTCGAAGAATATTATTTTACCAAAAACTATTATTTTTTATTTTTGATATTCTGTTTAATTCTATTTTCACAGGTAATTTCACGTTTCACAACCCCAGTTGGTATCGGAGGCTTGTTTCTAAGTAAATAACTCTCTCCCGGTTTTCTCAAAATATTTAGTACAATTTAAGTAGTTAAAAAAATGATTAAATAAGAGAAATAAAATATATTACAAAAACAAATTTTAAATTTGCAGAAAGATCACACATCCCATAGAAAATTTTATAAAATAGGAAGCATATAATATTATTAAAAAACTAACCTTTAGTTGCAAATAGTTTGGTCATTATCTATTTTTTGTAAATAGTTTCAAAAATCGTCCTAAAAAAATAATTAACTCGGCAAAAGAAAACATTACTTTTAAAAGCTCCGCGTCAGATTCCATCTACATTGCCTAGCATAAACTGTTGCAGCATATAAAAGGACCTGTTAGGATTGGGGCATCAACAAACGCCCTGTGGTCACAGCAGAACTATTTAGAGCAATGAGAAAGTCGAAGTAGACGAGGCGAATAAATTGAGCAAGCAGGTAGATCCACCAAACTAATACAAACACAACAACGATGACTTATCCCGGTTAGCTTTTGCTTAATCCGGGGAGAAATAAAAGGAGATCTGATATTCAACTAGAGGAGATTATAAGGAGTTACTGATTCACTTGACAAAATGAATTAAACTCACCCACCAAGAACTATCTCTCTCTCGAGCCTCTCTTTGCAATGGAGAAAAGAATCTATGAAATACTACTTCTCATACTGGAGGAGTTTACAATATATATAGATGAATAGAGAGAAAACCTAGGTCTAATCTTTGATTCTCAGTAGTCCGATATAACCTGGAAAAGAAGTAACTGAATAGGAGCCACACGATCTAACTTGGAGTTGAAGATTGGGCTGAACCGACCTAACAAATCGATGCCCAAAACAGATTCAGCGCCGCAGGCGGTCGACCGTCCAACAAGACCGGTCGACCGTACCACTCTTTGACAATCCCTATACTTCGAGCGGTCGGGGGGTGCGGTCGACTGTCACCAAGACCGTTTGATCGCAACTAGCTTGCACCTAGCTACTGCTGTTTCTCTTTCTACTCACTTCGACGCTTCGACCTCCGTTCTTCATACTACCTTCTTCTAATCTGAACAACAAGTATACAAGACACAATCCTAACAAACTCTACCTTGAATTGCATATGAGTACTATCACATGATGTGTTACTCATCTCCAAAATCAAATAAATTCCACTTGTAAAGAAAACTTAGAACAATAGCTTATTCTTCTAACTGAAATGATCTCTACCTAACCTCACCAAATCCAGTGTAGCCCCTCAAAGGCACACCTCCATAGATGTACTCACGAAGTTGCCAAACTTTGCACGAACTCCACCTACCTGTAGGCTTTCTCCACCTCTCGATGATATTCGAACGTCATGGTCTCGTCTCGATGAATCTAGTTGCGGAAAACTAGCTAAATTTGTGGAAATAATGTGAAAAGAACTATCAACCCCCGCACAGGATTTTCAAATTCTCCAAAGCTTGTAGAGATTGTGTTGGCTTGGCCCAACCACTCTCATACCTCTAATCACTTCACGACGACCTTGAAAAACAGACGGAACTCCACCTCGAGCTGTGTACCTGCAGCCCTGTGCATCAAGAGTTTCTAAGGAAATCAGATTCTGTTTCAGTAGAGGAATATGAAAAACATCCCTTAAAGTGAACATATTTAGACCTGGCATCTTCAACTCAACTATCCCCTCACCCACTGCATCACAAATCTCCCCAGTTTCCATTATCACACAACGCCCCGTAGTAGACTTATAAGTAGAAAACAATTCCCTCTCGGAGAAAATATGAGAAGAACTCCCTAAGTCAAGAAACTAACTAGAATCCACTTCTAGAGAATTTAAAACAAGAAATCACGAACCACCTGAATCAAAGGCATTAACCACATTAACGGCTGAACTCCTATTCTTTGTACTCTCCTGATTCTGTAATTTCCAACAGTCTTTCTTGATATGCCCTGGCCTCTTGCAATATCAGCAACGGATCAAATCCTTTTTCAAAGTACTTTGTCTTCCCCCCGAAGGACCATCCACTGCTAGACAACTTGTAGGAATAGACGATGATGATTTATGGGTCTTTTTCCTAAGTTGATTTTCCTTCAATGCTTTGATTACACCATCTACCAAAATACTCTCCTTGGCAGATCTACCGTGTAGCATGGTCGTGATCAAAGGCTCGTACGAATCCGACAATAAATATATCAGGTTGAAAGCTTTATCTTCCTCACACACATCTGCGTTGATCGCCTTAAGTTCAGATAATACCTTATTGAACTCTGTAATGTGGTCTTAGAGATCAGTACCTTCCTTCATAGATAAACAGAAAAACTTCCTCTTCCAATGCATCCGATCTAATAACGACAAAGTAGAGTAGTCAGCTATGAGTCTTTCCCACAAACTTACCGCGTCAGTTTCTTCAAGAAATCTGCACTTGACCTCGTCTGCCAAGAATAGTCGGATTAGACTTATGGCTCTTTCACGAATATCTTTCCAAACGTCATCCTTCATATCAGTTGGATTTTTCTTCTTTTTTACTGCTGACTGCAACCGTTCTTGAACAAGAACATCATACATGTCAGTCTTCCAAAGATTGAAATTGATCTTACCATCGACTGCTTGATCTTCAAAATACTGTGGCCTGTCATCTTAACCAAGGAACTTGGCAACCTAAGGCTCTGATACCAGTTTTTGGGATTGGGGCGTCAACAAATTCCCTCTGATTGCAGCGGAACTAATTAGAGCATTGAGGAAGTCGAAGTAGACGAGGCGAATAAATTGAGCAACAAAGTAGATCCACCAAACTAACACAAACACAACAACGATGACTTATCCTGGTTAGTTTTTTCTTAATCCGGGGAAAAATATAGGGAGATCTGATATTCAACTAGAGGAGATTATAAGGAGTTACTGATTCACTTGACACAAGGAATTAAACTCACCCACCAAGAACTTTCTCTCTCTCGAGCCTCTCTTTGCAATGGAGAAAAGAATCTATGAAGTACTATTTCTCATATTGGAGGAGTTTACAATATATATAGAAGAATAGAGAGAAAACCTAGGTCTAATCTTCATTCTCAGTCGTCCGATATAACCTGGAAAAGAAGCAACTAAATAGGAGCCGCACGATCTAACTTAGAGTTGAAGATTGGGCTAAACTGACCTAACAAATCGAGACCCAAAACAGATTCAGCGCCGAGGGCGGTCGACCGTCCAACAAGACCGGTCGACCGTACCACTCTCTGACATTCCCTATACTTCGAGCGGTCGGGGGTGTGGTCGGGGGGTGCAGTTGATTGTCACCAAGACTGATCGACCGCAACTAGCCTGCACCTTGCTGCTGCTGTTTCTCCTTTTACTCACTTCGACGCTTCGATCTCCGTTCTTCATATTACCTTCTTCTAATCTGAACAACGAGTATACAAGACACAATCCTAACAGGACCATTATTATAACCTTTCAACCTTACTATGGAAAATTTATCTGCTTTTTAAGATAAAAACTGTAATTAGTAGAGATCTTTAAGAATAAGATGTCTCTATTATATATATCCATTATCCTGTCAGCATAGTTCGTTAGCCACACTCAAATTTCATTGAGTGACATGTAAATTTGTAATGCCACAGGATAGCTGTATTCAATATTTTTCTTCCAAAAATAAAAATAATAATAATAATAAAAATTTTGCACATACTTGAAGGTTAGAGTATATGCAGTCGTTAATACTCAAAATTTTCATATTTGGGTTTTAAAAATAGAAAATTTGAGTTGTGCTTGTAGTCGTTGAAATCCAAAATTTGGTCCAATGGTTGATGATTTTTTAATCTTGAATCTCAGCCATTGAAAAAAAGAATGGCAAAAAACACAGTGCCC
>JACEHZ010000584.1:0-125000 GCA_017893485.1 Hemerocallis citrina
TTATTGTTTGTTGATACCAAATCAATCTCCTAAACTTAAGCATGCAGATCATGACTAAATCAATATTTGTTGACCAAATCAAAACTGCCTTTATTGTTTGCTGATACCACCTGATCCATTGGTTACAGGTGGTCCATTAACAGACATGGATTTCTTTGTGTACATCCCGTGGCAGTGTGTTGTGCTTGGTGTTGGCAGTTTGCCTCAATCGGGAAAAAGTTTTTGGTGATTTAACTCCTCTTCATTTTGACTCTAACTTGGTAAGAATTGAGTAACAGTCACTTTAAAAAATTAGGATTTAGATTTAATTTATTATATTAGGATTTAGATTTAAAGGGCAATTTAGTCCAATCAGTTTAAAAAATTAGCCCTGTTTTTTCTTCCCTTCAAATCCCCCCACTTTTGGAGGGGAGCCAAAATTGACTCAGGAGGGGTGTTGCACCCCTCCATTTCCCTCCCCTCCCCTCCTAAAAAATGAACCAAACAAGAAAAATATTAAAAAACCCCTTCCCTCCCCTCCCCTCCCCTCCATTCCCCTCCAACCAAAGCATCCACAATCGTTTGCTAAAAAAATTGGCAAAATGGCAAATCAAAATAGCAATTTGACTATTTCGTTGCAACGGTGTTTTGCTATAATTTTCTCAAATTTTTTTTAAGCGGACGAGACAACATGTCTCGTCTCACTTTAATTTTTTTTTTAATCTTAATACTGTAGTAATTAGTAGTCGATTTAGTTACTTAGTAATTAGTAGTAGAAATTAGAGCATCTGTAGTCGTTTGCTATATATCGATAATATGGATATTTGGCTAAAAAAACCGCTGCACTCGTTTGCCAAATATCCATATTATCGATAATTTGCTACAGTTGATTGCTATATTTGAGAATGGATATAGCTTTTATCCATATTTGAGCGACGGCACTTCAAGTGTCGTCGCTTGATTTTTTATAATTTTTTTCAATTAAAAAATCTCCCAAATCCCTCGGATGGCACTTCATGTGCCGTCCTATGTTTTTTTTTTTTTTTTTTTTCAATTAAAAAAATTCGCCCAAATCCTCGGACGGCACTTGAAGTGCCATCCGGAGGGTTTTGTATTTTTATTTTTTTCTTTCAATTTTTGAAAATGTTTTTGCAATTTTTTAATTTTTTTTGCAATTTTTGAAATGTTTTTGTAATTTTTTATAATTTTTTTGTAATTACTGAAATGTTTTTGTAATTTTCGGAAAAGTGGAAAATGAAAAAAAAAATTGACTAACCTCTTGGACGGCACTTCATGTGCCGTCCGTCCTTTTGGTCGATTTTTTTTTCTTCTCCGACGGCACTTCACGTGCCGTCCCTCCAATAAAATAAATTATTTTTTTATTTTCGCGCTCCCACAAAATTTATTATTTTTTTTAATTTTTTTTTCTCAGACGGCATTTCATGTGCCGTCGCTTATTATTTTAATATAGATAGCTAAAATATAGCTTGAAATGAGTGCAGCAAAACTGCGATTCTTATTTCCATTTATCCATATATCCATATTTTTACATTCAACGACTACAGATACTCTTAGATGATTAATTAGGTAGATGTTGAATTAGTTAGGCTAATTAGGGATTAATTAGGTTGATGTTGAATTAAATGTCCCCCTGGTTTATACGACACGACATGTTGTCCCGTCCAAGCATTTTTTTTGCTCCGGGACAACATGTTTCGTCCGAAATTCCCCCCCCCCCCCCCCCCCCCACCTTTTTTTTTAATTTATTGTTTTTTTACAACATGTATCGTCCAACCATTTTTTAAAAAATAAAATAAAAATAAATATGGGACGAGACAAGTTGTCTCGTTTGATAAAAAATAATAATAATAATAATAATTGGGACGAGACATGTTATCTCGTCTCCTATATTTTAAGATTCTCAAATCCGTTTCTAATTTTTTAGAAGCTACTATAGCTGTTTTGCCATTTTTTGAGAAAATAGAAAACGACTGCGAAGTGTCCTTTCTCATAAAATGAGAATTTGGCAAATATAAAACGGCTACATACCAAAGCTATTTTTGCTATTTACTATTTGACAAAAACCCAAAATTTGCCTCTAAGAGCATCTGTAGTCGTTGGCCATACTGCCAAAATTTTCAAAATATGGAAGAAAAAAAAAGGATGCTGCAGTCGTTGGCCAAATACCCAAAAAATGAGTTTCGTAGCTACAGTAGTGAGCCATATTTGGCAGACGATTTGGTAATTGCCAAAATATAGCAAACGAAAGATGATCTTTCGTTCATTTGATCAGACGAAATATTATCTTTCATCGGAGAGTTTTTTTGTGATAATTCTTTTTATAAATTTTTTTAAAAGTCGGACAATAGAAGATACACCGTCCCGTCGATTTCTTAGAAAACGCCAAAAAATAAAATCGTCGGACGGGAGATTATTTCCCGTGGCAAAAACAAAAAAAACAAAGGTGACGAACGGAGGACAATGTATTGTCCCAATATTCAGCCCACTTTTTTTTATTTTTTAAATTGTATTTTTTTGCTTTTTTTCATTTTAAATGTCACTATCATGGGTTGTAAAATAAATTTTTTTTTAATTATTTTTTTTAAAATGTCGGACAGAAGATAATCTACTGGCCAAATTTTGGTTTCAACAACTACAGCGAAAACCACTTTTGCTATTTGCTATAGAGTAATGCTACATCCACTACTAATTTCATTACATTTCTCTTCACTATTTAGGTGGCACGCTCCAATAGGTAGGGAAAGATAGAGTAGGTGGGGGAACTCTCCAATAGGAATATGCCACCCAAGATAGTGAAGAAAATGGTACTGAAATTGGGAGTGACTAAAGCATACTCTTCGCTATAAGTCAAATTTGTCAAATTTTGACAATAACGACTACAATGCTCTGGACCCCTCCCCGTCTTCCGCTCCATTTCCCCTCAACCTTGCAGCTCTCCGTTCCAACTCGCGATCGACGCCGTCCTTTTCAGGTATTGTTCTCCGATTTCATCTCTACATGTTGTTTATAATACCAATTTCTTGTCAAAATAGGTTCTTTTTTGGAAGAATCGGTCGGAAACACTGGGTCGATCCAAAGCCTAAGTTGTGATTCTAGTTGAAGATCATGATCACGAGTTTTTTTTATGTTGATCTGATAGATTTTGTTTGTTTTATACAGTGGTGATATAGACTTTGATTGTTTGGTCAATTGTATTTGTTTGACCGGTTGACACTAGACTGGATATTTTGTTGACCCTTTACACATTTACATTTGGGAGAGATATTGGTTCTCAAGGTTAGGATCTGCTATTTGTAGGAGTATGGGCTGATTGCGACTATATTTATGGGTCTTTTGGGATGTAATTGCTGAAATAGTGTATGTTTTATCTTATAGAATGAGAACCCTACAAGATTTGTTGATTTGCTGGAATAGTGTATGTTTTATCGACTATAGAGTATACTTCATCTTGATGTTTATTTTGGCCAATGCAAAAGAAATATTTTTTATCGGGTTGGAACTGAATGTCATTCTAGCATTTTTTTGTCCCAAAATGATTGTTGATTTAGAATTCCAAGATAATTGAGTAATATTTTTAAATGTTTATTTGATGAGGACATCAATTCTATTTAATTTAGTATTTTTATTTCAGTACCATATTTGTTTTTGGCAATTATAGTCATATGTAATCTTTTTTATATTTTTAGATTTTGAGAATATTTTGAGATTTGTATCTTGATTTGTTTTGAGCTTATATATAGACCTTGAGATTAATGAGAAAGACATGTCATTCTTGATTAAAAAATTATTGTGTTGAGTTTTGCTATTCCTGTCTCTTTTTGTATGATACAATTGAGATCCAATTATTAGGGTTTGTGATAAATCCTAATACAATTTTAGGGTTAGTGATTAACTCTAAAATCTACCCCAAATAAAAAAAAAATCCCAAATAAAAACAACCCAAACCCTAATTCCCCTTCTCTCTCCCATCGTCCTCTTCCTCCTATTCCAACCCCGACCAAACCCCTAGCCCCCACATCGACCGCCACAACCACCCCATTCGCCGTCGACTTCATCCCCGAAACCCCCCGTCGACCTTGACTTCATCCTCTTATCCTCGTCCCCCTTCTCTCTTCCTAATCCCGCCCCCGTTCGTCCTCAACTCAAACCCCCGAAACCCCAAAGTACCCGATCGACACCCCCACACCAGTTCGAAACCTCAAAGCACCCGACCCTACAACTCCCTGGCCTCCTCCCTTCCCGTCGACTCCCAAGCACCCCCGTCGCTTCCAGCCAGTCGCGACGCCCTCACACCCGGCCAACGCCAGCCCAGATCCATCAGCCCCTTGCCGATTGCCGCCATTGCTCTTGATGTTGTTGTTGCCATTGCTGTTCCTTTGAGTGCTGTGTTCTACGTGCTGTTCAACCCAAGATCTACACTGAGTTCTTCGAACCCTCGGTATACTCTTTCCACTTTTAGATATTTGTGTTATACTACTTTATTATCTCTATTATATTATTCAATATAACTGTCGACCACAAATATTGAGATTGAGCGTTCCACTTGCCTAATTAGAGTACAAATCAGTATTGAATCTTTTACTTGCTAAGAATGCTTAGGAAGTTAATTATTGATTGTTAGAACTGAATTATTAATTGGGTTTGTGACACTTAATTCAATTCTTGGAAATCCATTAAACCGATTAATTGTTTAAAATTTCAATTTTGATCCGCATTACATGTTGGTAAAATTAATCCTTTAAGATTCTTGGAAATTCTCTATTTTAGGGTTAGTTTTACATCATTTTGGTATCAGAGCGAAGGTTCTTAAAACCCTAGTCTTGCATCATTTAGCATCAATTTCTGCATTCATTTAGGATTGTGTAGTCTTTTATTTTTTTTTCTTTATTTTAGATCATTTCAGATTCATTTTAAAAAATAATTTAGGATACACACGATCCCTAGTTTCCACTTTTGGTGAATGCATCTTTGCAGCACCATTACAGATCCTGAAGAGCCTTTCTTATCCCTTCCAAATCACCCAATTAGTAACCCTAGACTTTCCCGACCTGAAATGGACAACTCTGATATCTCCGCTACCCTAGCTGCCATTCAAGCAATTCTTACCAATATTACATCATAAAAAAAAATTAAAATAGCACCCACACGACCCCTAGTTTTCTCCTTTTGGTGAATGCGTCTTCGCAGCACCATCACAAATCCTGACGAGCCTTTCTTATCCCTTCCAAATCACCCAATTAGAAACCCTAGACCTTCCCGACCTGAAATGGACAACTCTGATATTTTCGCCACCCTAGCTGCCATTCAAACAACTCTTGCCAATATCAATCAGAGACTTGAGAAAGTGGAGTTAAATCAAACTGTTGTCCTTGAGCTTCATACTAATCGTCAGATCCCGCGAGGAAATGTTCGTGACGATCGACGTCAAGAATGTGACCCTGACGAACAATATAAGAAGAACGTTAAGGCTGATGTTTCCCATTTTGAAGGCCACTTGGAACCCCAAGCTTATCTTGATTGGATCCGTATGATGGACCACTACTTTGTGTGGTTTGACATGAGCGAAGCCCTGGAAGTTAAATTTGCCACGATGAAATTGACTGGGAAAGCTCAACAACACTGGACCAATCTTGAACACGCCCGCAGAGGACGAGGCCTGGCACCCATAGCCACTTAGGAAGCCATGAAAGAGAAGCTCACTGAGAGATATGTACTGTTATCGTTCCACATCTGATTGCTAGATTCGTGGAACCAACTTTATCAAGGAAGTAAATCCACACAAGAATATGTTGATAAATTTGACGACTTCCTTATTCGGTGCAATGCTTTAGGTAAAGAGAGTGAAGAACACTCTCTCTAGGTTCAGGACTGGATTACGAGCCGATCTGGGGAACGAGCTAATTCATAGAAATGTGGACTCATAGCGGCAGCTTATGCTCTTGTCCTCGATATGGATTCCGTTAAAGCAAGTTCTCATTACAAGTCCAACAATTCGATGGATCATTCCTCCAGAATGAATCATCCTGATCCCTCTAGACCTGAGCACTCCTCTCCTCAGTACCCTAACAAGTCTTACTCAAATAAACATACTTCAAATTCTTATCCATTTAGAAATGACAATTCTAAGATTGATCCTCTCAGTAAGTGCTATAAATGTAAGAGATATGGTCATGTTGCTGGCAACTGTCCCAGCCCAAGTAGGATCAATATAGTAAAGGGTACCGCAGTCATCGCTGATGAGCCCGACAATGAGTTTACCTATGAACCTAATATAAGTGATGACTTTGATGAAAAAGAGGATGACAAGTCTCTCAATTGTATTCAGTCTGTCCAGTCACCTCCATTGAGTATACTTGAGTCACCCATTCCTTCCCAATTCACTTGGCAACCCATAGATTTTACCCCTTTGTTAGAACATCACAAAGTCACAGAGTCTGCATCCACATTTTCATTCTGCCTTCATGATTTGCATAGAGAAATTTTCAAGGAAATTAATGAGAATAATTTTAACTACACATTAATAACAGATACAAGGAGGAAATTTAAAACTCTTGATGTTGGTGATGAAGTGATGTTTCGGATTCATCCGGAACGGTTTCTATCTGGATCCGTTAAGATTTTGAACATACGTGCTGTAGGTCCATTTAAGACTCTTCATACAATCAATGATAAAATCTATGTCGTTGACCTTCCTAAAGGCTTTGGCATAAGTAAGACTTCCAATATTTAGGATCTAGTACTTTATGAAGGCTCAAAATTTAACCATAGAAATTTTCTTATAGATGAGCACACCCTACAGCCTAATGGTGAGATTCCCACATTTACCCCTCTTCCTGATACTATTTACCCACCGACAGAAGAATTAAATAATATTTTAGATGATCCGATAATCTCTACAAGAGATGGTGGTATGTACAAGTATTTGGTGAGGTGGAAGAACAAGCCGAAGTTGGATGACACTTGCAATGATCGTGAGGAGCTCCCGTAACTGGATCCAGATCTTTTGGAGCACCATGACAGGATCACTTGTTTTGACTTGACTGGGTCGAGCTCTCTCCCACCCGGAGAAAATGATGAGGACATCAATTCTATTTAATTTAGTATTTTTATTTCAGTACCATATTTGTTTTTGGCAATTATAGCCATATGTAATCTTTTTTATATTTTTTAGATTTTGAGAATATTTTGAGAGTTGTATTTTGATTTGTTTTGTGCCTATATATAGGCCTTGAGATTAATGAGAAATACATGTCATTCTTAATTAAAAAATTATTGTGTTGAGTTTTGCTCTGCCTGTTTCTTTTTGTGTGATACAATTGAGATCCAATTATTAGGGTTTGTGATAAATCCTAATACAATTTTAGGGTTAGTGATTAACTCTAAAATTTACCTCTAATTAAAAAAATTCCCAAATAAAAACAACCCAATCCCTAATTCCCCTTCTCTCTCCCATCGTCCTCTTCCTCCTACTCCAACCCCGACCAAAACCCTAGCCCCCACGTCGACCGCCACAACCACCCCATTCGCCGTCGACTTCATCCCCGAAACCCCCCGTCGACCTCGACTTCATCCTCTCATCCTCGTCCCCCCCTCTCTCTAATCCTGCCCCTGTTCGTCCTCAACTCAAACCCCCGAAACCCCAAACCACCCGATCGACACCCCCACACCAGTTCGAAACCCCAAAGCACCCGACCCTACAACTCTCTGGCCTCCTCTCTTCCCGTCGACACCCAAGCACCCCTGTCGCTTCCAGCCAGTCGCGACGCCCTCACACCCGGCCAACGCCAGCCCAGATCCGTCAGCCCCTTGCTGTTTGCCGCCATTGCTCTTGAAGTTGCTGTTGCCATTGCTGTTCCTTTGAGTGTTGTGTTTTGCGTGCTGTTAAACCCAAGATCTACACTGAGTTTCTTCGAACCATCGGTATACTCTTTCCACTTTTAGATATTTGTGTTATACTACTTTATTATCTCTATTATATTATTCAATTTAACTGTCGACCACAAATATTGATATTGAGCGTTCCACTTGTCTAATTAGAGTACAAATCAGTATTGAATCTTTTACTTGCTAAGAATGCTTAGGAAGTTAATTATTGATTGTTAGAACTGAATTATTAATTCGGTTTGTGACACTTAATTCAATTCTTGGAAATCTATCAAACCGATTAATTGTTTAAAATTTCAACTTTGATCCGCATTACATGTTGGTAAAATTAATCCTTTAAGATTCTTGAAAATTCTCTATTTTAGGGTTAGTTTTACATCATTATTACTGAATATTTTTTGTACAATACTGAATATACCCTTGAGGAGCACACCATTTTTCACCGAGTCAAAAGTTCCTTTACTAGTTCGAATAATACATATTGAATTTATTTGAATCATTTCCACTTCACGAGGCATTTTTTTGACTCCCTTTCCTTGATGCATATATGCCAGGCAAAAAAACACTTCAACTTCTTCATGTTTCTTCTCCCCTTCATCATTCCTGATCAAAGGATTTCCGCAAGAAATTATTTCTCATCAAAAAAATGTCAAAAAACTTAATTTACAAATTTAATCTCAATTTAAAACCTACAAAAATTAAACAATGGAGCTGAATTTTTTTTGGCATTCAATTCTTTTTTTCAGATTTCATTTGAGGGAACAATCTCGATAAAAAGAAAACCTTCTCTTTTCAAGAAACAAAAGAGAGTAATAATAGAGGAGGACATTTGTGGAAATGTACGATGAATAGATTCGTTAATAGCATTGATTAGATAGAATGTTTGCTCTTTAGAATGACTTACATCCTGGGATGGAGGGAGTAACAAGAATCATATAATTCAGATTTATTACTTTAATTATCAACTCATTATCTCACATAGTCTCGAATACGTACTCCCTTCGTCCCAAGATGTATGCCATGCTAGGTTTTTACACACATATTAAGGAACAACCTAGTATGGAGTAAAAACAACAAACATTTTTCTAATTAATACTATTAAATGATCTACTCATCGTACATTTTCACAAATGCACTCCTCTTTTTTGTTTATTCAAAACCGATTTTTTTTTTTTTTTTTAAATCTAAAGTGTTACCTCTAAATGAAATTTGAAAACCAATAAGTTTCAACCCCATCGTTTAAGTTTTGTAGGTTTGAAATTGAGATCAGATTCGTAAATTATTTTTTTGACATTGTTTTGACGAGAAATAATTTTTTTTGGAAATTCTTTGATAAGGAATAATGAAGGGAGGAGTAACATATAGAAGTGAAAGAGTTTTTGCATAGCATATCTGCATGAAGGGAAGTGAGTCAAAAAATGCCTTGTGAAGTGGGAAAATTCAATACACTTTATTAGGAATTAGTAAATAAACATTTGATTAGGTGAAAAAATACTGTATTCAAGGTTATATTTGGTACGCCACTAAAAATATTTAAAAATATTCATCAATATACATTCAAAAATGTTGAAGACATTGTCTTGGAATTCTAGCGACAGTCAGTTTGGGAGAAAAAAGAAAGCTAGAATGACATACATTTTGGGGTGGAGGGAGTATTATATTATCAGGATTGGCTCCTCACGAACAAAAATCTAGATTAAAAAAGAAGAAGATGCATCTATGTTTAGAATCCATACGAATCCAATAGACTAAGATCCATTTTGGAGGATTAATTTGTGTTGGATTAGGTTATCCGGTCATCGGATATGTTTTCCACCCTACTAGCAGTTGGCATTATTTATATTTACTACTACTACTTTTACTTGGTCTTTATTGAAACTGTCTCTGTGTTGGGATTGTCTTTGTAGGTGAGACCTAACTACATTCTTAGCTTATGTCTTTGTTTTTGGAGGTGAGACCTAATGACGTACTAAGCTTAGGTCTGAAAGACTGGAACAGTCCTTTATCAAGTTTGACCCAGACTTGATGAAACTATAGTTCCTTTTTAGGCCTCTTATATGTCACTTGGTCCCTAGAAATTTTATTTGGGCTTAACCCGTGCTCCTAGGACTATGTCATTTCTTTATTAGCTGACCTCTGCTGGCATAATAATTGTGGTAAGACCCATAGGATACGAATTTATATTTTCTAAGTAGATTAATAGAATTCAAACTGAAGTGCACTTAGGATGTGCAAAGGGTGAGTTCTTTTGAAGTTTATTATCTTGGATCTGACAATATTTAATCTGTGTGGTAGTCTTATTAGCTGGCTTCATAAATCGTGTAGCTTAACTTGTTTAACTCAAATTAGTAATGCAAACATAGCCCACATACATGTATTTGTTTACCATTTGCCCTTGCTAGTTATCTCACTGTAGACTTCTATAAATGATTACACTTCGGAGATGCTTTAAGTGTTTAATTATTAAATAATCACAAATATGTGCAATCATAGTTAAGTGATGTTTCAAAGACATTAGGTATTTTCGCATTCAAAGGTGAATTATTTGTCAAATTCGTTGTAGTTTAGTGACATACACCTACTGATCGGTTGACTTCTTGTCGAACCCAGTAGATAATTACACACTGTCACTGACTGATGATTGTTGTAAGTGATTAATAATCATGACTTGGTTTTGTCAATAGTTAATTCTAGGTTAGTAAACAGTAGGATGTAAATTTGCATGCAAAGGTCAAATTTTATTTTCAAGATAGTTTTGTTTCAGTTCATTGTATATTTAAGTAATCTCTAGTTATACCTTTTCTTTTCCTACTTGTAATAGTGTTCATCCTAAATATCTTTATACTTTTGCTCTCCAATCACATGATGGCACCATTTCTGAAGGATTGAAACGTTTATCTGGTTTTGTTTTAGTTTATGCTCTGCTCTATGTTAGTCTGAAGTTTACTATCCGTTTAATTTATTTATATCTGGTTATAATCAGACTGTTCCTATATTGGGCCATTTTTTAGTTGCTCCTTTAACATTAGAAAAAAGAGTACAATATTGGCTTTTCAATTATTTTACGTTAATGTTTCTGTAGGTTAGCTAAGTGGCATTCTGAAATGGCAGAAGAGTGGCACCCCCCATCAGTAATCCAAAAAGTATATGGGCAGTCTTACTCTTCTAGACTGTCTTATTCTCAGGCTAGGAATAACAGCATCCACAACTTTCCAAGCACATACACCACTGGAGGCCTCCAAAGTTCACTGGTGCAATCCAACCAAGGCAGTAACAGAGCTGTCACCCTCCCCTCCCTTACACCATTTTCCACTTTCCAAGCTAATACTCCGAACGAGAAGGTGTTTCTGGTTTTATGATTGATTTCATGATGGGTGGAGTTTCTGCTGCTGTCTCAAAAACTGCTGCTGCTCCTATTGAAAGGGTGAAGCTCTTGATTCAAAACCAGGATGAGATGCTCAAGACTGGTCGTCTCGCTGAGCCTTATAAAGGGATTGGAGACTGTTTCGGTCGAACCATAAGGGATGAAGGGTTTGTTGCATTATGGCGAGGAAATACTGCCAATGTTATTCGTTATTTCCCCACTCAGGCCCTGAACTTTGCTTTCAAGGATTACTTCAAGAAAATGTTTAACTTCAAAAAAGATAAGGATGGGTATTGGAAGTGGTTTGCTGGTAACTTGGCATCTGGAGGTGCAGCTGGTGCCTCTTCTCTCCTGTTTGTGTATTCTCTGGATTATGCCAGGACTCGTCTTGCAAATGATGCAAAGGCTGTTAAGAAGGGAGGAGAAAGGCAATTCAATGGTCTGGTTGATGTTTACAGGAAGACGCTGAAATCAGATGGTGTTGCTGGTTTATATCGAGGATTTAACATCTCATGTGTTGGTATCATTGTTTATCGAGGACTTTACTTTGGGATGTATGATTCCCTGAAACCTGTGGTGCTGGTTGGACCCTTACAGGTTAATTATAAACTTATAGTATAACCTTTACAAATATTTCAATGCACTGATATGGTCCAATAGTTGAGAAGTTGATGTTAAGTTTGTTAACTTTTCTTGTTTAACTAGCTAGTAAATGTTATCCGTGAAGTGACCAGACTATGCCCAATACTGTCTTTAATCAGCTAAAAAATGACATGTTTATGTATCTGTTTCCCAATTTTTTTTCTGAATTAAATTTATAGTTTAACATGTTATTGTATTTTAAAAAAAAATTCTCAGAATATGATAATATTGTGATTTCGGTTTATACTGTCTGCTTTTGTCCATCTCTTACTAGAAATAACAACTCATCAGCGTGAAAAACTCATTATTTTCCTCAAAAGAATTTGAAGAACTTTAAAACACATCTGAAAGACTACTGGAATGGTCTTTGCAGTTACTAGTGAGTATCGATAGTCATAGTTAAGTGATAGGAAAATAGAAAACGAATTTTGATACTTGAAAAGTTGCAGTTATAGTCTTTTGAAATTAGCATCTTCATTAGACATGAACCTAAAGTTTATACCTTATGCAAACATTTTGTATCCTTGTTTTTTTTTAAAATTTTGCAGGATAATTTCTTTGCAAGTTTTTTATTGGGGTGGGGAATCACAATCGGTGCTGGTCTCGCGTCCTACCCTATAGATACTGTTCGGAGAAGGATGATGATGACATCTGGTGAGGCTGTCAAGTACAGCAGTTCCATTGCTGCATTCAAACAGATTGTTGCAAAAGAAGGAGCCAAATCTCTCTTCAAGGGTGCCGGTGCCAATGTCTTGCGTGCAGTTGCAGGTGCTGGTGTTCTTGCTGGTTATGACAAACTGCAAGTGATTTTCTTTGGCAAGAAGTATGGATCTGGTGGTAGCTAGTTGTGATGGTCGACTTCTTTTTTTTTTCCAGCATTAGTGAGAGGTTTAATCTAAGGGTTTGATGATCATGATGACGATGAAATAGTGTTTTCTGAATAATTTAGCAGATGCCTCCGTTTTGTCAGTTTCGATCATGTTGAGAACTCTTTTAAACATAGTCCATTAGTCCCCTTCTTTCTGAAATATTGTTTTCAAAAAATGAAGTTCTGATGTTTGTAGCATCCGGTGTTTTCTGAACTTTCTGTATATAATTCTGCAGATTCATTTCCAGCAAAATGATACATGTTTTCATCTGACTTCCAGCAGATTGAGATTGATTTATCATGCTATAACCTGCCTTTTGCTTAAATTGTATCGTCTGATTTTCTTAGATTTTGCTTTTATTCCGAGGTCAATCTAGTAGATGTTTGATGAAAGATTTATTCTATGGACACTATTGTATGGGAAAGCTGTGAGCACGGAATGATCTATGTAAAATTTAAGTGGTTGCTGCACTGTGGGGTATCCTTCAGCACATTGGGTTACAGCGCCTTCTTTTTCCTGATTGCCCTAGTTCGAATCTTGTGATTGCATTTAACAATACCGTAAGTTGGATAATGCCTCCTTTTTCCTTTTGCTTAAGTTGTGCCAAGTAATGCTTTACATATCTCTAATATTATAATAAGAGAGTTGAGATTGTATAATTTGTACATTTGTAGACAAATCAACTTACATGTATTACCCGTTGTAAAAGTATGGTAAGGATTTAGGATGGATAAAGGAAAGGTTTTAGGTTCGAGGCTAGCTCACATTGTAATGGGGGATATGCTTCACTAGTAGTTTGATAACTGTATGTTTGAAACCTTGGTTCTTCTCTCTTTGCATCGAACTAGATATTTATGTTGTAAATGATTGAATATTTTATACTATAACGTAGATCTTTACATGCTTAGAGCATCAACTGTCGTTATGCATAAATGCATATTATGCATTTTTTCGAAAAAGTCGCTGCACTTGTTAGCTAAATATCTATTTTTTCCATTTTCGCTACAGTAAAAAGGCAAAAGTAAATCTTTACATAGCAAGATGAAGGTATTGGGTTCGAAGCTAGGCCACATTTTATCATGTTTCATCTGTATTATTTTTTAAAATTTAAATTACTTAATTAGTTTACTTAGTATTTTAATTAGAAGTTTAGTTAAATAATTAGTTAATTAATTAAGTTTAGTAAATTAATTGTTAAAAATCAATTAATGTAAATGTCTCTCCATTATCCCATTTTCTCTAGTAAGCCCATGATCTCCATGTTCTCCATCCACCATTTACTCCATATTTGTCTTTTCAACTTTTTTTGTAAGCCTATAAATAGTCTTGTTTAGACTTGAAGAAAAGATGGAAATACAAATTAAACTCTATTCTCTTGTCTCTTAAATTTGTAGCATCGTCTCTATTATTTTTACAACATCGTCAATATTATTTTTACAATACGTTATCAGCACTAAGCTCTAACCAACTGAGAGCTGATATCTTTGGAAGATGTAATGGAGGAACTTGGGCTTGGGCCAAATGGGGGCTTGATTGACTGTATGGAACACCTTCAAGATAACCAGGACGATTGGCTGGATGAAGAACTGGAGAACTATTTGGAGGATGATTATCTTGTGTTTGATTGTCTAGGTATTCATTTCCAACTTCTTATCGGCAATCTGTGCTTCATATTATTTATAACTTTAATATAAAGTACCGTTTCAAGTGATCTTATTCTTCTTAATACTCTTTATGGAAGTACAATGTGAAAAAAATTGTACTTCTACTGATTCCTAATATATATTTCTTGACAATTGCTGTAAATGTATAGATGGAAAATACAGTAATCAACTGATCTGATCTCTTATTAAACAAGAGACTTCTACCTGAGTGAATCCCTTCATCCCTTAATACAAAAGATGTATGAGTTTAAACATGCATCTAGGTCTGATGGATATATGTACTTTCAACAAGTTTTGAGATAATTTTTTATTGCCATTCTGATTGTTTAGAGCTTTAATATGTCTGTATTAGTTTCCGAACTCTCTGGGCTATGTTTAATGAGTTGGCACCCATGTGTAAATAGAAACAGAGAAGACCACTTTTAGGTCGAAAATTTTGCCGAAATGCCCTCTTTTTTAAAAATAATTAGTGACCTGCCCTACTTTTCAAAACAATTAGCGAGATGCCATTGTCTGTGACACGTCAGCAACAAACGTTATTGGGAAAAACGGCATCAGCTATTTCTATGCCGTTCTTCCCAATAACGGCATCTCTTTTTGAAAAAATTGTCATGCCGTTATTCCCAATAACGGCATAAGTTATTTTTGTCTATAGATCTCTACAGTATCAATTGTGGCTCGAGAGAGAATTGCAAATTGAAAGCAACTGATGCCGTTCTCTAAGAGAACGACATAGATAATACTGATGCCGTTTTTCACAATAACGGCATCAGTTATTATCGTTTTGCACAGGTTCCTATAATCGAAAAACCCCTCTTCTTCTCTTTCCTTCCCTTCTGATTCGTAAACATCTCTCTCTCGCATCGCTCCTGTTACCCACAAACCCTAGATCTCAAAATAAAAAATTCCAACCATTTGAGTCCTGTAAAATTCCATACATCCAACCTCCTCACTCCCACTCTCATTTTCAGTCTTCCTCCACAACGAAATTTTTGCTAGTGGTTTTTTTGGTTTAATTTGAAGGTATTATCATCTTAACCTTATGTTTGATTTTTATTTCAATGTTTTGTTTATTGTGAGTAGTGAATGACTTGAATATGTTTTAATTTTTATGCATAGGTATGGAATTTGATATCCCTATTTGGTTATATTATGGGGGTGAAGTAATTAAGGATCCAAAAATTGGATATTCATATAGTGATGTTGATCCGGTAATTATTTGGGCTACCCCCAATTTTGGTTACGCAGAATTAATAGATAAGATATATGAAGTCACCAATTGGGATAGAAGTGAAATGAGTCTGAAACTGAGAGCCCGTTATTCTGCTGGTAAAGGGGATGGACAGTACTTCATGTTGGTACCCATAGACAGTGATAGTTCTCTGAGGTCTGTCTTGCTTAGGACACTTCATCCAAGTTGTGGTTGGAATATAGTTGAGTTATATATTGATCAAACGAGGCTTCCAAATACTACAAGAGTTGTTATCGAAAGTCCAAGGCCCACAAGGACTTTGAAACCATCTGCAGAGTCACACGCAAGGATTTCAAATACAATTGGAGATACTAGCACAACTCTAACGGAACCTGTTTTCTCCAAATACGAGCAGGTACATCCGACCCCATTGCCACAAAATTTTTTGGTAGCTGGCATTGCTTTGGAAGATTTTGACAACGCCGTTGTAAATAACGACTTGGTAGAAGAGGAAGAAGATGAGCTATGCGATCTCGAGAATGATGATGAGGAGATTGCCGTTGAAGCTCCAGTTATTGATGCCAATGTTCATGTGCCGGTTAACAATGCCTGCGTGTTGCCAAGTCAGAACATAAGTGCAGCTATGCGTGGATCGCAATCAAGCGAATGGATGTCCCGTGCCACCGTACATGAACATGGCCAGTCTTCCATTGGTTCTTCCAACTTGGATAAACTCTTCATTGGTCAAAGATTTCCATCCAAAGATGCTCTACAACATCAAGTGAAGATGTACGCCGTGAAGAACCATAGAGAATTCGTGACGGTAAAATCAGATCGTTGTCTATACCATGTGAAATGTAAATACGCGCCCATCCACCATTCAGCCGAGCAGATTGCAGAAAATCCATCACTTCAAAATGAAGTTGGTTGTCCATGGCGCTTGCGTGCAATTATTCCCAAAGGTCGTGATTATTTTGTGGTGAAAAAGCTTGAAGGTGTACACACATGTGTGAATCCTACATTGACTTGGGATCACAGCAAAATTGACTCGACGGTCGTATCGATGATGATAATGGATACTCTGAAGGAACAAATCTCAATAACACCAAGAGCCATAATTGGGCAGGTGAAGGGTAGGCTCCAATACACAATATCATATTGGAAAGCTTGGAAGGCAAAACATAAAGCATTTGAGAAACTATATGGTTCTTTTGAAACAGCGTACACTAAATTACCATATCTACTCAATGCAATTCAAGCTTCAAATCCGGGTACGGCTGTACATTGGGCGAAGACTATGACCGGGCCGGGTATAGAAATATTTAAGGGTGTTTTTTGGGCATTCGGTCCTTCCATCGAAGGATTTAAATCATGTAGACCAGTTATAAGTGTAGACGGTACTCACTTGTACGGGAAATACAAAGGCTGTTTGTTGATTGCGGTTTCACCAGACGCAAACGGGAGGTTGTTTCCGTTTGCATTTGCACTGGTTGAAGGTGAAAGCATAGAAACGTGGACATGGTTCATGAACTGTATTCGGTGCTTTGTTACAGATCGTGAAGGTCTTTGTGTCATTTCTGGCCGACATGCCGGTATTTTATCAGCAATGGGAAATGAGTTTGGCACGTGGAGGGAACCATTTGCATATCATCGGTACTGTATGCAGCATTTTGCTAGCAATTTTCATAAAAAAATTGGTTCGAAATTTTTGATGAATAAATTGAAGGTAATTGCATGTCAAAATCAGTGGAAAAAGTACGAGAAAAAGATGGCACAACTTGAAGCTAGCAATGCTGATGCGGCTAATTGGGTAAAGGAAAAAGCAATTGAGAAGTGGGCACTTACTGCTGATGGTGGGCGTAGATATGGTATTATGACAACAAATCTGTCCGAAGTTTTCAACTCGGTTCTAAAAGGTGTTCATAGCTTACCTGTCACCACAATTGTAGAACAGATATTTTTCCGTCTCAACATGTACTACACCGACCGTCGTGAGGCCGCGCAGACACTTATCGCTGAAGGTAAACTATGGGCACCCCGGATTCAGGACCTTATTGATGTCCGCCGTGAAAGCCATAATGTTTAATAATCACGATGGTGTTTTTGGGGTGAAAACGGGCATTAGAATGGACGGTGGATATCAAAAGGGTGGCCATTGGCATACGGTGGACCTAGAAGGCCGAACTTGTACATGTGGTAAATTTCAACTGTTCCACGTTCCATGCTCTCATGTGTTAGCAGCATGTGCTTCAGGTGCGCTTGATTATCAACCGTACATAGATCCCTTCTACTCTACGGATTCGTTAGCAAAAACATGGGCACCATCTTTCAATCCTATCCCAGACGAATCTTATTGGCCTACCCAAAGCGCACCGGTACTAATAGTTGATTCTAGTCTTCGTCGGGTGAAGGGGAGGCCTAAGAGTACTCGCATCCGCAATGACATGGACGCTCGAGAAGGTGAGAGTAGTGGAAAAGTATGTTCAAAATATGGTGTGAGCGGGCACAATAGACGTAGTTGTAAGAATGTACAAAGTGTGGGGACTTCACAATCTACCCGCACTTGAATATTTTCCTTGTTATTGGATGTTAGTTATATATTTTCCTTTATAAGTGTTAGTATGAAATTATAAAGTTGTTTTTGAATGTTGAGTAATTTAAGTTTAAATTCTTTGGAATGAGATTTGTGGTTTGAATCGGTGGTGGATATAGTTAAATTAGTTGTATATACAAAATCACAACAAAACATGCACAGAAACATGCACAACTGTTCAAACAACAGATGCCGTTGTTGTGAATAACGGCATCTTCTATCTATGCCGTTATTCTCAAGAACGACTGTGGAGACAGAAAGTTTGGCAGAAATCTCAAATTTTGGAATTTTGATGTTTAACTGATGCCGTGATTCTGAACAACGGCACAGTTAGTAGATGCCGTTATTTTGAAAAACGGCATAAACTGAAGATGCCGTTATCTTGGATAACGGCATACTTGTGACCATCTTCAAATATGCCGTTAACTTGGAAGTCAGGTGAAATATACAAAGATGTCGTTATCTTAAATAACGGCATCGGTTTAGAATGTCGTTAAAGTGGATAACGACTGTGGACACAGATATATTGGCAGCAAACTCCATATCTCATAATTTTCCATCCATACTTATGCTGTTATTCGCAAGAACGTTACAGGATTAAGATGCTGTTATCGTCAATAACGGCATCTTTTTGTCCATGGTTTTTACTACACAGACATGCAGACTTCATCAATTCAAAACAAATTTCACATACAGACTTGATCAATTCATCAATTCACAGACATCCATATTTCAAGATCATTGTAATTCAACCTCTATAATATCTAATTCATCTTAAATCTTCACAAACCATCAAGTATTAAGTATCATCAAGTTCACAAACTCATCAAGTTCACAAACTACACAGATACTACACAGATACTACACAGATACACAAACTTCACATACAGACTTGATGAATTTTGCAAATCAGATACTACACAGATACTTCAAATTCATCAAGTTCACAAACTTGATGAATTTTGCAAATCAGATACTGCAAATCAGATACTTCAAATTCAGACATGCACAGATACTTCAAATTCATCAAGTTCACAAACTACAAATTTTGCAAAACAGATACTGCACAGATACTACACAGACATGCACATATACTCCAAGTTCATCAAATTTTCATTAAGTTCATCAAGTTTCGCAGACTTCAAATACTAAATGCACATCAAGTTCCACAAAATGCACAACTGAAATCTTTGAAAACATGCACTAAATAAAGTGTACAATTACAAAAAAACTAGAAAGACCAATAATACATAAATACTTCTTCGGTTTAACTCGGCGTGAAGTGTTGGGGTGCTCTTCTCCTGCGAGCGGGAACTTTCCGCCTACGTTCCCGTATCTCTTGCGTTGCGGGTTCACTAGGACCAACTTCTTCTTCTTCATCACCTCCTCCTTCTTCAATCTCCGGATTTGCCAATTCGCTTTGCGAAGGAGGGAATCGAACGGTCTTACCTCTTCGTGGACGATGGGATGGAGTTTGAGGTTGAGTTTGAGGTGCGAGGGGATCTCCCAATTCCAATGCTTGTTGTGGTGGTGGTGGAGCTTGGCTTGCGGTAGGTCGTACTTGTTGGCGTTGCTCTTCGGTTGACCGCATTAGTTCATTGAAGCGTGGACCATCTCCAACCTCTTCAAGAGAGCTATGACAATTGCAAAGGAGGTCTCTTGCCAATTCTTTGCATGCCTTATTTGCGTTGCTCTTCAAGGCAGCCGCACATTTTCTTGCCATGGCTCATGTGTTGTCAATCTACAATAGTAAACCATATATGACATAATTGAAGAAGCATAAGTAAAATTAATCGAAATAATTGAAATTGAATAAACAATCTTATTTACCATTAGACGGTATGATGATGCTTTCGGTTGATACATGGGTTGTGATGATGAATGTGCAGGTGGTGGTTCAACCTGGTGCGCGGGTATTGGTTGTTGGATACCCGCGGGAAGATCCATTTTTGGCGCGACATATAATCTTGTGATGCGTCTGTACCATGCCATATAAGCTGTGTGCATCGATCCGTCATACGGCTGTACAATACCCTCAACTACCAACTCGTACCTCCGCTCATTCCAAGCTCCAACATAAGCACGGTGGTGATCGGCCCAATCCATGTTTGGTAAACGACCTTGACCCGTGATGTTGTGTAGCCTACGATCGTACAATGAGTTCGCCGGGACGGGTTGTTGTGCACTGAATTGGCGAAGGACACGTCCGGGGTAATAAAACTCCACAACTGAGAAGTTCACAAGTGGAGCTAAGATCAACCACAACTGATTGTTGGCGGTACAAATGGGTGGTAGACGTTGCAGCCTATCGTCTGTGTACGGGGTCCAATTGACGAACTTTTCCCTCAACTGATCGATTTCGTCCCTGTAATAGGTGAGGACACCATGTGGGTTATCCCTCCATGTATGCTTCTCCGCCCAGTAGGCACCGAGAGGAGCTCTCAGCGCAGGATTATCCTGTAGTACTCTCCAACTCTCTGATAGTACCGTGACACGGGGTCGGCCGAGGTGTATTCTTTTCCAACACCATATTTGCAAGATGGACATCGGTCCGGTCATTTGAATCGACCCCATAGAACAGTTACAGAGTGCACGGTAGAGGGAGGCTAGAGCCGCACTTCCCCAACTATATCAGCCAGCCGTCTGCAGGTCAGCTATGTGAGGAAGGTACATGAGGTGGACTACGTCACATGAAGAGTTAGGGAATAGGATCCCTCCAATCAACGACAGTAAATATGCGCGCGTATAGTTCCGGAGTTGGATGTCCGTTGGCATAGGTGGCAATCGATTAGTGAACTGATCGTCAAGGTATGAACGTCTAATGGATTCCCCAACGAATATGTCGTGGTCCTCTTCAGGCACCTCCAAGCCGAGATAGTCTAGTACTAATGCAACCTTGTTGAACATCAAATTGCCGGTGACGGCCACCCTATCAATCGGAAGACCCGCAATCACAGCTACATCTTGTAGAGTGACCGTCATCTCTCCAACCGGCAAGTGAAACGTGTGTGTCTCCGGCTTCCACCGCTCCATAAGTGCGGTAAGTAGAGCGTGGTCACACTTGATTTTCGCCAGCTTCGACATCCCGTAGAATCTGCTGCTGACCAAGTAATTTTCAATACCGGGGATCACCGGCATAATGTTGCGCATCCGGAAACTCATCTTCTCTACATCCCCGATCCAAACGGCCTGTGATCTGTGGTCTGGTTGCAGATATAGAACGGTAGGATCTAATGGACACGGATATCCCGGTGGTCCAAATGAAGAAGTAGAAGAAGCACCAGCACCATGCGAAGAAGATGGTTGTGTAGGATCCATTGGCCTGTCAACAATAACAAACAGTAATCAACAACAATTTTAGTAAAAGAATTTTCAAAATAAACTAAGTATAATTCATCACAAACGCGTTATTCCTCATATCCGAATCGTTCTTAAGATTGTAAAAAAATGGTTCTTTTATAACCTAAGTATGAATTTTGAACTACTTGCAATCATCATAATGACAACGTAACCCCCCACCCCCCAACAAAATATCCCTCCAAATTCATTGTTTTCCTATCAAAATGAACAATTCCACCTTTCTCAACAATTCAATATTTTGTAAACCCTACATCACTAACAATAAATAAAGTTATTCCCAAAATTACTACTTCAATAACAGCATATGTACATTACTTGTACTATACTACCAATGCACACATCTATCATACTATCAAAATCAACTTTACAAAATACAAATTAGGGTTTTTGGATACTTACAATAATTTCAGATTCGGAATGATTTGGCACTCTTAATGAAAGATTGAAGAGTAGACTCCCAAATACAAATCGATTAAACAACCAAAGAATTTAGGATTTTTTTTTTAAGGGTTTAAGGTTTTCGGAGTCGAAGTGGGGAAGGAAAGAATCGCAAGTGAAAAGGGGAAGAAGAGGGGTTTTTCGATTATAGGAACCTGTGCAAAACGATAATAACTGATGCTGTTATTGTGAAAAACGGCATCAGTATTATCTATGTCGTTCTCTTAGAGAACGGCATCAGTTGCTTTCAATTTGCAATTCTCTCTCGAGCCACAATTGATACTGTAGAGATCTATAGACAAAAATAACTTATGCCGTTATTGGGAATAACGGTATGACAATTTTTTCAAAAAGAGATGTCGTTATTGGGAAGAACGGCATAGAAATAGCTGATACCGTTTTTCCCAATAACGTTTGTTGCTGACGTGTCACAGGCAAGGGCATCTCGCTAATTGTTTTGGAAAGTAGGGCAGGTCACTAATTATTTTCAAAGAAGAGGGCATTTCGGCAAAATTTTCTTTTAAGTCTTGTCTGTTACACTGGGGTACTAAAGATTTCTAGGTTGATTTCTATGTTTGGCATAAGCAAATGTTAGCTTGTAAGTGAATGTGAGTATCCTGCATACCCGTGAGTTTCATGAGTTTCCTGCATACGCAGGGTTATATTGTGCTAGTTGTCTTCTCTCATTTTGCGTATATCATTACTGAATGAGTAAGAAAGAATCAAAACTAGGACTTTGCATACACTTCCATGAAATGTATTTCAATGTCAAGAATGCAGTAACCTTGCGTACTTTCATGTGGCTGCATGCTATGCTAATCAACTTCATCTCTATCTATCACTGTTTAAAAAAATTTGGTTATTACCAAAATGAATGTGTTATATCAAATTTGGATTATGCTTGTGGATACTTCCAGTGTCCTACTTTGCATATAAATGAAAGACTAGCATGCCACCAAGTGTGCTATTTATCACTAATTTTGCCATACTACCCCACTTTTTGAAAATATTTAGCGCTCTGCCCACTTCCCAAAACAATTAGCGATATACCCTTTGTTTAGGACGCGTCAGCATGAAACGTTATTGCGAAAAACGGCATAGGTTATTTCGATGCGTTCTTCCCAATAACGGCATCTGTTTGAAAAAAAAGTGTTATGCCGTTATTGGAATAACGGCATAGGTTGTTTTGTTTTTCGACAGCTTGTAGTCTCCACTTAGAGAAAAAATTGCAAGTGCGAAATCCTTATAACAGATGTCGTTATTTCAAATAACGGCATTCTCAATACTAATGTCGTAGTATATATAACGGCATTCTCAATACTAACAGCATTCTCAAATAACGGTATTCTCAATAATAGTGGAATAACGGCATCAGTTATAAATTTTTTTATATAAAAAAGTAACTTATTATTCATCTTCTCTGACGAATAAGATAAAATATATATATAACTAATGCCGTTACTGCAAATAATGGCATCAGTTATAAATTTTTTTTTTATATTCATTCTCTTTGTTTCCAAACAACGGCAAAAGTTCATATTTATATATAACTGATGCCGTTATCTCCAATAACGGCATCAGTCATTCGAATGCCGTTATTCAGGATAACGACATTATTTATAAGTTTTTTTCACACTTAGAACTTTTTAAAGTTAGAAGATTCACACTTGTAAGAGAAATATACTGATGTCGTTATTCCAAATAACGGCATTAAAAAAATGTAAAATAGATGCCGTTATTGAAAATAACGGCACGTAAATAACCTGTGTCGTTATTTCCAATAACGATTTATGCTGACGTAACCTAAATAAGGGTATATCGCTAATTGTTTTGAGAAGTGGGGCAGAGCGCTAAATATTTTCAAAAAGTGGGGCAGTACAGCAAAATTTTCCTATTTATCATATGTTATCGACTTTTCATCTTCTTTTGTTACTCTTAAGTCTTACTCCGTAATATGTATGATTACCAGCATGTGATTTCATTACCCAGTTTTCGAAGTGTTCTACTGCTATCTATCATATGTTATTGACTCTTCAACTTCCGTAATTACTCTTAAATTATATCGGGTGTATCAGCTAAGAATATTCCTAATTGAACAAATACAATGCTTAAAAAAAATTGGATCTGATTGGAAAACTTACCATTCTCAACCGAAAGGAGGTCAGTATCAGCTGCAGTGCCCGAGAATCCCTGAATTAGAATGAGAAAAAAAATAAAATCAATCTTTCCATGAGAGAAATAATACACCATTCTTAAAGATAAGAAATATTTTTCTAATCTGAGAAATGATCAAGTACATGTCAATACTATATGAGGCTGTGCATACATAATAGAAGGCTCCGGAAGAGCAAATTTTATAATACCAGAAGGCACAAAATTCATAATTGAAAATGCATTAGTTTCGCCTAAGTCTCAACGAAACTTGTTAAGTTTTAAAGATATTCGTCTAAATGGATATCATATTGAGACTATGAATGAAAGAGGTATTGAATATCTTTATATTACCTCAACTATGATGGGCAAAAAAGTGTGTTATAGAAAAATTACCAGCTTTCTCATCCGGATTGTATTATACAACTATAAGAATTGTTGAATCATATAATACAGTAAATATGAAGTTTATTGATACTGTAAACCAGAAGTTTACTGATATATTTAAGGTTTGGCATGATCGGTTAGGTCATCCCGGTTCAACGATGATGCGGAAAATTATCGAGAAATCATGTGGTCATTCAGTGAAAAACCAGAAGATTTTTCAATCCCATAAATTTTCTTGTGTTGCTTGTTCCAAATGAAAGTTAATTACAAGGCCGCACCAGCCAAAAAAATAAAGAACGAAACACTATCATTTTTAGAACGAATTCATGGTGATATATGTGGTCCGATTCATCCCCGTGTGGACCGTTTCGGTATTTTATGGTTCTAATTGATGCATCAACTCGATGGTCACATGTGTGTTTATTATTATCTCGTAATTTAGCTTTTGCAAGATTACTTGCACAAATAATTCGATTGCGGGTACATTTTCCTGATTATCAGATAAAGACAATTCGTCTTGATAATGCTGGTGAATTTACATCCCAATCTTTTATAAATTGTTGTATATCAATTGGGATAAAAGTGGAACATCCAGTAATCTATGTTCACACTCAAAATGGTTTAGCAGAATCATTTATAAAACGGATCCAATGGATTGCTAGACCAATGCTTATGAAATCAAATCTCCCTGTTTGGGCATGGGGACATGCTGTTTTACATGTAGCACAACTTATACGCATCCGGCCAACCAGTTATAATGATAATTCTCCCTTACAATTGGTTCATGGTCAGGAACCAAATATTTCCCATTTACGAATTTTGATGTGCGGTATATGTCCCAATTAATCCACCACAACGCACAAAAATGGGACCTCAAAGGAGGACGGAAATATATGTTGGGTATGATCTCCATCTATAATCAAGTATATTGAACCGATGACTGGAGATTTGTTTACTGCAAGGTTTGCAGATTGTCACTTCGATGAATCACTATTCCCAACATTAGGGAGAGATAATAAACAGTTGGAAAAAGAGATTTCATGGAATGAATTATCATTGAAAAGTTTAGATCCTCGAACAAAAGAAAGTGAATTAGAAGTTCAAAGGATAATTCATTTGCAAGGTATTGCAAATAACACCCAGACGCATTTACTGACCACAAGAGAGTAACAAAATCTCATATACCAGCTGTAAATGCTCCTGTCGAAATTGATGTCCTTGAAGGACAACCTATAATTGCTAGTGAGTCTAAGGCACGCTTGAAGCGTGGTAGTCCACTTGGTTCCAAAGATAAACATCCTCGAAAAAGAAAAGGAGCAAATAACTATGATTGTCAAATCGAGGATGTCTCTCCAGAAGAGACCATTGACATAGTTAATAATGAAGAGAATCAGGTACATGAAATTAATGAAAATGAAGAGATCTCGATTAACTATGTCATTACGGGAAGAAAATGGGACCGGAATAATATAATTGTCGACAATATTTTTGTATATAATATAGCGCGCGATATCATAAATGAAAACGAGGATCATGAACCTACCTCTGTGGAAGAGTATAGAAATAGAAATGATTGGCCAAAATGGAAAGAAGCAATTAAGTCTGAATTAGACTCGTTTGAAAAACGATGAGTTTTTGGACCTGTAGTCCGAACACCAAAAGAGATCAAATCAGTAGGCTATAAATGGGTATTTGTATGAAAAAGAAATGAACGAAAGGAGATTACTAGATATAAAGCACGGCTTGTCGCACAAGGTTTTACCCAGATGCCTGGTGTTGATTATGAAGAGACATATTCTCCTGTGGTGGATGCAATAACATTTCGATATTTGATATGTCTGGCAGTGCATGAAAGACTTGAAATGCGCCTCATGGATGTGGTCACGACCTATTTGTATGGTTAGTTAGACCATGATATATATATATATGAAAATCCCTGAAGGATTTAAAGTGCCAGAAGCACATAATGATAATTCCCGGGAAATTTACTCAGTTAAGTTAAACAAAGCGTTATTTGGATTGAAACAATCAGAACGGATGTGGTATAACCGTCTGAGTGAATTTTTAATAAAAGAGGGTTATAATAATGATCCTATATGCCCATGTGTATTTATAAAAAGTTTAGGATCAAAATTTGTTATAATTGTTGTTTATGTTGATGATTTAAATATCATCGGAACTCCTGAAGAGTTATTACAAGCCGTGCAATGTTTAAAGAGAGAATTTGAAATGAAAGACCTTGGAAAAACAAGATATTGTTTAGGTATTCAAATTGAACATTTGAAAGATGGGATTTTCTTGCATCAATTCACTTATCTGAAGAAAGTACTTAAAAGGCTTTACATGGATAAAGCTCATCCCTTAAGTACTCCCATGGTAGTGAGGTCATTAGATGTTAATAAAGATGTGTTTAGACCTCGTGAGGAACATAAAGAACTACTTAGTCCTGAAGTACCATATCCTAGTGCCATTGGAGCATTGATGTATCTTGCTAACAATACACGTCCTGATATATCTTTTGCGGTAAATTTATTGGCAAGATATAGTTCCTCACCAACTCGAAGACATTGGAATGGTGTGAAACATATATTTAGATATCTTCGAGAGACCATGGATATGGGCTTGTATTATTCTAACCTGTCCAAATCAAATTTAATTGGGTATGCAGATGCAGAACATTTATCTGATCCACATAAAGCTCGATCTCAATCAGGATATGTGTTCACCTGCAGAGGAACAGCAATCATGGCGTTCGACAAAGCAAACACTAGCTATCAACTTCAACTAATCATGCAGAAATATTGGCAATCTACGAGACAAGTCGTGAATGTGTTTGGTTGAGGTCGATATCTCAATATATTCGGGGAACGTGTGGCCTTTCAGTCGATAAAGATATCCCCACAACCTTATTTGAAGATAATATAGCATGCATAACTCAGCTAAAGGATGGCTATATCAAAGGTGATAAAACGAAACATATCTCACCAAAGTTCTTCTTCACTCAAAATCTTCAATAAAAGGCTGAAATAAGTGTTCAGCAGATAAAGTCAAGTAAGAATCCAGCAGATTTGTTCACTAAGGCTCTACCCACGACAACATTTGAAAAGATGGTAAACATGATTGGGATGCGTCATTTGAAAGATCTAAAAGGATGATCTTTTCAGGGGGAGAAAAGATATGCACTGCACTTTTTTTCTCTTAACCAAGTTTTGTCCCATTGGGTTTTCTTGGTAAGGTTTTTAATGAGTCAGTATCGATGCATATTCTTATCCACAATTACAAGACATTCAAGGGAGAGTGTTAAAAATCAATTAATGTGAATGTCTCTCCATTATCTCATTTTCTCCACTAACCCCATGATCTCCATGTTCTCCACTCACCATTTACTCTATGTTTTTCCTTTCAACTTCTTTTGTAAGCCTATAAATAGGTTTGTATAGACTTGAAGAAAAGATGGAAATACAAATTATACTCTATTCTCTTGTCTCTTATACTTTCTAGCATCGTCTCTGTTATTTTTACAACATCGTCAATATTATTTTTACAATATTAATAACTTAATTAAGACATTTATTAACAAAATTCCCACTCATGTGGCACTTGTTAGCTAAATATCTATTTTTTCTATTTTCGCTACAGTAAAAAGGCAAAAGTAGATCTTTACATAGCAAAATGAAGGTATTGGGTTCGAAGCTAGGCCACATTTTATCATGTTTCATCTGTATTATTTTTTAAATTTTAAATTACTTAATTAGTTTACTTAGTATTTTAATTAGAAGTTTAGTTAATTAATTAAGTTTAGTAAATTAATAACTTGATTAAAACATTAATTAACAAAATTCCCACACATGTGGGGCCCATGCGATTTTTTTAATCCTTCAAAATATATCAAAAAATTCAAAAAAATCCAAAAAAAAAAATCTACTTCAATTTTATCAATTTTATGTGTTTTATACCTTTTGACGACTGCAGCAAGTGAGCAAACGATCGAAAAAATATTTTATAATATGCATATATGCATATTATAACTTAAACAACTGTGGATGCTCTTACTAAGGACGAAAATGCATGTACATATGGGTTATTTTTAAAGAAACAAGAATGGGGAGATGACTGGTGATTGTATGGATTGTATGCATTTTCATCAGAAGAAAAACGATTTATCTAAAGTTTAACATAAATGGAAATGCAGTCTGTCCAACACATAAATTTGCCTGCCTTCTAATTAGCCTATAAGAAGCCTAGTTCATTCCATCAATGGATACTAAATTTACCTACGTCAACGTCTCATTTATTTTCTCCACACAGTACAGATTTCAGCTCCCAATGTTACAAAGATTGGTATAGTTAGGAAAATAATAAGAGTAATGCTACATCCACTACTAATTTCATACATTTTTCTTCACTATCTTAGGTGGTACACTCTAATAGGTAGGGAAAGATAGAATAGGTGGGGAAACTCTCCTTTTGGAGTGTGCCACCTAAGGTAGTGAAGAAAATAGTAGTGAAATTGTTAGTGGCTAAAGCATTACTCAAATAATAATGTGCAGTTCATCGACAAGGTCACACATCCACATTTCCACAGCCATCCCTAAGTCGTCAAATTGTTCTTTCTCAGAAAATAATCTGCAGTAACATCTTCAGGTTTTCATTGCCAAATGCGTCACAGAAACCATATGAAACAAAACGGTAAACCGAATATATCTATATAATAAAACACAAATAAAGCTATCAAGTGACTCTCATTCAATAAGGTTGAAATCAATGATCCAGATATAACCTCACAAAACATATTTTTTTGCCCAAAAGTTTTCCTCCAAAACTCAACTTCAAATCCCCCAAAACAATTCCTTTATTTTTTATTTATTTCTCTCTCCCTCTCTCTCATTCTCTCTCTATTTACTCAGAAATTTATATTTTCATATTACAGGTTTGTAAATTTTCAGATTTTTTATGCATTTTTTTATTGCTCATGTTACATTGAAAATAGCAAATATCTCATCAACGGTTAAATTTCATTATTTTCCACACCCAAAGTTCTAAGAAGTTACCAACAGGTAATATCCTGATTGGTATTGGGTGAGGTGGATAACTGAGTGGTGGCTCGAATCCAGAGTCCCTGGTTCGAGCCACCCTTTTCCCTCAAAAAAGTTCTAAGAAGTTGGATTTTACACCCCCATTTATAATTATTTTTCAACATATACTAATGGAAACATGGACTTTTATTTACAACTAATTATTGTTTTACTATTCAAACTTGATCTACATAATTGTTGTTTTACTGTTTACAAGACTTTCATATACTGTATTGTTCCGAAGACGTGCCGTGGGCACGTGTCCACAGACAAATCTAGTCTATATAATAAAACTCAAATTCAAATCCCCCCAAAACAACTCCTTTATTTATTTAACTCTCTCTCTCTCTCTCTCTCTCTCTCTCTCTATATATATATATATGTATATATATGTATATATATATATATATATATATATAGGGTAATGCTCCATTGAAAACGGGTTTGTTTTCACGGGTTGTAAAACACCAATTTCAGCCGTTGGATCACTTTTGATCGTGATTAGCAGCTCAGATCGCCTCCGCCCATCACCGTATAACACTTAAGTAGCGGAGGGTTATTTTGGGAATTTCGTCCCAAATAACTCTTCGCCTGATTCGCTCTGATAAAATGAATATAACCTAAGCCGTTGTTGGAATAAAATTTTATAACCAACAACGGCCTAGGTTATAAAAATTTAAAACAAGGCCGTTGTTCCAAACAATGGCCTATAATTCAAATTTTTATAACCTAGGCCGTTGTTCGCAACAACGGCCTAGGTTATATCATTTTTTTTTAGAATATGTTCAGCGAAGAGTTATTTTGGACGAAATTTCCAAAATAACCCTCCGCCGAACAATTGAAACGGGTTATGGGGAGCTCGATCTGAGCCGCAGATCGCGATCATGAGCGATCCAACGGCTCAGATTGGTATTTTCCAACTCGTGAAAACAAGACACGTTTTCAATGGAGCATTACCCATATATATATATATATATATATATATATATATATATATATATATATATATATATATATGAGTAATGTTCCATTGAAAACGTACTGTAGCGATGAAAACGTGAAAACCACTTAGACCGTTGTTGGAAACAACGGCCTAGATGGTTTTCACGTGTTTTCACAACATTTGCGTTTTCAATGGAGCATTTCTATATATATATATATATATATATATATATATATATATGAAAATATGGACTTTTATACCCCAATTTATAATTATTGTCAACATATACTAATGAAAACATGGACTTTATTTACAGCTAATTATTGTCAACATATACTAATGAAAACATGGACTTTATTTACAGCTAATTATTGTCATGCTATTCAAACTTGAGTTATATAATTGTTGATTTACTGTTTACAAGGTTTTTCATATGTTGTATCGTTCTGAAGACGTGTTGTAGGCACGTGTCCACAGGCAAATCTAGTATATATATAGAAGATTTTCATATATATATATATATATATATATATATATATATATATATATATATATATATATAGGTGGCCCTTCGGTTGAGAACTAATTTGGTGAGAACTCTGTGAGAACTCAAGGAGTATACCTCCCATGAAAAATCCGAACCGAGCATCTCGTTCTACACGCCTTAGATAGCATAACATAAAGTAATCACGTAATTTGAAGTTCATTTTCCCATGATTTACATCATCGCAAAATTGTACTCCATTTGATGGATGAGCAAACGAACATCAAATTATTTGAATTCTTTACTGTAACGCCCCGGATCCCCGTCATCGGTCATCCGTGACACACCCAGAATCTTTGCCTTCAAATGCATCTCAACACAGTAAATAGTACGGAAATTTAAAACACTTTTATTGCCATCAGAGTTAATACATCAATAGTTACGAACATCAATTATTCGTATCAAGCCGTAACGCCCCCATTTTGACTCAAAACTCAATTCTTTCAATTTCTATATCACTTTAATCATAAACTAAGATAGTTATATTTCAAAGAAAAATCGGGCAGAGTCTCCCCTAAAATTTCTGCTCCGAAACACAAAAGCTTACAGAATTCTGCTCTAAATTCCGTAGCTCACATCACAGGAAATTATATCACGGGCTCCCCAGGCCAAAATGAGCAGAATCACACAGGCAATATATATATATATATGCTCTGGGGGCCAAACTCATAATAGAATATCAAATATCAATTAAAAACCATAAATTCCTTTGAAAACATAGTAAGGTTTTTAGAAAATAATTCATAAAACATACCACAGGGCCCTGTACTCCACAACGAGATGGGTACGGGTCAACAACATAACATGCCACCCCACACTATACTCATCATCATTATCCACATACTTATACATCACAATTATAGTTTAAAGCATAAAATTCACTATTCACCCAATTAAACCTTTAAGCAACAAATAGTAAAATGAAGCTCCATCCACAGAACCATGAATCAACACCTCACCTCTGCCCCGCCGAGGACCTGTAACAGTAGGGGCCTAGGTAGTCCAGAGACTCCCTAACCCCCCAAACACTAAGGGGTTAGCCATTTCTGGTGTGAGTATAATTTATTAATAAGCAACTAAATTAAACTTTATAAGTAAACAGAACGAACTTACGAATACCAAGATAAACCTGAACATGTAAATATCATAAATGGAATTTCACATCAAATACTCACTGCATCACTTCCTGTATGCATATCCATACCTACTCACAGCATACTTATCATAAGTTTGGAAACCATTCCAATTTATCGCTTAAAGCCCATCACTTTACGCCTTAAGCAACCATTCCTGTAGCTTTATTTTTTTCCCATAAAGCTTTACATTCACAAATACTCTACTGTCACATAACTGCACCATATTTACCATTCATTGCAATTACAGACTCACGACTTGTCTTCTTTCCCAATCTCATATCACATAACACCGCATTCATTCATTTCTTATAACATATATCATCATGTCTCGCAATACATCACTTCCACACTCATACTTCATCTTAAATAGAAAATAAACGTGTATCCTAATTTCCTAGTGTTTGTGCATGCCATGACCTGAGTCTAATGCAACAATACAGAATATAGAACAGATGCACTTAATCTAATGTCAGCAAGATTCTGGATGCACATGCATCCCATACTACATGTGACCCAGGTCAAGCCAACATACTTAGTCTAATGCAAGCGAGACTTTGGAAATGTATGCATCCCATACTACATACTTTTCAAATCAAGCCGTTGTCTCTAAGTTTAGAGATTCGAACCCTCGCTATGCAATGCATTCTAATTTGGTCTACTTCCTGTCCTGATAGTATGACATGGTTGGGTTCAAAGCCGTGACGAACTTAAAGATATACCGCAGCATACCTATAGCATCGTATTTCACCGGACCGCAGCCTGTATGATCCGTTCGTGTCCACTAGCATATACCTAGATCCCATTCAACAGTCGTGACGAACTTAAAGATATACCGCAGTATACCTATACCATCGTATCTCACCGGACCGCAGTCCGGACGACCCGTTCGTGTCCACTAGCATATACCTGGATCCCATTTAACAACCGTGACGAACTTAAAGATATACCGCAGTATACCTATAGCATCGTATTTCACTGGACCGCAGTCCGTACGACTCGTTCGTGTCCACTAGCATATACCTGGATCCCATTTAACAGCCGTGACGAACTTAAAGATATACCACAGTATACCTATAGCATCGTATTTCACCGGACCGCAGTCCGTTCGACCCGTTCGTGTCCACTAGCATATACCTGGATCCCATTTAACAGCCGTGACGAACTTAAAGATATACCGCAGTATACTTATAGCATCGTATTTCACCGGACCGCAGTCCGTACGACCCGTTCGTGTCCACTAGCATATACCTGGATCCCATTTAACAGCCGTGACGAACTTAAAGATATACCACAGTATACCTATAGCATCGTATTTCACCATACTGCGGCATGCAGAGGGTTCCTCATTAATTCTTCGATAAGATAGTTCAAGAAAAGCAGTAGCTGTGACCCAAGCTACGCTCATCGGAGTGCAACACAATCAGACTTCTAGAAGGGTAGGGAGATCCACAGCAATCCCCTAGTGGGCGACTCTCTCAGATATTTAAGAGCTCAAGTCCCCAAGCTAACTTAATCTTGAAGTCAATCTCAACAACAGGGTGCCAAACTTACAACAACCACAACTTCCAACATAGCACACAAATTCAGCCACTCCTTCAGCAGAGCGTTTACTACCCTTCACCCAAACGAACTCTAGAATTTCTAATGCTTGAGAATCATCAAATAAACCCATACCAAAAGCTACTCTCAAGGTTCATAGCAAGATCATACCCACACAAATGGTTATGACCTTTTGGACTTCAGTCCAAAAGCAACCGGCTTTAGCTCTGCCCTTTCAGACCAGCTGAACTCTGCAAGTTCTGAGGTATCAACCGACCTCGATAATTTATGAAATTAAACTATAGTTGTGGACACCTACAAGAGTGTCCACACAAATCCTCAACTCAAAACATCACTGCTACACTAAGGTATAAAAACAAAAATACACATCAATTCATAATTTAAAATTTTCACAACGCACCATGTGCGTAAAATAAAAGATATCATACTCACAAATTGTCCCGCAAAGACTCGAAGCGCCACCACGCCTCCAAAGCCGCCAATATATCCTATCATCAGAGTTCAAAGCAATCAAGGCTCAAGCATCCAAAAACAGTTACGGGAAAATAATAATACTAACTCCAATATCACACAGGCATTCTATTGAACGCCTAGGATGCACACGCGCTTTGCACGTAATCACTCAAATCGTCCAAACCAATTATAAAAGCTAATAACAACATCCCAAATATCACACAAGCGTTTATTGAATGCTTGGGATATACACGTGTGATGCACGTAATAAACTAATGCCGACGAGATTCTTATTTCCAAACAATTACTAAATCACCCCCAAAATATTCTAATAGCCCCACTACAATTTCTATTACTATACGAGAATTAATTCATATCCATATAATTCTCTTTTACAAACCCAAAATCCCAATTTACTAATAACTTACAATCTCTCTAACAATCCACTAATTTCTCACATCTACCACTTCCAACATCTCTAAATTCCTCTACCCTAATATTCCTACTCAATAAAATTTAACCCAACTAAATTTTATACAATAAGATAATTAGGGTTTTACCTTCTCGAATCCATTCGAAAATCTGACGCTACCACCATGTAGAGGATCCCTCATTTAGTCTATCCCTCGATTTAATTTGGATTTGACGAAGGATCGGAGGAGATTTGAGGTGGGGGAATCCTTGTCGAATGGGTTCCGGGGTGAGGGTCGGGATGGAAATCGGAAGGGAAGAAAGAAGGAGAAGGAAGAAGGGAGGTGGGGGTCGGGGCTTCTTGGAAGAAGGAAGGGAGAGGAGAAGAGGAGGCCGGGGGTTTCCTTCTTTCGGCTGGGAAGAACGGGAAGGGGAAGGAAAGAAGAAGGAGAAGGAAAAAGGTGAGGTGGGGTTTTGTAAAAGTAATGAATAAATAAATAGATAAATAAATAATGTAAGAGATAATTGTCTATAAGCCCCCCAATCTCAAATATATTTCAAATAAACCCCAAAACTCTACTTTAACAATATAAACAATACAAAAATATATTAAAACTACCTCGTAATAATCCTTCAAAATTATAAAATAAAGTAGACAATAAATCCGATACTTCTCAATAACAATCAATTGTTATTAGAAAATACATAATCGTGTGCAATTCTCAATTGCGCACAGATTACGATGCAAAATAGCCATATGCTATTTTTGCGGGGTATTACACTTTATGTTATGCTATCTAAGGCATGTAGAACGAGATGGTCGGTTCGGATTTTTCATGGGGGGTCTACTTCGTGAGTTCTCCGAAGGGCTCCCTATATATATATATAATCTCTAATATTATAATGGGAGAGTTGGGGTTGTCATTTGTAGACATTCAACCATCTAATCTCAACCATTTATTATTCATTTTTAAGTGGGAGTTATATTAACCATTCAATTACTCAATTGTTCTAAGTTACCATAATACCTTCAAAGTTCAAATTTATTTACGATATAATTATTTACAAAAGTGCCACTCATATAAAATAAAAATTTGTGCCACTAGAGATAATTTGTGAAGAGTATGTGATGAGTAAAGAAAGATCTCATGTTCAAGGCCAAGGCCAGATTATGTTTTATTATTTATTATATACAAAAAGTTAATTAGAACATGCACGTGCAGATTACTTGTCACGCCCCGCTTCCCAGGATACGGGAACACAGGTACGTAACTGAGGCCCAGCGAATAATATAAGTACGCCAACTCATATCATCCATAAGTTATACCAGTCTCATCTCAACAATATGCAAAAAGAGAATAATCATAACCACGCAGATAATCATAATCACATAAACAAATTTTTAGACTAAACATATAATAGTCCAATTTAATAACCAACAACTGGAAATAAACAACAAATACCTTCTGGCAAGCTCCTGCTCGGATCGTAGAAAAATTTCTCACCAATGCCTTCTAGTAATTCTCCTTATGCACCTGTACTTGTTCATCTAAAAAGAAGAAGAATTTGTCCTTAGAGCAAGTACGGACAGCAAGTAGTGAAAAGCAGAGAGTAAGGAATAAGGTACGTGAAGGAATGTGAATTAACATCAAATTTACCAAAGCAATAACGGTATTAATAAACAATGGTCTCGATCAAGTATATATGTGTCAACTTAAATTCATTAATATGTTGTTTCTCCTATCTTGTGCACGTACTACTACGTCCCATACCATAGGTTCGGTGAACGTAAAACAGTGTATGTTTTAGACTTCGTTGTGGGATCTACAGAGCGTGTACTCGGTGTATCACGATAACAAGATAACAAGATAACAAGTCACGACTCCACAAGTAATTCTCCACCTTCCATGTCAAGTTTCCATATAACAAGAGGGCCCTACCGAGTATATTTTCTGAGATTATCCACTACTAAGTCAACCCTTATTAACCCCGGCTTGTTTTAGTATTTTATTAAGTCATTCATGTCCATGCAAGTATGTGTAAGGATGTCAAGGGGATGATAAGAATGATGCAACATGATACAATGCATAATAATAAATATGAAGTAGTAAATCTGAAACAGCCGACACAGTAACACTAAAACAATGATAACTCATAGACTACAGTTCGGAATTCAAAAATTCTGGATGATATTGACAACTAGACACTTAGGGCTACAATTCATTTTTATATTATTTTAACTGATTCCAATTATAACTGAGTCAAAACCTCAGTACAAGAAAAATAATGCAGCAGGAATTATAAAATGTCATCACATATATGTTCATCAAAGTGGGTAATTAACATGCTATTGCATCATGAAATGTATTAACACTAATGTACAACAATTAGAATGGATTTTTACAGTGTACAAGTCAATTTATCATGTCATGGTTCAAGTCACAAGATCTCAAGCAAACATGTATTTGATCACAATGTATTTTCTCATATGCAAGTTCTAGTCATTTTATTCATGTCATGTGTGTATATATAGGTTTGGGTTTGAGTCAATGAATAATAGTACGATGTCAAGAGTACGTCGGGTTAGCTCGTGTAAACCCTCGATACTCCCAACGGAAAGGACACAAGGCAAATTTAAGATAATTGAAAGGAACTACTTGCAGGGGGTCAATGAACTTGAACTAGAAAAATTAAATGAGTTCAAGTGGACTTGCCTTTTATGAGCCGACTCTAAATATGAATGAGAGAGTAACGGGATCAGAATCCCAGACAGCGATCCACAAGGGCACGTGCGAGACCGTGCGAAGAACCAAACAGCAAAGCAAGCAACTCTGATCTCAGACAGAACAGCGAACACCGAAATGTCCAATCCCCTTCCCACACAACAGCAACACACCCAAACAACCCACTCCCTTCTCTACACAAACACCAAACAGGGAATATCAGATCCCCATGCCAACACACCAAACAGCCAATTCCACCATTCGCTGTCTCTCTTCTTCCTCACTCGATCGAGAGAGAGAGAGAGAGAGCGCGAGAGAGATGGCGACTGGGCGTGGCAACGGCGACGGGAGGAGGACGGCAGGCGACGAGCGGTGGCGCTGGTCAGGAAGCGACGTAGCGGCGAGAACCTCCGACGAGAGAGCTCTGTTTTGGTTCGAAAATAGTGGGAGGCGGCAGGAGGTGCTCAGAGTCGCGAGGCAGTGGCTGCGGCGGCGCTCGAAGGACAAAGGCGAGGAGCGATGAGGGTGTTGACGATGGAGGTAGGGCAGCCATGGCAAACGAGATAGGGAGGAGCTACAAGGTCGAGTTGGCTGGGGGTGATGGCGAGTGGCGAAGGCAGGGCTCGAGCGAAGGTGGAGAAATGGCGTCGAAGAGATGGCTCGAGCGGTGGTGAGGGCTGGCGATGGTGCTTGTAGCGCCCCGTTTTCCATATACTGGGAAACCGAGACACGAGCCAGGACCTTTTCATTCAATTAGTCACAATACACAGAAACAGAAAAATTTAAAACTTTTTATTAACATAATATTACAGGCCACGTGTTTTCACTAATACAATAAGTTACATCAGAGTGTACATGAATAAAAGATAAACATTGCTTTTTCACTTGTAGATCAGGCTTCGGCTAGAGTCCTTCTGGTTCGCGATCTTGTGTCCACAACCTATTGAAGTGGGGACGTCAGTATTCACTGACGCTTAAAGGCTGATCATATAGCAGCGGATCTCCAAACAATATATATATACAAACATAGTAAAATATGTCGGTGTAGTTTAAGTGTTTGTGAGTGCAATGATTAGAACCTAACAAATGTCAATCAAACTGGAATACCAATGTACTGTCAACTAAACTAGAACACTAATGCACCGTCAACTAAGCTAGAATACTAATGCACTGTCAACTAAGCTAGGATACTAATGCCATGTCCACTAAACTAGGATGCTCATGTTCTAATGTCAGCAAGTCTCCGAAAGCAACATGCAGCCCATACTACATGCGACTCCATCTCAAGCTGTTTCTCCATATATAGGGATTGAACCCGCATTATGAATTCAAATTGCACACAACCTGTTCCTGACACCTACACGTGACTCGCGAGGCTGCAGATGTGGTCATGTGCCACTGTTGCATTTTGCCAGTGGTGTCTATGTTCGCCACCGCGACCCGGCTAACTGGACCTCACTTAAAATAGACGAACCCAATGTATCGGGCGTCATTCTAAAATCAAACTATAGGGTTTCACAAGCGCAGGGTAGCGCGAAGCCTACCCTATGGCACCCTCTGGGGTATCGCAAGCGCAGGACTGCACAATGCATCCTGTGGCACCCCTAGCCACGGTACTTCAGGAATTAACAGCGCGAGATACGCAACCCGTGTCCTCAACTTGTGAGACGACACCGTACATATCCCTTTGACGGGAAGGTACAACCCAATAACACCACCTAAGATCGGCCCTAAAGAAAGGTTTGGTCGTACGGTGCACCCTACTACCAACTCCCCTTCTTTCGGGCAAAAGGTTAAGGAATGATTTTATAAGTCACTATCCTAATGAGGTTATTATTCCTATGCAATCTTGCATTGTTTCCAATCATGGTCTAACTCGTGGGTCCTCGATCCAAGGCTCTGGTAATAATATCTCTCTCACTCATTCCTACCCCTAACTCGGATTCTACCAACACTCTCGGCCACGGTAACCTACATTGGTTAAGATCCGTCGACGCCCGAGGTGAGATCTATCCATTTTACTCTAAGGGGGTAGGATGTGGTCTTGATGGTCGATGACCCTTAGGGTACTTGAAGACCCTAAACTAGCTTTTTCTCAAGCTACAACTATTAACACTTCTCAACCCTTATTGCTATGAATGAAGGGTGCTCATATGCTATGGTTCCATACTAACATTAACTACAATAAGGTAGTTACTCCTACAATTTCCACATGGCTCTTTCTTATTACTTAACCTATGGCAATTCGATCATGGTATGCAATTGCAAGTATCAACCTACCACCACTAAAACATGGTATATAGAACATAACCATCAACTTATAACACTCTTGATTGTGAATGTGATTTAGCATACACTTGTAGCGTTCCCAAGCATGGATACATATATAACTAGTATGAACATATAACATTCCCAAGCATGCATACATATAACTAGTATGAACATACAACATTCTCAAGCATGCATATATACTTCTACATCATCCCTAAAATATGGTAAGTAATTTTACATCAATCCTACAACATTCTAAGCATATATATCATTCTTAACATGATAGATATTTTTAGAATAAATCTTACAACATTCTAAGCATAAATATCATTTCTAACATGATAGATATTTTTAGAATAAATCCTACAACATTCTAAGCATAAATATCCTTCCTAAAACATGATAGGAATTTTAGAATGAATCCTTTAACATTCTAAGCATAAATAAATTTATCTAAGCATGGTAGGTATTTTTAGAATGAATCCTACAACATTCTAAACACAAATAAATTATCCTAAGCATGGTAGGTATTTTTAGAATGAATCCTACAACATTCTAAACACAAATAAATTATCCTAAGCATGGTAGGTATTTTTAGAATGAATCCTACAACATTCTAAACATAAACAAAGTAATCTAAACATGGTAGGATTTTTAGAATGGATCCTACAACATTCTAAGCATAAACAAAGTAATCTAAATATGGTAGGATTTTTAGAATGGATCCTACAACATTCTAAGCATTAATAAAACATGATAAGTAATTTTAGAAGGAATCCTACAACATTCTAAGTAATTTTAGAAGGAATCCTACAACATTCTAAGTATTTTTAGAAGGAATCCTACAACATTTGAAGCATAAATCTCATTCCTAAATATGATATAATAAATTTCACATCTACTATTACCACTTTAATTGAAACATACACATCTACTATTGCTATTTTAATTGAAACATACACATTTACTACTACTACAACTTTATTTGAACATATATATCTACTACTACTACCATAAGCATCTACTAAAATTTAGCATAAATATCTACAACTAAATTACTACAAAAAGATCTTTATTAGTATAGGTTTCTTACTAGTGGACATAAAAGAGATTTTTTTGATCTTTTTACAACTAGTGTTTAGAAAGGAAAAGATCTTTTTATTTTATTTATTCTACAACTAGTGATTTAGCTAGTTTCTTTTTCATACTTTAAGATTTAAAACTAAACAATAATACAACAAGTAAGAACACTTTATTTTTCAACATATGCTCTCTTTTAGTCCAAGGTTCAACATAGGTCCTACAACCAAAATGGTTGTAAACCAATTCATATGCCTAATGTATGGGTTCACATTCAAGTCCTACAACCTTACATGGTTGTATGTAAAAGTTTATGTGCATGTATCCTTTTAGTTCAAGTAGTTAATTCTTTATCATACAACAACATACAATACAAGAACTCTTTTTAGGTGGTTTAACATACAACATAAAAATTCACTTAATAACCACACCAAAAAGAAAAGTAAACAAGAGGGTAAGAAGAAGAAGAACATCAAAACCATCATTCAAATGAACAAACAAACAAACAATTAAACAAACACAAACCTAGAGAAACCCCCACCTTGTTTCTTTTCTTGATGGAAGAACTAGACTACTCTCCTTCTTTCTCCTAGAACTCCTACCAACCTACAAATAAAAACTCTCAAGTTAGTTCACTCATTCTTTTCCTTTCTTTCTTTCTTTCTTTTGATCTTTCTAAAATGAAACTAAGGAGAAGGAAGGGGGTATTTATAGGAGGAGAGAGTGGTGGAAAGTGCAAATGTGCACTCACACATTTGCACATAAGCCATTCCTTCTTTTGGGGCCGGTTTCACCTAGTGGAGGGGGTGGTGAGGTGGAGGTATGGTGAGAGTATGGTTCCTTTGGTGAGGTGGAGGGTGATGTGGAGGAGAGAGTGTTCTAGAAGAATTCTTAACCCTTATGTCTTTGTAACCCTAGGTTTAGCTACAACAATTCCTAATTGTTCATTAGATTGTCATGACTAGAAGATAACACAATGGTGAAAGAAAAATTAAAATAATCACGTAGTCGGACGCTAATAAAATAATATTATTAATAGTTGATCGGGATATTACAGTGCTGATGGGTTCTTCAGCGGACGAATGGTGAAGAGCGAGCGGGAGGTTGACGACGATGGGACAGGTTGCAGGCGCTGGTGGAGGAACAAGGTGAAGTTTCGGAGTGGGGATTGCGGGGATGCGACGGCGAGGCTTTGAGAAGAAGTTCGACGGTGGTGGTCGCGGTCGGGAGGCGACCACAGGGTGCAGCAGTGACGATGACGAGCAGAGGAGGAGAAGACGAGGAGCTTGAGGTTGAAGATGGGTTCTCGGAGGTGCGGCAATGGCGATGGGGGAGTAGCGGAGAGGTGTGCGGGGCTCGGAGACTCGAGCAGAGGAGGATTGTTCGACAATGGCAGAAGGCGGTAGTCGGCAATGGTGGAAGTTCACAGCGGTGGAGAAGACAGTTGGAGCGCTCGAGGGTGGGGTTCGAGCAGAGGCGAGGACGTCGAGGATGGAGCCAAAGGGAGACGGGGGCAGCGGTTTCAGGCGGCGGTGCGATGGCGGCTTGGTGGATTGGGTTCGACGAGGAGAAGGGAGCGACGATGGGTTCTGTTTTGGGGTTTTTGGAAGGTTAGAGAAGAGAAGGAAACGGGGAGAGAGTTACGGGAGAGATGGTTATGAAATAATAATAAAATATTAATTAAAGGGTAGTTGGAGATAGTGGGGAATGTGGGGATACGGGGGATTGTGCACTGTGAGGAAATGTGAACAAATTGTATACGGGTGAGTATATAGGGTGATCTGTTCAAATATAGATGGGTACTGGGTTTAGGGTTAGAGTCCAATAGGAGATGGATTTGGGCTTCAATTAAATATAACAAATTCAATAATAATTGTTGGGCTTCTCATGAATTCAAAATAATCAATTAAATGATAGCATGGATTAACTTGAGCTTCAAAGCAAATAAATAAATAAATAAAAGATAAGATTCTAGCTTTAGAATATAAATTTGGATTTCAATAGGAGATTCAAAAGAATTTTAAATGCATCGGAAAGAATTTATACGAAAATTGAAATACAAGAATACATGGAGAAGAAAGAAAAGAAATGAAAATCCGTATAATCGAAAACAGGGATTACATTACTAGTATATATATATAGTCATGGTTTTCACACTCAAAGAGGCAACCCTGATTGCAAATTCAGAAGCTTTAATCATCAGTTTCTCTAAAACATGACATTACTAAGAATGTAAATTATTAACTTCTTTTATTCTGTACAATCAAATGCATTGTTTACTACTAGCAACTCTATTCATGCAACTCTAAAACTCTACAGTCCCTAGAATAAGAAAAGCTCCCTCATAATTACCTTCAAAATTTCGAACCTACATTTTCATACTCGAACCTACAAATTATACACAACAGTTTTGCCTATTCTTCATGAGTAATGCTACATCCACTATCAATTTCACTACATTTCTCTTCATTACCTTAGGTCGCACACTCCAATAGGTGGAACACTCCAATAGGTAGGAAAAAATAGAGTAGGTGAGGGAATTCTACAATAGGAATATGACACCTAAGGTAGTGAAGAAAATAGTAGTGAAATTGGTAATGGCTGAAGCATTACTCATTCCTCATACCTTTTAAAGGACAAAAAAAGACAATACATAAATGATCCAATTAAGAAGGTATCTCCCCCTCTTCCAAGTAATCATCAATTGCCGGAGTCGTACTTTCATCCTCCAAGTTATTTTCAAACGCAGGGGTCCAACTTTCATCCTCCAAGTTATAGTCAATTGCAGGGATCCAACTTTCATCCTCTTCATCCATTGCATCCTCTTTCAGGAACAAACCAAGCTCAGCAAGGTTATGACGCATCACCTTTGAGAATACAAAGTTCTCAAGCTTATTAAAATTTAGACTGTTATCATCAATGTCAACAGTTCTTTCCACCTGTTAAAAATCGAGTAACATAAAGTTGAGTTACATGAAGCTAAAGAAGGAACAGGAGCGCACTTTGTGTGGGGGGCTCTGTGTTGGGGGGGGGGGGGGGGGGGGGGGGAAAGAAAGCTAGATAAAGAACATAAGAGAATTGAAAGTATACCTTCTCCACTGCGAACCGAGCTACTTCCCTGAGCTTCTCCCGCTGCATTTTTCTATCAGCCAGCGCTTTCATTTTTGCTTCATCTGCAGCTCTCAGCTGGGCCACAATTCTTGCATTTTCTATTAAGTGGAAATCCACAGATCAAGATAAGACGATAATGCTCATAATTACTCTGGCATTAGAATTTTTTTGCATCTAAAGATAACTATAAAATAAGTGTAACATTTTCAAAAACCATTTCTCAACAGTCACATTATAAGGTACTTGTTAGTTAGAAAATACAATACACATGGAAGGGAGAGGCTACACATCAGCTGGTTCTATAAATCCTTAAAATTAAGTGAAAGGTTGATACAATTTTTTGTTTTACAAGTGTGGTTGAGATTTAATCAAGTGATTGGCTTTAAGTGGATGTTTAATATAATTTGAACTTAAATTTGTGTGATTGATATTGGTTTAAGTGAGTTGGTTGTCCAAAAATGGAAAAAAAAATGTATGGGTCGGGATGCAATAAAATTGCTTTCTTCCTCTGTTTGTTTAGCAGTGACTGAAAGCAAAAAAATTACAACATCTTAACTTTTAAAGGTGGAACAGAGAATACTGTGAATAAGGCAATTAGGTAAACACTAGCTATGGCTTATGAGTTTTTTGTAAGAAATTTTACACTAGTAGAAAATGAGTGTGCTTGTGCCACTTGCTATCATGCCAATATAGACTTACCTTCCTCCTGTCTTTTCTCCAACTTCTCTCTTTCGCACTTCAACTTTGCTGGATCCCCAATCTCACCCTGGGGAAAAAATAAAATCCACAAAGTCAGCAAAAGAGACGAATAAAAGAACTACCATATTATCCAAAGTCAACACAACAACAGAATTTAGAAAGGAGAAAATCATTAAGATGAAGGTTACATTATTGAGAAGTGTTTTCTGCTGTGCCTTAAAAATGGTGTCAACAAAACGGGTTTTCAGCCTTGCAGCACGAAGAGCTTTGGTTGGTGGCAGTTGGTCACAAGGAAGATCAGTTCCTAAATGAAGACGACAAAATTTTTAGCGGAACATTATGGGAAATTATTTTAAAAAAAGGTAAAGGTACCAAGATTATATCAACAATCTAAAAACTGGCATGAGAAAAAATCATATCTGAGGCTAAAAGTGCAACTATGAAGTGAGTGAGTTTGTGGGTGTCCTATGAGATAACTTTACTAATAGAAGAAGTGTAAGCAAGCCTAAAGCCAGGAAAGCCGTTGGAAATGCGTTAAAAGTTTCAGACTTGGCAAAGATCCAATTCCATGTACTCTTAAGGCCATCTCCAATCTATGCCAAAATGGTGTGGAAAAGGTGATTTGGCGTTGGACTCCAATGCCACACCATTTTAGCGTGAATGGTGCCCCCCCCCCCCCCCCCCCCCCCCCCCGTCGGATTTTTTACCAAACTATCCCACTTTTTGTAAGTATGTACGAAACTATCCCTGTTTGAAAATTAAATACCAAAACATCCCTGTCGCTAACTAAGTTAGCGCGCCTAGTAATTTTCTTCACGCTAACTCAGTTAGCGTGCTGTAGGGGATACAGCTTTCCCCCTCTAGTTTGGGTGTGTGAAAACTCACCCAATATAGACACGCTAATCCCGTTAGCGTGCGTGGTTAAACCACTCGCGCTAACAGGGTTAGCGTTCGTAGATGGGACAATATGGGACACTACCTCAAAGAGGGGCATGGGTAAAAAATCACTAAGTATAAACACGTTAACTCAGTTAACGTGCCTATTATTACCAAGGCCGTTAACTGAGTTAACGAATGTGAAGATTACAAGTTTCCAAAAAGTTGAAACTTTCTGGAAATTGGAGATTCTCACACTCGTTAACTCAGTTAACGCACCTATTCTTACCAAGGCCGTTAACTGAGTTAACGACCGTAAAGATTTTAAGTTTCCAGAAAGTTGAAATTTTCTGAAAATTGGAGATACTCACACACGTTAACTCAGTTAACGTGCCTTGTTTTACCAAGGCCGTTAACTGAGTTAAACAAGGCACATTAACTGAGTTAACGTGTGCCTATCTTCACAAACACGCGCTAACATGTTAACTGTGTGTTATTTAATATGACCCCAATCGACACACGCTAACCCAGTTAACGGCCTTGGTATAAAGAAGCGTGCTAACGGAGTTAGCGTGTCTATATTGGGTGGGTTTTTTACCACACCCAAACAAGAGGGGAAAAGTTGTATCCCCTGTTGCACGCTAACTGAGTTAGCGCGAAGAAAATTACTAAGCGCGCTAACTCAGTTAGCGACAGGGATGTTTTGGTATTTAATTTTCAAATAGGGATAGTTTCGTACATACTTACAAAAAGTGGGATAGTTTGGTAAAAAATTCGGGGGGGGGGGGGGGGGGGGGAGCAGCACGCCAAATATGGTGTGCTACTGTTCATCCAACGCCACTTTTTTAAAACCTTAAAAAAAACCACAAAATTTTAGTTATTTTGTTTTTTGCCCCAATTGTATAGTTTATAACAAAATTAATTACTTTTTACTACAAAAAATTAAAAAGTAATTGATAAAGATTCCTGATTGTATAATTTATTGCTTGCTATAGACAAATCAATGATAAAGATGCTCACATTGAGCGTCGTAATGCATCAATTGATAATTTGTGGGAGTACACTAATTCAGATGGTTAATTAAACCATCAATATCTATTTTTAATATTTGTGTTCATGTTTAATTATTAAATGTAATGTTTTGGTTCACAATTGTTTTTGTTAGCGCAAAAATTTGTTTTTAATTAATATTTTAATTGTAGATCGGTTATTAGTTAATAAATATAATTTATTCATCCGATAGTTTCTACAACATTGTTAAATAATCAAACATATCATTGGATCAATACGTAAAAAAAATGTGTGGGGCCAGTTGGTGAAACAGATAAATAGTGAGTAAGAAAATTATTATATAAAAAGTAGATAAAAAAGAATATGCAGAGAATATTCTTTGTTGGTGATAGAAATGGTGTTATGGTGTTGGAGATAAAGTTTCTGTTTGCACAATTTTGATGTAAAAGTTGCACCATTTTGATGTTATGGGCATTTTGATGTTATGGGTTGGAGATGGCCTTACAATTGGTAAAAGGACAAAAAAAATATTATGCACATGCAAAAGTCTACTATGTATCAAGGTACAATAGGAAACCTGTGTGACTAGTAGCAGCAACCAGACAAGAAGGATCAAAATCATGTTGAATATTGTCTCCATCAGCAGCAATTGCAGCCTCTGGAACAATACCATGATCTGTCATAAAACTTGAAAATTAGTAACAGCCAACAAAATGACAGCATAATTTTATTCAAACTTTGTCGAATACCTGTTCTGCCAACTATATCTTTTACTCCTGAGCTTTTCTCATTATCCTGCCAAACAAATCAAGCATGAAGGTTTCACTTCAGGTTTTGCATGGTGTAATGTTATCAATGGCAGTTATCAAGAATCTTATTTTGATGGGATGCAGAAGTAAGGCATACCTGTTTAGATACAATTGAATGGTTTGCAAAATTCTTTCTTCCTAACAATTTTTCAGAATTAACACCTGAATGCAAACAAAATATATAAATACAAGAAGAAAAAAAACTCTACCCCGCGGTCTAAGGAAGAAAGAAAGAAAATATAAAGTGAAAACTGACCATTAGACGAAGCATGCCTAGACTCGTTTTGGTGTTCAGCACCAACAAAGGGACCATTCTTCTTACGTTCAGACAAAACTTTCAGGGTTCTACTAATGCCACCAGATGTAACACTAGTTCCCCCATGACCTCTCTGACTCTTTCTTGTCAGGCCCTCTAAGTTTATCACTAAATTTGTCGACTGAATAAACATAAAACTTCTTATATTTCAGATATAATACAAACATGAATCAAACTCATTAATGACGCATGAGAGCAATACAGAAGTCACAGAATAATTGCTAGTTGCTACTTACTTCCTTTGACAAAATTGTCTCCTTTTCAGCCCTCTTCCTCTCTGGGTGTTGTAAAGCAACAGCATTTTCCTTTCTCCACTTGAACTCCAATAGTTTCCACCTTGCATTGAAGATTTTATCTAATTCCTTGGCCTTTATGTGGACAATATTGAGGGGAGGGTTATAACACATTGCATTGGAAAATGTCAGCCTTACATGTTCAGCAAATTGATTGGTAGTTGAGTAAAACTTCTTTGCAAGATTTTGTTTTATTGTGCCCAAGTCCATTGGTTTGGAGATGATCTCGAAGTAATCGGGAATTTCCAGTATTATTGGATCAACCGGTTGGTTGAACATCCAACCATCGTAATGGTTCATTAGTGTCTTCAAAACATTAGTGCACTCCTTCATCTTAATGCTATCCATTTTTATTCTCTTACCAATTTGACTATTCAAGATTTCAGAAGAAAAATCACTAGAAGCACAAGCTACAACGGATACAACCTCAGAATTGTTGGATTTACAGATTTCATTTGTTTTCCTCTTCCTCCCAGTAGAATCTTTATTCTGGGTACTAAAACAAGCTTCTCTTATAGTGGAACAAAACCTATCTGCTGACATTCTTTCATTGTCATATCCAAGGTTTTCCATTATAGACCTCACTTTAGCAAGTTCACTCTTTGGTTCTTTCTTCAATAAAATTCTTCGAGAAACTGCCATATCTGAGAGCTCGACGCGCTGAAGAGGAGCATTAAGAGAACTTCTCAACTCAACTTCAGTTGCCATGACCACTGAATGTAAGAGATCTAGGAAAAGCAAATGAATCCAATTAGACTCATTCATGCAGGCAGAGAGCAAACAAGTTGAAGAACTAAATCTGAGATTATAACGAATCTTGCAAGGATATCCATCCCATCCATAATATACATATTTAATGTTACATCTGCTGAGAGTACATAAAAGAAAATGCAAATGTTAACAATCAAAGCTAGTACAACAAAACAGTTTCAACTTGAAAACGAGAATAGTCCAAATCCAGTCACAGAGAATAATTCAAATAAATTAGAGTAATACTAAACTTTAAAATTTATGGCTAACATTTCGGAATTCACAGATTTAACACTACAACTACTTTTCTTCTTTACTTTTTTGCTAGTGCGAAGCAAGTAGCCAAAAGGTTTAGAGAGAGAGTACACTTGTTAATGATCCTAAATGTTACCACTTACAACCAACATATTACAAAAACTACCACCTATAAATGTTTTAAGCACTTGAAATGTATATCAGGCCCAATGAATATACTGCTAATTGGGTGCCAGATAAAATCTAAGCAACTATATTTTGCAGCTTCAAATAAATTGAAGTTCATGCCAAGAGAAGTTAATTGCTTACAACATGTATCATAAGTCATAAAAACTACCCAAATTTATAGTACCTTGCAGTCTTAACATTTTATTAATTGGCCAAGGCCCAACATACTTCATTATACTTAATATAGTTGCTAAAGAGGTAAACCTTTACACAGCCTTAGAAGTTTCACTTTGGGGCTAAACCTTTATAATAATTGTTAACTGAACAACATATCAAGCATATAAAACACATGACATAGAAGAACCTAAGAAAAGTACATTCAACGGGTACTGCAGCAATATAGTAGAGAAGATTGCAGCAAGTGGTCTCGGTATTATTAATCTTAGAAATCAAAACATAGCTCTCCCTGGTAAGAGTTATGGAAGTTCATAAAAAATGAACTGAGCTGGATTAGATTAGTGAAAAACAAGTATCATAGAAGGGATTAAGTGTAGGACTTAAGACTCAACTTGCTGGAACTGCATCTCCCTTTCACATCTCCCTTTTGGAAAGGAGTTTGAAAAGCTGTTGAACCCAAGTGTAAATTACAAAAGATTTCAAATGTAAGATTCTGGACAGATTTTTGTATTGGAATTTGATAATAACAAGTTATGCTCACTTTATCCTCATCCTTTTTCATTAGCTTCCAATCCTAATGCTACTATAGCTTCTTTATATTATACTCATCATAAGAGCATCAACAGTCATTTGCTATATTAGCCATTTTCTCATATTTTGAGAATTGAGCGCCTACAGTCGTTTGCTATTTTGCCATAGTTTGGCAAAATCACTACAGTCGCTTCTCAAATAAGAGAAACGAAATGACGATTCTCATATTATAGGGGACAGAACATTGTTCTGTCCCAATTTTTTTTATTTTTTTAATGGGATCGGACAAAACATGTTGTTTCGTTTGACCTTTTTTTTAATTAAAATGATCAAACAAAAAAAAATCGGAAAATCATCAAATGGGACATGTTGTCCCGTTTGAAGCCAAAATAGGCTTGGACGGGACATGTTGTCCCGTCCAACTATTTTGGATGCTTAGGTTTAGGTTAATTATTAGGTTAGTTAATTAAGTAGGTAGTTAGTATATATTTTAATATTTAATTTATTTAATTAATCTATTTTAATACTTAATCATCAGTTAATTAAGCGTTAAAAAAACGGACGAAACAACATGTTTTGTCCGACCGCTTTTTTTAATATTTCTTTCTCATATTACAGCAAATCACGACTGCAGCAAATTGCGTCGTTTGCTATATGCTATTTTGCCATATTCTAAAATATGAGAAACACGACTCTGGATGCTCTAACAGTACAGAATGGAATATCCCTTTCCTAAGGGCTTTATCTCCTACTCAATTTTCTGATTATGTTAGTTTAATGGTTCTCTTAGACTCTTACCAATGGCACTCCATAGATGACATACACTGGAGGTGGATTAATGGTGGTACTTTTACAATTAAACCTTTCTATATTTTTCTTAACTCCGGTGGTGTCATTTCTCCCTTTTATAAACATATTTGGCAGAACATTTCTCCTTTGAAAGCTAGAATTCTCACTTGGTTAGTAATTCATAACAAGTTATTAACGGTTGAGAACCTTAATAACTTGAATTTTCATTTTTCCGTAACAGCCTTGATGAGGCCATCAAACACTTACTAATTAACTGCATTTTGCTAAATATTTTTGTACATTTGTAAAGAAGCACAGCACATTAAAGGCAAATCTGGTTCAATCCAGAGAAAAACGAGTTAAATCCTCAAGAGACTTGGATGGAATGAGCTGCGATGGCCACGATTTGGGTTATCTGGAACGAAAGAAACACTAGAATTTTTGTCAAAAAAGATAACTAAGATTGCTTCTTTAATTGACAATTTTATTAATTATATGCATTTTGGGGAAGAAAATCTTCCTCCAGCCAAGAAACGGTAGACAGATCTAAAGGCTATTGATAATGTAGTGGCATCTCTCAGCCAAACTGACAGCTTTGAAGCTACTGCAGCAGCAGATCAGTCTGGTGATGGTGCTATACTGCTGATAGCTAACTAAAGACATCAAAGTTCATGATCTTCCTTGCAGATGTTACATTCTCTCCTCAACTCTATTGAGGCACTGCTGATCTTTGAGTTGCTGCTGCTCCATAAGAAGATCCAAGAAGCAGTATTTGTGTTGAGACTGTACCTCTTAATTACTTAACTTCTTTGTTGAAATGACTGAATTTGTGATCAGTTCTGATCACCATTTTGTTGTCAAATCCAGTCCTATTGTAACTACTTTAGATTTGCTTTTTTACAGAATATTTGTCGGGGCTATTATCTCAAAAAAATAGTAGAGAAGATTGTAACACCTTTGCTATTATAACCCTGTTGTCGGAAGCCGACCTGTATTGAACACGCTGGAACCATCAGTAAATGTTCCAATACAACCATAATTCGATATCAATAGAGTTGAATACATTTTCACTTTCTTGAAAATAATAAAAGAAAACACGTGCAAGTAATCTAGTATCACATAATTAGGCAACACATGTACTCACTACTCATACAGTCAAGCTATACTGTTATAATAGTGTGCATTCTATATATAAATGGACAATAACCCAATGTTCCCCTGTTGCAAGAAAGTCAAAGGACTCGAAACTACTCATTAGGACAAAGTTTCTAAATAACAACAAACTTAGGTCGCTGAGACAACAAGATTATGCATACTCCTGAACAGGTTATTCAATCAACTGATATTTTGAACTTCCAATTGCAAACGGTGTAATAAAACATTTCTTCATATGGGTTAATATCTGAAATATATATAATTAAAATTGCATTCGCAGAAATAAACAAACAGATGAGCCTTTAGAGTTTAACAGCAAGACCCTGAATGTCGGGAGATTTGAATGTCTTAGAAGCTAAGAATCACAAAACCTATATGCCAACCGGGATAAACCAACACTGAAAATTCGGACAAACTACATTGAATTGGTTAGTGTCACATCAGATGCATGTGTTTTGACACGACGATTTCTAAACAGAAACATCCATGTTTCATACCTTAGATGTAACAATGATCTCTAATAAAATACTGTGTTGCCGAAGTTAATATATTAAATTCCCATCTTCATATTGATCACTAGAGAAAGCTAAACACATTAGAAACACTTCAATGAGCTTCTTAACCGAATCAAACACTAATAGTCCATTACGGACGTAGACCAGATCCAGAACCTATTCAAAATAGCAATCTATTTTCTCGACCGAGATTTAGGGCTCACAAACAACTTCAACTAGTAACAATCACCAAAACAAACTCTTCCACTCAAAACCTTCATACAAACATACCATAACCCTAACCTGCCAATCTAATCAAACAATAACAGTTAAGCATATCACTAAACACTTAGGGCTTAGGGCTAATCCCGCAATTTAAGCTTTTCGGGTTTTGATCAAATCACTCATGAATCACAAGAAATTAAGCTAATTAGTTTCGATCGACTCAAAACCCATCAATTCCGAATTACAGATAATCAAACCCATGTCTTAAACCTTCGTGATTTAGGGTTTAAGGGTTTGGACTCAACCGTTTAAACTGAACTGATCTGAGCCTCAAAATCATAAATCTCAAAAGAACGTACAAGTACCCATTATAGTCTTATAGATGAAGAACCAATCAAAACCTATTACAATAAATCAAAACTTAGCATGAAATTTAGAGAGAGAGAGAGAGAGAGACTTACAGTGAGAGAGGAGAGAGTCATGGAGCGGTGGAGGAAGCCGATGATAGCGCGGCTGCAGAAGGAGGGCAGCAGCAGCAGCAGCAGCAGCCACCGCTCCCACAACCAATGGAAAGAGAGAGAGAGAGAGAGAGTGACTAACTGACTATTGGTTGGCTTGAGGATTTTGTTGTAAAGTAGACTATCTGCACGTATGATGATGCACGTGTTTACTTTTCCTCGAAGAGTACGGTTGTATCGGTGTACAGAGTATTTAATGATGTCTGTTCTTTGTTTTTTCCTTAAAATTGACTTTATACATCTAGAAGAACAGCAGCATGTGCTTTTATTGCTATTTAATTCTTTTACTTAATGACTTAAAATTGTGCGCATTATATTATATTATATCTATATCTTATACTATTGGAATAGACGGTCTACCTCTCTCTCTTTTTTTTCTATTTTGAAATAAAGAAATATGAGTAAAAATAACAATTCTTATTTAGCTAACACATGCATTATGCATAATTTTTATTAAAAAAATAAAAAACAAAATAAAAATTTCAATTCCTAATTAGTTTCTCCCAATTCTCTCACATTTTTTGAAAATTCCTATATAATTTTATGAGTCGCTCAAAACTATTTTAAGCTGTGCAATTTGCACAGGGTAACTTCTAGTATATTTTATAATAATAGATAAATTTTGATATGTTCTTTGAATTTGAAAGAAATGAAGAAAAACGTGTGTGCAGCACAACAAAATGAATCCTAGGGATGGCATCCGGATCCACCAGGCTGGGCCGGGTTGAAACCCCGCGGGTTTGACCCGGTCCCGGGCTCAGGCGGTGTAACATCCTGAATTTTCCGATTAATCTATGTAAAGTTTTTCTTTTATTTTTCACTTATTTTGCACGTGCAAATTTAATATGTATGTTTTAGCTTCAAAATATTTATTATAGCATGCATAAACATTCTTCTCTTTTAATTAAAGCCTATTTTAATCTTTAGGCCTAATAATTTAAATCTAACCCACTTAAATTAAATTAATTAATTCAATTAGAGAGCCCATGGATTCTAGCCCACCTAAATAGCCCATTATTTATTTCTAATAACATTAGTACAACTTGTAGTGTAGACTTGATCAAATAGCTAATTAATTTAACAATTTAATGTACAAACTAAATTGTAGTGTGCTTAGTGTGACATGTGCTTTGCACAAGCACATGGAAGTGCATGAGAAGAGGGGTGGCCGGATTATGCATAGGTGGGGAGAGTGGAGGAGTGGAAGAGTGGGTGTGTGATCATGGGTAGTTGTTCTAACTCCTAAATGCATCCTAACCTCTCATCTACACTCATCTCAAACCTCCATTTGAGCTTGAGTTGTGTATAAATACCCATACCCTATCTTCTTCATGGCTTGCACTAGAAAATTTTACAAGAGAAAAGAAAAGAAAAGAAACAAATTGTGAGGAAAAGAAAGAATAGTGTGAGTAAAAAGATTGAGATGTGTGTTTGTGTGCTCTTGCAACCATTGGAGGCCGACCTAGCATTCACAAGGAGGGGAGCTCGGGTTTCATCTAGCAAGGAGGAGAAGGCTCATTTTGGTGGCGCAACTAAGAGGAGATGAGAACCATTCGTGTATTCAAGGAGTTTCTTAGGAGTTTTTCCATTTGTTTCATCAAGAGGTGGGTGATTTATCAAACTTCTAATTAGAATAGCATGCTAGGATTTGAAATTGTGAATATGTTAGAGCATCCACAGTGGTGTTTCTCATTTTCTATAATATGGCATCTACAGTAATAGCAAATAGGGAGCGATCGTGCAGTGGTCATTTGCTATATCTTTCTCATTTACACGAGAGACGGGATATGATATCCCGTCTCTCTTTTTTTATTTTTAAAAAAGCGTGAAACGGTATATGATGTACCGTTTGTCAACTTTTAGAAATTAATTACTTATTAACTACTTATTAACTATTAAACCTAATTAATTAACTAAATTAAATAATATAATAATAACTAATCTTAATTAAACTTATAACTAAACCTAATTATTATACCTAATAAATACCTAACCCACTTGACTATTTGACTAGATGGGCACAAACGGGGAATCATTCCCCGTTTGTCCCTTTTCATTTTTTTTTTCGGACCAATGAGCGACCTGCATTTAAAAAAAAAAAAAAATTACAAACGGCACAGACGGGATATCATTCCCCGTCTGACCCTTTTCTTAAAAAAAATAATAAAAAAATATTACAGACGGGATATCATTCCCCGTCTGTATACAATAAACTATATTAAAATTTGTGAGACGGGGAATGATTCCCCGTCCTCTATAATTTGAGAATTCTCAAATCGTTTCTCATATTTGAAAAACAGAATTGAGACGTTTGCTAAAAAATGGCAAATATGAGAAATTAGCAAACCATTGCAGCGCTCGTTTTCTAAAAAAATGGCAAAATGAGAAATATGGCAAACCGCTGTGGATGCTCTTAGAAATAAGTAGAAAGAATTGCTTTATACTTGTTTGAAGAGACTAATAAGAAAAGAAACTCAAATTGATCTGCATGAAAAGTTAGTAAAATGAATTGGAATACATTAATTAAGATGTGTTATGATGGTTTGTTAGTATATTTTCATGCTAGAATTGATAAATTATGATTTTATGAAAAAATTTGCTTATGAAAGAATTGTAGAATGCAATATGTGAAAAATTGTGCTTAAGGATAATTTATAGAATGCAAACTAGTATACCATGGATTATGAAATGAATTGATTGTGGTAAAAAGTGTGTTTTTAAATGCCATATATGAGTAACGTTATAGTCACTAGATTATCATCCATGTTGCTCCTTAAAACATAAGAGAAAGATTAGTTTTGTAAGAATAAGGCTAATTTAAGAGTTTGATCTTTGTTAAAGAATGAAAAGAGTTGTATGAACCCATTATGAATGAAAGGGGGAATACGGTGATAAAAGATTATTCTAAAAGAAAATTTTACTATGTCGAAAATGCATTCATGATCCACTTTTTCAAATGAACTAAAGAAAAATAGTCTACTATGTGTAAAAATGTAATTTTTGACAATCTAAGAAAAGATAAGTTACTGTTTTTTAAGAAATAATAATCTGGAAAAGATCTAGATTTTATAAGTGCAAATAAATTGAAAAAAATCGAGTTTGCTACAACAAGAACTAGATTAAGTGTAATTTATACAAAAATATTTTAATCGATTTCCTATACGATTAGTTACTCAGACCTACTGGTCATTGTGTGCGTTTCGGGAGCGTTACTGTTGCTCAGTGGAGCAGTTGGTCGTAGGTTAAGTCTCTCAAGAGACTCTGTTTTCTGAAAATTTGTTTTTAACTCAAAACAGAGAGCCAAAACATAAGTATAATTTAACTTCCTTATATAACAGTTAGTCACCTTGGACTTCTTGGTTCTCGGGTGCGACTTGGGATGGTTAATGTTCATGAGCAGGGGGAGGTTTGACTGGTTTGAATCCGGCTTTGGCCATTTTTTTGGGAATTTTGATTCTTTTGCTATTTTGATAAATTTAAGTAGTTTCTAATTATATAAAAATGGAGAAAAATTATTAGAAATCTTAGAAAAGTACCTGGACTTCATGAAAATTATTCTACAACATTTGGCTTATTATAATGATAATTAGAAGCAAATTTTTAGAAGAAGAAATTAAATAAGTTTCTTAGAATATGATTTTTTTGTAATTTAAGACAACAAACTATTTTTGAATATAAAGCAATTTTGTGTAGATTTTAAAATGAGATTTTTGACATGAAAAAATTAAGTGAGATTAAATATGAGATTGTTGTTTAAACTATGCAAATTGTGCATGAGAAATGAAGAAAGAAACATGATGAAATATAAAATTTGTGAATATGAATACTCTCATTTTAATGAACATGAAAAGAGAATTGAGACTAGAGTTTTAGCTAAGTTCTTACATCGGCATGAATGAAATTTTGAAAGAGAAATGTGATAAATAAAGACCAAGATTGGGTCATGGTTAATGATTGATGTTTAAGACCGATGTAGAGGTAACGCTAATTCTAGAGTATTGATTTTATTTATGATTTACTTATCTAAGGATTAGAAACATAGTGGAGATGTGATTAAAGTAAGAGAAAAATATAAGTATGAGGGCCTCAGATCTACAGTGTGAGAGTGTTTACAGGATGTTCACATGATGCGTCATGTCAGGGCGTGGATACTTTTCTAGGATATCGGGATCGTGGCGATGCTTGTGGGGTGCTCGGTGACTACGTAGTGCCATCGTTCCATGGCGGAGGCGAATTGTCCATAGGATGCCTGCATGATGCGTCATGTCATGGCGTGGGATTCTCTCCAGGATGTCTCGACATAGGCTCGTAACTCATAGAACACCTAGGTTACTTACCGTAGTTACCGCAGTATTTTAACTCATGGCGAGGGAATCAAACCTACAAGATAAAGAACGATTAACGGCTTGCCCTCAGACCTATGTAGTATGGGATGCATAGAATTCGAACAAGTGCGCATTAGTGTCATTAAACATAAATAACTGCATTAAAGACTAAGTGCACATTCACACATGACATCAAAAGGATAGTCCCCCTTAGCCTTGTTTGTGACAAGTGTGTGCTTTCTAAGTAAGAGAAATTGATATTTTATACCTTAGTGTCAGTTATATGCAACTGACGTGCCCACAGTTTCTATGCAGGATAAAGTGAATGACAAGACTAAAGAATGATTTGCTGCTTAAAGAAATGTTCAAGTTGTTATTCAATTCATGTACCATATTGTAATTTATAATTCCGCTGCGTTAATGTAATCATTATTGTATAAAAAGTTTTAATTTCCTTATAAAATTGTACGAAGTGAAGTGTAAAGATCCTGTGGAACTTCAAATTCAGACTTATTTGGAATTCGAGGTGTTACAAGCGGGTGGGCTGGGATTTTCACGGGCCGGGTCAGGCCGTGCTAGGGAGGGGAAGGAGAGGCCCAGACCTCGCCCCTGGTCCCTGGCTTGGGGGTCGGGCCGGTTTGTTGCGGGTTAAGCGGGTTTTTTTTTTTTTTTTTGGGGGGGGGGGGGGGGGGAAGATAAATGAAAAGAAAAATGGTGAACAATTGAGTTGAACATATAGATAAAAAAGAGATTTATAAATTAAATTGTTTTTATGAATTTCGAAATTTCAAATTAATCAAATAGATAAGTAACATACAAATCTTATTAAATTACAATATAAAAATAAAAAAAGAAAAAGAAAGAAGCATCAGCTAAAAATAAATTTGATCAAAAAAGTTATTAATTCATTCAACAATAAAATTACCTAAGCCCTCTCAAGAGGGAACCCGTGACAAACTCAAACTCAGTGCACTAATTTGTACGCACTAGCCCAAAAATCCAACCTAAAACTATATTTCATTAAAAGTTTGATAGTATAGATGAGGAGGTGGAGTTGGCTATAAATAGTTACGGTGAGGGTTGAAAAATTGAATAATGAGTAGTAATCATTTAATTTTGATGTCTACACTCATTCTTATAAAAAAAATGAAATATTTTTATAGTATATCTATATGTACATATACATGTATACATGTATTTTGTAGTGTATATATACTTGTATACATAAAAAAAATTCTGAAAAAAATTAAAATTGGCCAATGGTCGGCCTGTGGGTCAGCCCGGATGGGATCGGGTAGGTTCAACCCGGTCCTGGGTTTGGCCGGGTCCCTGGCACGCCGGACCGAATTTGGGTTTTTTGGGAAAAATAGCGAACCAGACCGGATCTGTTGGGCGGGTTGGCCCCGATTCAGCCCGTGTTTAGGCGGGTTGGGCCGGGTTGAGGACCGAGTGGGCTGGGCCGGTCCCGGGCTAGCCCGACCCTAATGCCACCCCTAAAAACTACTTACTTCAAGAGGTGATCAAATGAAATTATTTACTTCTTGCTATCTAATATGAAATTGTTTACTTCCGGTTGTCTAACATGAAAGGGGAAAAAGGGGACTTTTGGGGAAAGGAGATGGGCCAGAAAAAACAAAAAGAAAACATCATGGGCCACGACACTACGAAGGAGGGAATTGATCTTGGTAACAAATTTAGTCCTATCAGCCAAGAAGAAGGAGGTGAGGAGGAGGACGGAGGCAATATTGATGCATTGCTCAAAAGGGAGGTTGAGAAGAGAGTACAAAGAGAAGTAAAAAGGAGGGTGAAGGCAATTTTAGGGAACTGGACATCGGAGAAAATGAAGAACTCAGAGGGGTCATCAGATTCTGATACTGGGTCTTCTAGGTCTGAGGAGCCGCAGTCATGGGAGGAGGGGGGACTAGAGAGTATTTCTGAGGATACTTCAAGGGTGACGGCCGGTACAAAGAAAAAACAGAAAAAGTCTAACGATGGTTTTAGGCGTAGTGTTCGACAATAAAGCAGGGGAGACAAGCCAATGACAGTCAGAGATTTACCAAAGGGTGTGAAAGCGAAAAAGCTATGAAAACATCGCAGACACACAATCGCCTATATCTATATTCAGTTCAATTCCTGATTCTTTATTAATTCAGCCAGCAAATGTCTATGGTATAAATTTGCATCTCTGTCATTCTGCATACACCAACATCACTGACATAATTCGGGATAGGGAAATGGAAAATATTGACAAAGTTCAAAGGGCTTTATGGGGGAAGGCAAAAGATGATTGTGTCTTCCAAAATCTGCTTGAGTTGGTTCCAATTCATCAGGGGGAGGGGGGATGCGACTTTTAATGTTTAACGTACTTTTTTGGAACGTTAGAGTGCTTGGCAATGCGGCCAAGCAAAGAATGGTGGGAGAAGTCATTAGGAAAAACAATATCGATGTAGTCTGCCTGGAAGAGACAAAATTGTCTCACCCAACAGACATGTGTCTTCTGGGTCTTAAGTTAGATCACATAGAGGAATGGAGGGTTCGGGACACTATAGGAGTGCCAGAGGGGATTATGGTAAGGGTCAATACCAACAATTTCGACTTACTGGAGGAATGGGTAGGTAAGTTCACCGTATCAGTAGTGGTCCAAAGAAGGGGGGACGGTTGGCAGCAAACGATCACAACAGTATATGGCCCAATTTATAGAAACCAAAGGCAAGAGCTCTGGGATGAATTAACCTATATCAGGGCAAGGTGGAACCTACCATGGGTGGTAGGGGGGATTTCAATGTCGTCAGACACTCACATGAACGAATAGGAGGGACGGGTAATAGACACAACATAGGAAAATTCAATCAGGTGATCTCAAACCTGATGCTAATGGAAATTCCTATAAACGATCATAAATTAACATGGTCTAACCGTCGAAGGAACCCAATCTTTGCTAAGTTGGATATAATACTGGTATCCACGGATTGGGAGACTAAATTTCCCTGGGCTATGGCCAGATCGTGCATTCGCAATACATTAGGCCTTGTTTCAATCATCAATGGCACTGGGGAAGAAGGGAAACAGAATACAAAGATCTTCCGCTTTGAGAAAATGTGGCTGACCAACAACGAGAGTTACAAGCTAGTTAAGTCCAGTTGGGAAGGGGAAGTCAATCACACTGAGCCAGCAACAAGGCTGGCTAGATACCTTCAAGATTAAGAAGAAAGTTAAGGAAATGGAACAGAGACACTTTTGGGAATATACTCCAAAGGAAGGAGTCCATTCTGAAGGAGATATATGAACTTGAAAGGAAGGAGGAAGCGATGGGTTGGATGAATTCAATTAAAAAAATTAGCAACATGCAGGCAGGATATTTTACAAACTTATACCAGGGAAGAAATTATGTGGCGTCAGCGGTCAAGGGTAAAATGGCTTTCAGAAGGGGATGCAAATACAAAATACTTTCACAAGGTAGCTAGCATGCGTCGGAGAAACAACTTTATCCACTCCCTGAAAATTGAGGGAAACACGGTCTCAGAGGAGCAACAAATATCAAAGCACGTTCACGAGACTTATAAGGAACTATTTGTGTAGCGCCCCGAATTTTCAATATAATATCTTAGAAATACGTGGCACAATTCCCAGCATCAACTTCAATTGCAATAGTAAACACAGTCCAAAAACACAGATAATTTTTATTTCAACTTTTATTACAACAATCTTTACAAACACAGCGGAATATAAAACACCTTGAATTACAAACTCTATTTTCTTTTACAACACTTCTTTTACAAAATTTACACAAATGCTCTATTACAACAATTTATCTCTAGCATCCAAACCCCAAGCTCTAAGCAACAACAACCTGTAAAACATGAGGCTAGAGATAACCCTAACCCCCAAAACTAAAGGGGTCAGCCATAAATGTGTGAGTGACATAAAAACAAAGTAACATAATTAATCATAAAACACCGAGTCATCAACAACATGTATTAACAGCAAGAATAAATGAAATGAGAAATAACAAATAAGTAAAGCATGAAAACATCAAGGAATATAAGATAGTAGATAGTAATTCATGAAAATGTCAAGTGATTCTAGACTAAGTGTCAAGTGTAGGAAAAACAGGAAAATACAAGCATAAAACTAAGTCAAGAAAACACAAGCGCTATATGCTGACTCTCTAATGCGTACTTGTCGGATTCTATGCATTCCATAGTACATAGGTCCGATGCAAGCCCTTAACGATCTCCACTTTATAGGGATAACCCCTCGTTATGCAACTAATCCTACTACGGTGATGGAAAACAAGATCCAGAATACTCCGCAAATAGGCACCACAGCCCTCGACGCGCAAGCATCATGTAAGATAGCTAAAAAACAACCGGAGAATCATCTCCCAAACCCGTGTACCCTACGAATAGGCTTGCAAGGCCCTCGACGTGCAGATACACCAGGTACATTTCTTGAATAGGCCTGCCGACCCTCGACACGCGAATGCACCCTGCATGCTCCGTGAATAGGCCTGCAGACCATCGACACGTGAACACACAAATGTCCTCTCGGGATATAATAATAAACAGTCCTGGAACGCATCCGTTGGACTAACAAAACCATGAGCCTATACTTACGTTCCCCAAGTTCCATCACATCCCCACTAGTGCCTGTCCTTAAGTTGATTATTATTAAAAACACAAAATCCCCATCTCTAGAGTTAGTGCATACTGCCAGACTTAAATACTCAACAACACCGAAACCAAGACCCCCCAGGTCTAACTCAACATATCTCAACTGCCGGTTCACAGGACTCCCACTCAACTCCTAGAGATCTCAACAAGACCAAAACTCACAAATCCATCATCAAAACGATCATAGGGAGTAACCTCTCCAATCAACAAAACCCATCTTTATAAAATTCAAGAATCCAAATCCAACAATAAAATATGTTGAAAACATATGTTCTGCAGAAACATTAATATTTAGAATAGTAAGTTATAGATCCGAAAATATTTAAAGAATCAACCATTTGAAGAACACCTGGAAAACTCAAGAAAAGCATCAGAATCGGTCGACTGTAAAAGGTCATCAGTCGACTGTCCAGAGCGAAAAACTGACATCTTTAAGAAAATAAAATCTAAGTATTGACAGTCGACTGTAAAAGACACCAGTCGACTGTCTAGAGCGAAAATCCAACATTTCGAGAAAATACCAAAACAGAGCAGAGACAGTCGACTGGAAATGGTTCAGTCGACTGCTCCGCACGAGATTTCAAGAAAAACGAGAAAAACACAGTAGCCAGGTAACGACGGTCGAGTGTCAAAACATACCAGTCAACTGCCTCACCTACAGACTGCAGTTTGGGTTGTGCATAATTCAACCGGTACGAAGATTTACTTTACAAAAACGAAATCTATAAAAAGTAGATTTCTGATATGATCAAATACAACTTATAGGATATACAAAGATCCATAAAAACCAATCAAAACCATTTGAAATGATAGAATAGCTTTTTGATGAACTTCTTCAAAATAAAGACGGGAACATGTGCATATATATCAAAATTAGAGTTTTTAAGAATAAATCATACATCAAAATAACCTTGTTTTATATTCCAAAATATATCAATACCAAAATAAGTTGAGATATAGTAAAATCCTTCGAAAACACATAAAAACTCAATTTCTTCTAAAACAACAAAAATACTTTATTCATGAAAACGTTCGTGCATGTTCGTGCACCAAAGAAAACTTCACCAATCCATAAACTAAAATAACAAAATATTCAGATTTAAAACTTAGCATTTGAGAAATCTAAATTCGAACAACGTCTTTCACGAAATCACAAATCCCCAAATTTAATCAAAAATGTATAAATCCCCAAATTTAGTCATCAAAACTCAAATCCTCAAGACATGGTCTTTTAATCCATTACTCATTCTCAAAATTCCTCAAACTCAATCTCAACTATTCTCAATAGTTGATCCATAAACAAATTTATCCTTAACATGGTCAAGTTGCTTTCATCCAACTCACCAATAGTCCAAAAATCTCATCTTTAATTAATTAATGCATAACAACCATCATACTCAATCAAATTAGCAATAATCCAAAAGAAATAGCCTACTCACAATTTATAATATGTTTTCCAACAATCCAAAACCCTTCACATGCAATTTTACTCACAATAACTAGGGTTCTTCTCAAAGATCCAATTTTATCATCCATCCAACATCCATAATCATACCAAATCCTAGCATGCTTTCTAATAGATAAAATACCACATACAACATATATAAAACAAAACAACAAAATAATTTACTTCACTCACATACAACATGCACAAAACAAAATAAAACAAAACAAGTCACTCACCTTGTTGGAGAGATCAAACGAATGTAACTAAGCAAGATGAAGAATTCCCCCCTTTGCAAAGAATCCAAGATCCCCTCTGTAAATTCCCAAGAAATAACAAAACCCTTGTGTTGTGCAGCGAAAGACGGCTACACTTCACCTTTTAAATAGGCCGGAAATTGAAGAATTAGGGTTTTAAACACATTTGCAAAATAATCCTTTAACAAATTATTACTTTACATATATAAACCTTTCTTTATAAAGTAGTTAAAATAAGTTAAATAAATTAAAACCAAATCAAATCCTTTTACTACTGAGTTGTCCAGCAATCCAGCACAGGCCAGCAATAAAGAAAATTCGGATTTGCACTCAGGGTGGCAATTTTGCACAAAAGTCCTTCTTTTTGTAATATTTGCAAATACATCATAAAATATTCGTAAAAATCCAGAAAATTTAGAAATAATATCTAATAATACATATTATATTTTCCAATTAAAATATCTAACTTTTACTTTCTAGAAAATTATTTGCACAAGATCCAACATAAATTTCATATTTGCAAAAACACCATATTTGTTTAAATCTTTACCAAATCGACTCTAAATAAATTTAAATATATTTTAATTTCAATGATGACCACGAAAAGCCCAAAAATCAGTAAAAATGAATTTTCATTATTTATTTGAGATCCAAACGACTTTTTACATAACGGCCTCTCTCTTTCGAGGTATTTATAAAAATAGTTTCTTTATTCAAAAAAATCCCAAAATTTAGAATATACTCTATTATAAGTAGGAAAATTTATTAAAAATATAAAATTGGATATTTACATCAAAAATATTTGCACGTGTTTTGCACGTGCAAAAAGATAAATCTTTAGAAAAATATTTATTAAATCTCCAGAAAATCATTTTAATTCATTTATAAATCTTTAAAATTATATTTAAAAATACGGGGTACTACAATTTGGTCCAAATAGGTACGGACAGTGCGAGTCAGCAGAAGATCTTTGGGACGAGCTACAGGAAGATACTCTGGAAAGAATGGCAGGTTTTATAACCCCTGTTTCCTCAAATACATATTTTCTGTGTATTTTCTATATTTAAAATTTTTGTAAATTATTTTCCGCTTTCAAATTATTTTGTCAAAATGTATTGTTGGATATTCTATTAAAATCTATTTTCGATCAATAATTTTATTTGTAACTATTTTCTATGATTTTTATATTGTAATACAAATCTTATTATTGTTATTATTACCTGGATTTCTATTATTATTACTATAATTATTTTTTCATTATTTTAATTATCAATATTCTTATTATTATTGTTACTATCAGTATTATTTTGTTAGTGTTATTATTTGCCTTATTATTTTTTTTATTGTTAATTTTATCATTATTATTGTTTTATTTTTAGCCTGAACATACTCTAAATTATCTAATATTTTCATAATTATCTTTTATTGGATTTAATACCTTAAACCCTATCCTATATTCCATATTGGATTATTTTTAAACCCATTTTAATCCTATACCCTATAAACCACCCGTTATCTATTACCCGTAACCCGTTAGCCCATATTTACCCCAACCCGTGTATCACCTAAACCCTATTTATGCCTGTGTGCATATACACTATATATATATGCTATATTTCCCCCCTGTTCATCCTCAGAAAACCCTAGCCGCTCCCGAGCCTCTTCATCTCCTACTCTCCCAAACCAATCTCTCTACCCTGCACTCCCCCTCTCCCTCATTCACCCTCGTTCCGGTGTCACGACCTTCCCCGTCTCCTCTTCTCCTCCTTGTGACGCGGCAGCCTCAGCGCCTGCACCCCACAACAGCCGCCGCAGTTGCCCTGCCTCTCCACTGCAGCCCTTGCCGCCTCTCCTCTCCTCTGCCCTCATTTCCCTGTGCGCCTCCAGCAGCAACCCAGCGACAGCGCCGACCCTGTGCTGCGCTGCTCACCCCGACGCCAGTAGCTTCGCCAGTGCACCCCCATGACACCCCTTTCCCGTCATCGCGCCGCTATCCAGTGCCACTAGCCTCCCTGTGCTGCACCCTACGACACCAGCGAAGCAGTTGACAGCAGTGACGTGCTCCACCTCCAGCACCCTCTCCCTCCTACGTTGCACCCCACTACAGCGACCCCGTCCCCCTGCAGCACCCCGGTGCTCCCCTGCCTCCTTATCGCGTCGCCCTGCTCCAGAGCCAGGAAACATTGCCTCCCTATCGTCTCACCCCGACGCCAGGTGACTGCAGCCACAGCGCGCTCCCCGCGCTGTGTTTCTCCATCCGACAATCACATCAACCCCCCGAGCAGCCCTATGCTTCTCCTCTCAACGCCCTTCGTTGCCGTCCTCCGCCTTGTGGCCAGCTAGCCACCATGAACCAGTCACCGCCCGCCGTCGAAGCTAAGCCAGAGCCGAAGCCCCATTGCCATGGGTTGCTGTTGATTAAGTGGTTCTTGATCATGTTGGATCCTGGTCGTCGATCGCCGTGATCATCATATCCACCATCATCTGATCTTAATCTCTTAATCTGAACCATCCGATCGTCGATCGATCTTGATCATCCTCATCTTCATCATCAGGGAGATATGGACCGTCTGATCTGATCATGATCAACATCTTCATCATCATCAATCTTGATCTGGCCATCCGATCTGATCCGATCATCTTGATCTTGATCTCTTGGATCTAGCCGTCCGATTGTGTTCGTGATCTCGATCGTCTTCATCTTGTTCGCGATTGGTTGTTCATCTCGTTCGTGATTGTTGGTATCGTGTTCGTTGCCTGAAAATCCGTTCCTGTTATTCTCTTTCTCTCTGCCGTTTCCGTCGTCGACTATAAGGCATGTAACTTGTATTAATTTCTGTTACAAATATAAGTACTAAATACTGCCTGTAGTATAGGTTTGTTCTAGAGACAATTCTTGTGCAAATTCCCTATTATATCTTGTCTCTATTGTGTTGACCTGCCCGTAGTTGCCTCATTACACACACGACATGAAATAACTTAGGGATAACCACTTCTTGTTGTATACATGCATGTTGTTCACGATTCATGACTTGTTGTATGATCTTATATGCTTGATGTGTTGGTAGTAGTATAACTTGTTGTTGACTTGCAAAATACTCTATACCATGTTGCTTGGACATCTAATACACCATATTTCACGTTTGTTATGATTTGGATGTGTTTCATATGATCTATGTCGATTTTATGCATGAAGAAGATTTCTGCTTTTGTTGTTACCCCGTTTTTGTTCAGTATTTTAGACCCTATCAAGGTCGGTATATGAAAATTATTCGTGAATATGAATTATATAGAATTTTGTCTACTTTCCAAAATTTCTGACAGATCTCAGTTTGGATTTATGAGTTGCGAGTTATGACTATTTTACTACAGATGTGTTAAAAATTCCAGATCTAGTCTTATATGAATTCTGTATAGTAATCTATTTTCTACTGATCTTAAAGATAATATTTTGATCCAATATTTTGATGGTTACAACTAGACTTGATGGGTATCAACCCCTAATTTTTGTGGATTTAATTAATAACTTTTATTCACTATTCTATGCTTGCAAACAATTACTATACATGCAGAATTTTCTTGCTGTTTAGTAAAGAACCTTAATTTTGACCTGCTTCTACTTGCTGTTTATAAAAACTTTGTGAATATGAATTGTAGCCTATTGTATCTATTTTATTAACCTTTTGACGGATCTGGATTTTGGTTTATATTTTGTGAGATATTGCTGTTTTAGTACTGCTGTGTTTATGATCTCAGATTTACAAAACTACTGTATCTTGCTGCTTTCTAATTTTACTTGGCTATTCTATCAATGTTGGAAAATTATGAAACTTTATTTTCGGTTGATAAACATACTATGGAATACCCCAGATTTTTCGTGGATTTAATCAGTGAGTTTGTATGCTGTTTTTCTGCTTATAAATACAAACTTCTAATTTCTGGCTGAACACGTTTTCTGGATTCAAACCTGTTTTGAGCCCTGTTGTTGTGAAATACTATATGACTTATATATATTTTCTGGATTCGGCCGAGAGTCAATTTTCCAGATTTTCTTACGGATCCAGATTTGCATTTTTTGTAGCAATGTCACGCCACGTGGAATACGAGCGCGTGACGAAGCCCAGCGGATGATTTTAACATCATCCATAAGCTGTAGGATCGACTCAGCATCACAACAAGAATATAACAAGATATATATATATCACCAAGCATGCATGAATAACTTATTAAGCAACAGAAAACAATTTAAACAAATAATAATATTCAAATAGTTTCCCAAGTTTGGATCAAGTGTAAACTCGGAAACAAGTCTTATACAGCAGAAGAAAAAATACCTTAGGGAAAGCAACTATTTAAACAGGTCCTTGCTCCAAGCAAAACCTGAAATGTCTGCTCGCCAACTCCAGCAGGTAGCTCGTCTCCAAAGTCTGTTTAATAAATATAAACAGGAAAACAAAGGGGAAACAAGACAAAATGCCCTTAGTGCAAGCTAGGGCCACAAATAGTAAAAACGAGTACAAGTAATGGAGAATTGGAATCAAGAACGTAACAGGGATATAACAAGTTGTGGAAAGAACCAAGAACTAGCTAACAAGAAGGATAACTCAAGTAAACAGGCTGGATAACAAATACTAGTGATAAAACAAATGACAAGTGAACACATAGGGTATCTAACCTCAAGTGACGCGCATATAGTTTAAGTGTTAGGTATCTAGTCTCAAGTCTAGTGTCAAGTGTTATTTAATGTCACGTCTCAAATGTCAAGTTGTCAAGTTCAAGTATCAAGTTGTCTAGTTCAAGTTATCAAGTTCAAGTCTAGTTCAAGTTATCAAGTTCAAGTCTAGTGTGATTACTATCTAGGTAGCACGACATGCATCCATCTTTTTACTACATGGTTGCTACAGTCAAAGCAATTTCGTTTAGACTTAGTAATGGATTTTATAGGGCGGCGTACTCAGGTATCAAGTATCAAGCAAGCCATGGTTCATGAATCGGAAATAAATAACAAGTTCACGAAGCAAGTTCAAGAACCGCACAATGGGTTCATGAATCAAACAAGTTCATGAGCCAAGTAACTGACTCCATGAATCGAACAAGATACAACAAGTTCATGAACCAAGTATTTGGGAAACACGGGCCCCCTTCCGAGTACACTTACCTATATTGTCCACTCTATAATCTTTCCCAAAACCCCGGCTTGTTACTTTTATTAATTCTCATCAAGCAAGCATACATGTGTAAAATGTTGTGATTTAATTCTAGAAAAAATTGGGGATGTCCTATATGGTATCCAGCAGCTACATATAAAATTTCGTGTCAAACGCTCGCTGTTTACACAGCTAAATTAATTTGCAAAGTAAATGTAAACAGCAGTTTTGCAAAACTGTGTCTACTGACACAGCTGCAGTATAACTGCCATAACTCCTAGACCGTAACTCCAAATTCAAAAATTTTGGAAGCTATTGATATCTACACATCCAGACCTACAATTTCTATTCAAGGCTCGGGCCCAGATTCAAATGATAAGGGGGTCGAAACAGCAAAAGGAAATTCAGGACAGCAACTCGTAGAAATAATTTACTAGCGTAGGTTACATGGGGAAAAATGTTATTTGGTGTCTAAGTCATTATGTGGCATCAATACATGATAATGGAGGTCAAACAGCAAATAATAAATGCTTTTCAAGTTATAGGGTTGCAAGTTCGTCAAAATTGAATGTGACATGTATCTACAAATTTAGGGCTCCTTAATTCATATGTCTATGTGTTCATGTGTTCAAGGGTAAAAGAGTCCAATAATTATAAATTAAATACAAGGAAATTTTGTGACTCTTAGAATTATCAATTTGGAGGTTCAATATTGATCTACAACGAATTTCAAAGAGGAGTCACAATCTAACTATTTGTAGTATTTCAAGGGTGCTTGTACTAGAACAATAAAATGTACAAGGATACTTGCCTTAGATTGACGATGACTAGATCCACTTGTTGAAGCAATTTGGGTAGAAAAATCCCGGAAGAAGTCCTCAAAAAGTACGTGCGAAGATCCAATAGAAGAGTGAATTTTCTCCACGCCGGATCAGCCCAAAACAGCAAGCAGCGAACAGGGATTTGCTGTGCCCAAAACAGCAAAACACCGAACGCACCAATCGAAACACTCCCGCGCAGCGGATCAAGCCAGAACATGGGACGGCGAGCGAGGGATTCGCTGTGGCAAAACAGCGAACAGCAATCAGGCTGGCCCTGATAGCGCGGATCTTGACGCGATCCAAAGGCTGGGATTAGATCCCGCCAATCCTCTGCCTTCTTCCTTCGTTCTCTTCTTCGACGAACAGAGCGCGACTGCGACGGTGGGGTCTTCGGCGTGGTGACGCGACGGCGTGACTGCGACGATGGGGAGGACGGCAGCGGCGGAATTAACGGCGCAACGTCGGGAAGCGACGCAGTGCGCGGCGGCTCTGTTCATGGGTTCGAACTAGAGCAGCGATCGGAGGTCTGGGTTTGGGGGTGTTAGCAGTGGACGGAGGTCGAGGAGGATTGGGAGCGATGGCGAGGCGATGAGGATGTGGTAATGGTGATGGTTGACGGCATCGAGGTGTGGTGGCGAGGCGAGATGGGTTCGGGAGGTTGGGAAATGGCGATTGGGTTTCGAGGTGCTTGGGTTCGACGGAGAAGACGACGGAGGTGTAGGGGTGGTGGTGGTGCTGTGGGGTCGACGAGGTGAATGTCGAAGGTGGGAGAGACGATCGGAGAGGCGATCGGAAGTGGGTTGGTTGGCGCTGTGCGAAATCGAAGGAGAAGGAACGGAACGAAGGAGAAGAGTAGCGGCGGGGGTTAGATTAGGGTTTAACAGTAATAGGTTGGGATTAGGGTTAGGGTAGGGTTTAAATAGTAGGGTTTTCGGGTTCGTGGGTTTTGGGTATCCGTTTCAAAAAGAGTCCAACAGGAGAAATGGTCAAAATGCACTAAAATGGGGATTAAAGAGATAAATGAGAAGAATTGGTCATTTCTTCGTGAAGAACGACACAAAGTGCACACAAATGAATTCGATAAAAGGACCAAAGATTGAGTCGAAACAAAAATAACGATTTTATTCAAATAGAAATAAAATACGGGATCTCAAATAGATAAAAGAATACAATTGAAAAAAAAATACTGTATAAAAATACAAATACGGGAAACAGGAGTTACAGGCAACGGGAATTTCAGATTTAGTGTAGTACTGTCTTGCTGTCATGAACTAGAATTTTCGTTGTTCTATCCTTTTATGAGTTGTCTTTCATTGGTGCATGTTTATCTTCATCCTGAACCTGTTACTTGTTCATGCCATGTTATTCTTGCTCTGTTTTGTGACATATACATGCCTATTTGATAATAATAGCAAATAATCAAGCCGGGGTTATGGGAAAGACCTTAGTAGTAGATAATATAGGTAGGTGTACTCAGAAGGGGGCCCGTGTTTCCCATTTTATATTTGATTCATGTTGATACATGAACCTGTTGATGCATGGACTTGTTGGTTAGTGTACCTGTTACCTGTTGATGCATGGACCTATTGGTTCGTGTACCTGTTACCTGTTGATGCATGGACCTGTTGATTCGTGTACCTGTTACCTGTTGATGCATGAACCTGTTGGTTTGTGTACCTATTACCTGTCTGATTCATGAACCTGTTCCGGCTACCTGTTACATGACGCCTGAGTACACGGCCCTATAGAAATCCATCACTAGGTCTAAACGTAATTTGCATGTATACAGCAACCATGTGGTAAAAAACCTGGGACGCATGAAGTGCTACCTAGATAGTAATAATACAAGACTTGAAATTACATGCTTACCTATTACATGATATTTGTTACATGATTACCTGTACATGCTACTTGACACATGTTACATGTTTACCTACTTGCATGATACTTGACACTTATTATATGTTACCCGTACCCTGTTAGCACATTATATTACTTGATTATATTCATGATTACTTGTTATATGCCATATCTATTCCATGCTTATTCAGTGCTTGTTTTCGCTGTTACTCTATATATGTTTATCTTTTTCTGTACTTGTTGCCTGCACTACAAGCGGCCCGTAACTTGCATTGACGGGAGTTTTATTTTTTTCCCCTCTTCCTGCAATTTATTAAATTGCAGATCATGGAGATCAGCTGGCCGATGGAGTAGGTGATATGAGATTCTAGATGCTGAAGTTTTGCTATTATTATTATTATTATTATTATTATTATTTCTTTTTTGCTTATTTTGAATAAATATATCTGTTACTTGGATGATTTTGTATTGGGCAATGTGACCCATAATTATTGACTTGTTCAGATCTGGTTTATTTGAATTTTATTAAATTTTGTTTCAAGAAAATTCCTGTTGGGATATTGATTCATATATGCATATGTGGTTGACTTATCTTGCTTCCTACTCTGACATTCCTGTAAAATATTGTAAAGATCTTGACAGCTTATGAATGATGAAAATCATTCGCTGGACTTAGTCACGTATCCGTATTTCGTATTCAATTTTTTGAGAAGCGGGGCATGACAGGTTTGCAAGACCCATTCACTATAGAAGAGGTCAAGGCGGTAGTGTAGGGAATGGGACAGGAAAAGGCGCCGGGACCAGATGGATTCCCTATTTTCTTTTACAAATGTTTTTGGGAAATTGTGAAGGAAGATATTATGGACCTCATGAATGCTTTCTATGATGGTACTCTGGATTTGGGTAGACTGAATTACGCTAATGTATGCCTAATTTCAAAAAAAAAGGTGGCGACAGAAATTGGGGTTTATAGGCCAATCAGTTTGACTAACTGCTCGATCAAGATTATCACGAAGATTTTGGCAAATAGGCTCAGAAGTTTGAACGGAGACATTGTGGAGGACTACCAAACAGGATTTATTGTTGGGAGGGACTTCTTGAAGGGGTGGCACTAGTCCAGGAAGTGATACAAGATTGCAAGAGACGCAGGAAAGCGGGGTTTATGATTAAATTAGACTTCGAAAAGGCCTACGACAAGGTCGATTGGAAATGCTTGCTAGAAATCCTTAGGCGGAGAGGGTTTGTGGATAGGTGGCTTGGATGGATCGAGAATTTGCTAACAACTGCCAAGGTGAATGTATTGGTAAACGGGAGCCCTGGTAAGAAAATTCGGTGTAGGCATGGACTTAGATAGGGGGATCCCCTATCACCACTGCTGTTCACTATGGTAGCAGACGGACTACACAGAATGCTACATTCCTATACAGAAAAAAGGGCTTATTAATGGGTTAGGAATGAGGAGGGGGTTGTCAGCGGTAATGAATGTACAGTATGCAGATGACACACTAATCTTCGAAGAATACGACGTCGCTCAAGCTATGCTTCTAAAGTGGGGATTATATCTCTTTGAAGATTGGTTAGTGTTGAAAGTCAACTTCCACAAAAGTAGCATTACTTTCTTGGGGGATAGTACAGAGGACAGATTAGCTATAATAGGTATCCTCAATTGCCCGATCCAGAAATTACCAATCAGGTACCTGGGCTTGCTAATTCGTACCGGCAAGCTTAGGAGGGGGGTTTGGAATGAGCTTATTGAGAAGATTGCAAATAGACTAGAGGGATGGAAGGGGAAATGCTCTCATTCGGTGGGCGGCTGGTATTAGTAAATTCAGTCATCAGTTCTATCCCACTATACTTTATGTCATTCTTTGAGATTCCGGTATGGCCCATCAATAAAATTGATCGATTAAGGCAGAGGTTTCTCTGGCATGGGTCAGGGACTGAAGGGAAAAGATATTCGTTAATCAGATGGGGGGTCGTATGCAGACGAAAAGAATTTGGGGGATTGGGAGTGATTAACTTACGGCAGATGAACCAAGCTCTACTGTGTAAGTGGTGGTGGAAACTCAAAATAAAGACAAAAGCAAAATGGGCTACATTAATAAGGGAAACATACATCAGGAATGGGTGTATACACCGAAAACAAAAGAACAAGGCATCCATGTCGGGGTTCTGCGGGGGGTGGCACGAACTAGGGACATTTTTTTGAAGGGCGTTACCTTCGCCATTGGGAATAGAAAAACTATTTGCTTCTGGAAGGACAAATGGTGTGGGGCAATTAATCTAAAGATAAGATTTTCGGAAGTGTACAAATTTGCTACAGATAAAAATGACTAGGTTGCCAGACAATGGAGGAACGAAGGTTGGAGACCGAGAGTTAGGGAAAGGCTAAGCAGGGAGGCTAGAAGACAAAAGTAGGAGCTTATTCTATTCCTACAGGATTGGAAGCCAACAGGGGAGGGCGATAAAGATCAGATGAGCTGGGTGACTGGAAAAGATGGTAACTTCTTGGTAAAATCAACGTATTAATGGTTAAACGATGGAGGAGTGATGACAAGTGACCCTATTTGGAAGGTTAAGTTCCCCTAAAGATTAGGGCATTCAATTGGTTGGCAATTAAAAACGCCATCCTCACATGGGACAATTTGGCAAGGCACATGTGGCAAGGGCCGGGAGATTGCGTTATGTGCAGAACTGATAGCGAAACAGTAGATCACCTTCTCGTTAAATGTCCTTATGCTAGGTATATTTGGGCGGATCTATTGCACAGATTTGGCATCCTAGGAACCATGCCAGAGACGGTTCAGGACGTCTGGGGGGTCTAGAGAGAGGCTAATGTGCGGAATAGGTACACTAACATTTAGGGTATTGGGGTAGCGGCTATATGTTGGGGGATTTGGTTAGAAAGGAACAACATGATCTTTAGACCAACACACAAACACATCATGCATAAGTAATTATTATTCATTGTTGATGCATAATCGTGAGAGCAAGAGCGTGAGAGAGGTGAAGGTATCCTCTCCACGGCTCTCTCCTAGAACGTGGTTTTTTTGGTGGGGTGAGCGAGATAGTTGTTTGGTGAGAAATCGCCTGAGATAGCACAATCGTGAGAGAGGTGAAGGTATCCTCTTCATGACCATCTCTTTAGTAGCGGTTGTGAGAGCTGTTGGCGCGTGTGTAGGATGAGTGGTGGACATGGTGAGAGGGTGCAGTTGCTTTGCATGTGCCGTGGTGTCATATGTCGGCCTGCGGGGCTTGGGCCCAAAGATGGGGTCCCCCCAGCGAGGAGTAGGCAGGGATCGGCGGGTGTTAAAATCCTGCCAGACTAGTTTCAAGTAGGTGTGCATGTGCCGTGGAGGCAGTGTACGAAGCTAAACTGACGTACATACAATTTTGCTGGACCGAGCTTGTCTGCCCACCCTCCAGGGTTATTCAAGGGATTTGTTGTTTGTACGGGTCATGTTGCTTCATGTATGTTTTATTTTCTGTCTGTAGGTTGTAATCTGGCCCAGTTCTCTGGGTTTGTATCATTAATTTCTTATTAATGAAACAGGGTGGCCATACTCCACATTTTTCCTTCAAAAAATAATTATTATTCATGACTATTGCGAATATCATGTTATGGTCCCAAACAGCAGGTGCGGAGCCAACAAAGATGATAAAGAAAATGTACGTAGATGTGAGCATTTCAACAGTTGAAGTCGAGTCTGAGGAAGGGGGGGGGGGGGGGGGGGGGAGCGAGAGTGAGAGGAGGTGTGATCGGCAGGTAGAGGAGGCTTCACCGCAGTTAGGTTTGAGGGGCTATCATTCTTTTGGGAGGACCCGGTTGATTGAACGGATTTTATTTTGTTATATTTGTAATGTATTTTCTGTATTTTGGGTAGGGAGGTATTTTTGTACGGGATGAGTTTCCTTTTTGGACAGGAAATGAGTATCATGACTCGTATGTGGGGAGACATGAACATCATTGCCCTATTATTAATTGCTTGTTTTCTTAAAATCTTTTTAATAAAACACGATGAGTTTTTCGGACCTACCGTTTTCAATATAAAAAAACATGAAATTGGTGTAGGATTTTTTCTTCTTCTTTTTCTTTGGTCGTCTTCTGATTTTTTTTTGACATTATTTCAATCCGTCAATACATGAAAATGTTTGTTGTACGACAAACCTTCTATAAGCCATAAAAATGCGAATCGCACTTGCATTTATTGTAGCGGTAAACTTATTAACCTGACTTATTTCTTTAGAAGAAAAAAATGTTCTCCTTTGAAAAGAAAAAATTAGTAAAAGCTTTGGAGTATGTAAAAAATTAGAAAAAACATACACTACTCTTGTGGCATATGTAATGGAGTCCAACATCATAAATCTTGAATGCACTATTAATGGTCCATGGAAATGAAAAGAATACTCTATAATGCATGGTATAATTTTTAATGCATTATTAATGGAAATGAAAAAGAAAAAGAAAAAAACTCTTTAATGCATGGTATAAGGTCTCATGTTCACATTTTCACAGCGCCACACTAAAATCATAGAGGTACTTTGGTTGCTAACTTTTTTTGTAGTAATATGAAAAGTTCATGTGCTCGTTTGATACACTAGAGTGATTAGTGAAACGTATTTGGATTGTAATATTATTTACTGTGTCTGTTTGGTTCCTTAATTATCATTAATAGAACTGTAATAAGTCACTATAATTAAAATAAAATAAAAAAAACTACTTCATGTATCTATAGCAATGAGTCTCAAACTAAATCATACTAGTACTTTACACGTGCAATACACGCCTTAATAATATAGTTTTTTAAACGTAAAAATTTAGAGACCTCCTTATAGCATGGTATCGGGTCGGGTCCTTCACTATCCGGACCCGGACCCGGACCCGGTCCCCTACGGATCCAAAAATTGGACCCGGATCCGTGAAGACCGGGTCTGGGTCCTATTAAAATATTCCTATCCGTTCGGGTAGGAGCGGGAGTGTGAGCGGCGAGCGGAGGATTTAGAATAGAGGAGAGAAGAAAAGGCATGAGTTTTGAGTTTGGAAAAGGAAGATTTAGAATTGAGGAGGAAGGAGGGGAGGGATGAGGACAGAATATTTATTTTTATGTTGATTTTTGGGGTTTTTTTTAAACGGGTCCAGGTCCGGGTTGGGTCCCTTTTGAGCGGACCCGGACCCGGACCCGGACCCGAAAGTACAACGGGTCCCATTTTAGGATCCGGACCCGGATAGGTCGGGTCGGTTTCGGTCCAATGCCAGGTCCGGGTCGGATCCGGATTTCGGGTATTTATACCAATGCTACTCCTTTATAATAGTTATGCAGCTTCACACGTGTTGATAGATTTTGCAAATGACAACTTATTTTCTCCCATTATAATAGTAGAGATGAAACAAAATTGCGAGAAATCAAAGTTAGAAGTAGCACCCAAAAACTCTAAAGAAACATTTATTCAAAGAGGCAAACACTGTACAATGATTATAATGAATTACTAATTACTAATTAATTTTAATCGGGGGTATTTCAACAACCTATTTACAAATTTACAATTCTCATCTTTTAACGAACGAATTTCACAAAATATAGACAGACATGTACTTGAACAAGAAACTCGAAAATAACCACCTATCCAACAATCTCCCCCTCTTCCACATCCTCCCCAGCTGCAGAGACAGCCTCGTCGCCAGCTTCTTCATCCATATTGTCTTCCCTGATGAACAAGCCGAGCTGCTCTAGTAGATTCACACGTACTAGTGTTGGCTTGGAGAACACAAAGCTCTCAAGTGCTCTGAAAGAAAGGCTGTTATCATCGATATCAACGCTTCTTTCAATCTGTGGAAGAATTAAGCAAAAACGAGGTGATCGATCGAGTTGCATGAAAACTAAAGGTAATTAAGGTAAATGTAGTAAAACAAAGAGAACGTAATAAATTATACCTTCTCCAATGCTAATCGAGATGCTTCTCTTTGCTTTTCTCGCTCCACTGCTAACCGAGATGCTTCTCTTCGCTTCTCTAGTTGCCTTTTCAGACCAGCCCATGCCTTCAATTTTACTGCATCTGCAGCTTTCACTAGGGCCTCTTTTATTGTATCTGCACCAAAAATTGAAATTATAATGAAATTTGCAAGGGACATATACAACTATAATACCAACCTGCAGGTGAGAATAAATTATGACATACTGAAAATTACTGAATCAAACTTCATTTGACGAATCTTTTGATAAAAAAACATATAAAGATATTATCTAATGAAGCGCGAGTATCTGTTTCTGCCCTTCGCACCCGCACAGGGTGCGAGCGCCCGAAACTCACCCACTTTATTATGTGTGCATCTGAAATAAAATATGAAGGTTGAAAGCAGAAAACTTACCAGTAGAGGAAGTTTGCATTGGCTTCATCTGGTGGCTGGAGGGGCGATCGACATCAACACATGGTTGACTGATCTTCATACATGCATACGAGGTTTTGTCGGCTCCACTGCTAATTCCAGCACATGGAATCCGAGCTCCCCCATTATTTTTCTGAAATTTTCTTTTTGGGCCCTCGACATCAACACATGGATGATTGATTTTCATACATGTAGACGAGGTTTGGTTGGCTCCACTGCTAGTTCCACCAAATGTAATCCGAGCTCCCTCATTATCTTTCTGATTCGTCCTTTTTGGCCCCTTGGAGTGTGAACTTGGTGACTGCATGAACATGAAATTTTAGATGCAATTTAAACAAGAATAAATCATATTGATGAAAAGTGAGACAAATATAAGAGGCTAAATTGTTACTTACTACTTCCTTTGAAGAATTTGACTCCTTTGTTGCTATCCTCCTGACTGGTTGCTGTAAAGGAACAGAGGATTCCTTTTCCCACTTCACCACCAACAATTTCCATCTTGAACTGAAGAGCTTATAAAATCTTTTGGCCATGATGTGGACATCATTGAGGGGAGGGTTATAAGTCATTGCATTGGAGAATGTCAGCCTCACGTCTTCAGCAAATTGATGGGTACTTGAGTAGAGATTTTTCTCAAGCTTAACTTTTATTGTGCCCAGATCCATCGGTTTTGATATGATTGAGAAGTAATCGGGAATTTTAAGCTTTACAGGATCAACAGGTTGGTTGAATAACCAACCAACTGGATCATTCATCAAGGACTTCAGTAAGTTTGTGCATTGCCTCATCTTACTGTCGTCCATTAGTAAACCCTTCCCATCTTGACTAGTCAACGAATCATAAATGACAGTATCTTCTCTCTTCGCAGTATCATGCTTATGTTGTTTACTAACACCTCCAGTGGTTCCCATGAGGGGTCCCACTTTAGCACTGTTAGCTTGAGCTTGCATCTTCAGTAATCTCTTATGAGAAACTTGCATGTGTGAGAGGCCAAAGCGCCGAGAAGGTGCATTGACATGATAAGACTTAACTGCAGATGCCATAATCACTGGCTTCTTCAAGGGCAAGAGATCTGCGAAAACAAATTTCGGTCAAAATCATGCATGTAGCTAGGCATAAGTATAGTATGACATAATAGAGCAACAAATATTTGTATTGATTCTCGCAAGGATATGCATCCAGAACACAGTAAGATACATATTAATAGTGTATATCTTGCTGACTAGATAACAAACAAATTCGACATGTTATTTACCAATAAGCAAAATCAAATAATAAAAAATTCATTCAACTTGATAGCTGAGAATAGTCTAAATGTCGCTGAACATCGCTAGAATAGGTTGGAGAAGACTATCAATCTTAAATTTATATTTATACATTCAGAATTTGTGTACTTTTGAGGCTGCAGCCTAAGAATGTAGTAATTAGTATTGTAATTCTGAACAGGCACTTCATAAAAAGCTTAGGTGTTTGGATGGTTGTAAAAAATTTCCATGGCTGTACCATGGAAATGAGTTGTAAAATTAAAACTGGTTTGGTTGGTTGTAGTAGGAACAGTTTCCATGAAAGATTATATTTGTTTGGTTTGTAAGAAACTACTTTTGATTTTATTTAAAATTAATATCAATTAATTAGGGTTTAAACTAATTAAACTAAATTGATCTTATTTATATTAAACAAAAAAAACCGAAACTACAAAAACTGAAAAAAAAACTGAAGCTAAAAAAAATAAATCTTAATCTAATCTAATGTAATCCCTAATCTAATCTTAATTAAATCTTAATCTAATCTAATATAATCCCTATTTATATCCCTAATTAATTAGGGCTTAATCTGTAATTAAAAGCCCTTAATCCGAAATCTTAAATAACCAAAATTAAATCACTAATTAAATCCCTAATCTAATCTTAATTACCAAAATCCTAATCAGTTAATTACTGAAATCCCTAATTAAATGGCGGAAGTATGTGGGGACTACTTTAGTCCCACGTCCGCAAGGAGGAAAGGAGTCTCAGTTGGGTTAAATATTATTTTGTTGCAATATATATATGACGGAAAAGAAAAGTTCAGAATTGGAAAGAGTGTGTGAGAGAAATAAATGAAAATGATATTAGTGATCAGGTGCGTGCTCTTCCAAGAGTTTTCGGAGTAAAAATGGCGGAACTCGACGTAATGTATTAGTACTTTAGTAGATTTAAAAATATCTAATGACATATTTCAGGAATATCCAAGGATACGATCTAAATTATAGTTTTTTTTATATAAAAAAAAAGGCATAACCTTGTACTATTTTGATGAGATTTACTTATTAACATAAACAGTCTTTAAAAGCATAAATTGTGGTCATCAGATGGATGACGGGGTAAAACTCATAAAAAACTTAATTGACATACAAAACATTACAGGAACATAAGAAACACTTGAATACGCTAATTATCTGATATCTGCTGAAAGTCCGAACGTAACTAAAACTATGATTCAAACTTTTTTTTAAAGACTAATATTTTTCTCCAAATTTCCATCGAACTTGAGTTATTCGCATCCGAAACCTTGAGAGATTTCTTGCCAGAAATCTGCGCGAATAACGAAAGCATCTTCTCGGGTTCTTCACTATTTAATTAAACAACAAAACAACAATAAATCGACGATTTTCTTTAAAGATTTACCCACTTAAGCCTTATTTCCCGCAAACCTAATCATCACGTACAGCCAAAAATTCTTTTAACTTAAGGTTTCAGTTTGAGATTTGTGTCGGAAATATACACGTGTGTTAGATCTTCTACTCGAAAAAACTAGCATTGCTAGAACCCTAAGAACGATAAAAATAACAAAATTAAACTGAATAATAATTAAAAAAGAACGGAGTACTTACATTGTATGAGAGAGAGAGAGAGAGAGGAGAGAAACGGCGAATCGCCTTCGAGTGGTGGCAGTGAGAGAGCGGCCGAGAAAAGTGAAAAAGATGGAGAAAAAAGTTAGGACAACAAAATAATAACATAGCGTGAAGTTGAAGCTTTCCTTTTGTAGAGAGGTGGGGGGTAGCAAAATGGGCCTTAAACAGACCCAACTGAAATGAGTTTGGGGTTTTTAAATGGGCCGAAACCGACTTTACCCTATTATTAGTTTGGGCCGTGTTTTGGGTTGGTCGCATTGTTTCTTAAGGTAATGATGAGTTTGTAATATTAATTGGGCCGAACCATACAAAGTGGTTTGGTTATCTGCACTTCCGCTTTTGGAAAAGTTTTTTCATGAAAGCACACACACATTTTTTCAATGTTGTAACTTCACAAAATGATAAGAGTGTAGGACTTTTTTATGTAAGAAGTGTCAAACTCCATATATGTTTAAAATAGGATCGGGCACGGGTACACTTCAACGTCATTTAAACAAATGTCAACCACAGTTTTTGAAAGATAATTTCACACAACAAAAAATACATCATAAAACCGGTCAAGTAGATAGTCATAGCTATGACCACGATCTCGTTCGTAGGGAAATTGCTAAATTAGTAATTAGGGGTGAATTGCCATATTCGTTTGGTGAACAAAAATATGTAGAGACTTTTGTACAAACCACCTTCAACCTCCATTATAAAAAGATTGCTAGGAATATTGTTAAGAGTGATTGTAAATTAGTTTACAATGAGACTAAGGATTTTTTGATAGCAATATTAAAATCACTAAACACTAGAGTTTCATTGACATCAGATTGGTAGGTAGGAGTAGACGGCGTTCCAATGATGTGTGTAACATGTCATTGGATAGATTCGGATTGGGTACTTCAAAAGAGAATAATTTCTTTTGGATATGTTAGGTATCCACATAAGGGTGAAATTATAGCCACACACATTATGGAAACATGTAATAATTTTTGTATTTATGATAAAATATTTGCTATTGGTTTTAATAATGCCTCCAATAATACTAAGATAATTGAGAGTTTAAAAATTACTTTAGATCCTATAGAACCCGAAATTTTTCATGTTAGGTGTGCTTGTCACATTTTAAATCTTTGTGTGCAAGATGCACTAAAATATGAAAATGATAAACTAGAAGCAATGAGAGATTGTGTTCATTATATTACATTGAGTGACCCAATTTATCAAGCTTTTCATGATTAATGGTGTAAACTTAGGCACATTGTATGTAGACGTTTTCCTAAAGATGTACGACATCCTTGAAATTCTACCTTTGAATTATTAGGTGTTGTTCTTCATTATCGTTTTAATCTTAGAGATTTTTGTGTCGCAATGGGTATGCAAAATTGTATGTTAGATGATAATTTTTGATTTTTTGCCGATAGTTTGTATAAATTTTTACAACCTTTTAACGATGCAACTTTGCAATTTTTAAAAATATATACATCTACATCTAGTGGTATTTTACTTGAAATTGTGACTACGATGACAACAATTAAAGATTTGCAAAATGACTATTGGAGATATGGTTAATGCGGCATATGTTAAAATTTTGAAATATTTTCATCCAATTCCTATGTTATATTGTGTAGCTAGTGTAATGAATCATATGATTAAATTAGATGGTACAAAAAATTTAGTTGAAATTTTTTACACTTACGCCCCACACGATGCAATACTAGATTTTGATCATTTTGCTTTTACTCGTAAATTTGAGAATATTTTGACTAGGTTATATGATTCTTATGATAGGAATTATTCATCTAACACTATTCAAACACAAACACAAACACAAAATGTTGATTCTTCTTCTTCTTCTTCTTCCTCCATATTAGCAAAAGGAAAGAGTCAAGCTAGTATTGGTGTTTTAAATCTTATTAAATAAAAAAAAACCAAGAACCAATTCACCAAATGAGTTGAATTGATATAATGCACTAAGTGCAGTTGAAGATGTAGAAGATGTGTTACAATTTTGGAAGAGTAATGAAGCAATTTTTAATATTCTTTCTCGTATGGCTAAATATCTGCTAACAACACCGGTGTCAACTGTTGCATCGAAAAGTGTTTTTCCTCTTGGTGGCAGGATAATGAGCCCGAGCAGGAATCGACTGACAGCAAAAAAATTGGAGATACTAGTATGCGCCGAAGATTGGATGAAAGCGGAAGAAATGACCCAAGACTTACTAGAAGCACAAGCTGGAGCTGGATCAACAAGTAGCGATGAATGAATGATTACATTTAGTTAATTTACATTAAAATGTTGTTCAATAAATTTTAATTAATTGGGAAATTTAGGGCAATGAGATTCTATATTTAGGTTAAGTTGAAGTGCACGATAATAGTCCAATGCCTTTTTTTCAATCTAAGTAGAGGCCATCTCGATCTTTAAATTCAAATAATTCCCTTGATTTGTAAGTTGATCTAATTAGACTAATTTGTATGAATTTTATTCATGTACTTCATTTTATTTAAGAACTTTAAATTTATTAAATCATGTACTTCATTTATTCATGTACTTCAATTATTTATGAAATTTTATTCTTTGCAATTGTTATGAAATTACAAATTCATATACTTGATCTTTAATAATATTTTACACACAAAAAAAAAATTCTCCCTAAACACGGGCCCGGCCCGACCCGGCCCCCACACTTGGGTCCGGGGGCCAGGTCCGGGCCAAGGTTTCCAATCTTGAGCCCGACCCGGCCCGGCCCGCGTAGTGGAGGAGCCCGGCCCGGATAGTCCCGGGACCGGTCAAAGCCCGGTCAAACCCAGCCCAGCCCGGCCCGAGTGGCCCGAATGCCATCCCTAGTGAAAGTGCACTGTAGAGAGATTTGTTTTATTGTAAGTTTTTTTTTTTTTTGAATAAGGATAGAATCGAAAGATTCCAGCCCGATCAATAAATGAAATAATAGTTACAAGCAGAGTCAATTTACACCGTCGTAAACGGACGAAAAAAAGAAAGGGGACGCAACAAGTGCCGGGCAGCAATCGAGGAGATTGCTGAAAAGAAAACGACATAGCAGAAAAAAATAAAGACAAAATGAATTATGTTTTATTGTAAGTTGAGTTGAAAAAAAATTTACTCTCTGCATTAATGTGGCAACACTAGGGTAATTTTGAGGGTTTGGAATTCCAAAGTTTTATTATAGCTGAAATAAATTGAATATTCATTGTTAATTATTTTTATAACTATATATATTCCTTGTAAGCATTTTATTTTCCCTTATCCCTCTGTATTATCCTCATCTACCTCTCTCAACTACCCCTTCCACTTACACCACATATACTTTGCAAATAGGTGATTTACACCACAAACAAATCCAAAGAGTCCAGACTATACTATTTAACGAATTGTAAGTTTACAACTAAACAAACTTATTATTTCAAAGAAAAATCCCAGATACTATTCACCAAGTGACTACCAGACAAATCTACTTATTTAGATGAGAAATCCCGAATTTGTTTTACAGCTAAATTCATGCTTGAGATTTATTTTACAGTCAACCAAACCACCTATACTTGTTAATGTTTATTAATAGTTGTTACTTATTAATGATTTTGTTGCTGCGACAGCCCATGTCCTTTGCTTAGGTGAAATAAAATAACGAATAAGAATAAGAATAATGAAAACTTGGTGTGAAAGACAAAAAAAAATGGTGTTATAAGAAAATACCCTAATAATAAGGAAAAATTTACTTGAATATTAACTTGTTATCAGAAAATTCATTGTTGAGATTTTGAGTACGTAATCATTTTCTAGTAGGAGTATTGTATTTGAAAAGTTATTTGAAGGATTCATAGCCAATTCGTCCGACCACTATAAGTAATTGGATACTTATACTTTGTAGAATGCAGCTTATAAAATGCTTGTTATTTTGTAATGTTGTTATGTTGTGTGTATTTTCTATAATTATTTTATGTGAGCAGTGATTCATATGACTTGCTTTGATTTGATTTCTTTAATAATTATTGTGATTTATGCATTGTGTTGGCAATTTATTTTTTTCGTTATTCTAGTTATGAATATAAATTATTGATAGAAATTCTATTGATTTTGTATATATTAATTGGTGCGGATTATATTAAAAGTTTTACAATATGTTATTCCTATTTTTTTTTTTTGGACCGTTAACGGTTGGTCTAAAGCTCCCTACATTCCATTAATAAATTTTTTAATGAAACTTATAATCAAAATATGGAGTATGATGTTCCTGTCACCCAACAGGTGTGTCATGATACTATTCCCCGCAAAAAAAGACTACCCACAATATACAAGAGAATTTCCTACCCCCCAAAACTAACTGTCTATATACATATATTACTAAAATTGGTTCACAACAACACCGAACCAGCCAAAAAACCCTCAAACCTGAGCACATCCGACTTCCCCACCCTGTCCTCGGAATCGGCCTCATATGTGGAAGTAGTAACATTAGCAAACATCTCCTTGGTCTTCTTTGTCGCCTTTGCACCTGCTGTTTGAAACCAGAATAAGATATTAGTTTTAATCATGTATGATAGTTGTTGATGCATGAGGTGTTTGTGTGTTGGTCTAAAAATTCTACTGTTTCATTCTAACCATACCGCTCAATGGATTCTGCTACCCTAATTTTCCAAATGTCAGTGTTGCACCTGCAAACATTGATATCCCTCCAAGCTCCCTAGATAGCTTGAACCGAGTCCGGTAAGGGGGTAGAAATACCAGATCTGTGCAGCAGATCCACCCATATAGGTACAATATAACTGGAAGTAATGGAAGGTGGTCCACCATATCGCTATCCAAGTTACACATGACGCAGTGTCCAGACCATTGCCACTTTCACCTTTCCAAGTTGCCCATAGTGAGAACAACACTTCTAATAGCCAACCAATTGAATGCTCGAACCTTTAGCAGAGTTTTAACCTTCCAGACTATGTCATGCACCCGCACTTACCCATCGTTGATCCACTCATATACATATTTTACCGAGAACATCCCATCTTTCCTTGCTCCCCCAGACGATCTTGTATTGTTGCTCATCTCATGTTGGTTTCCAATCTTGTAAGAATTGAATGAATTCCCTCTTTTGCCTTCTACCATATCTGCTTAACCGGCCAAACATTATTAGCCTCCAATCTTCGTTCTTCCACTGCATGACGACTCAATCATTCTTATCCACGAAAAATTTATAAGCCTCTGAAAATCTTCTTTTTAGATTAATAGTACTCATTACATCATATATGGCATTTGACAGCATTTGTAAAATGCTATAGAAGGTCTACGATAGCATTTTCAATATGCTGTCATAGCCCACACTATAGTAACTATATAGTGTTTTTTGAAAACACTGTGCTTTTTATAGCGTTTCGGAAAGGGTATGGTTTTGATAGCATTTTGCCAAAACATTGTGCCTTTTATAGCGTTTCGAAAACGCATTCTTTGTTACAGCGTTTTCAAAAACGTTGTTGCTTTGATAGCGTTTTCAAAACGCTATCAATTAATAGCGTTTCCAAAACGCTATCAAACATAAATCATTTTTGGAAACGCTTTCTCTTTTACAGCGTTTGCAAAATGCTATATTTCTGTTGGATATATTGGTATATTCTCTCTATATAAATATAACACGTGCATATGTGTAGCACGTGTAATGAACGTACAATTGATTGGATATTGGAACGCGGGTTTGTGGGCTTATAACCCGATACCCAAACCAGTATTTAGGAATAAATACTGGCTTGTAATAGCAGTCTAGGTATTCCAATCTTGATAGCTAGGGTGAATATCTCAAGCAACTTAGATCTAGAGATAAACCCTAATTCCCAATTGTTAATTTCCTCACAAAACCTAACAATCTTGAGATATTAATCAATTTTGTGAGATTAATTAAGGGGGATACCATCGGTTGTTGAATCCCGTCGGAATCATCTGGAGCCGCCAGATCTCATCGGAAACAGTGAAGCCGACGTCGGAACCCTATCGCCATCTCTCGCGAAGCCGATCAGTTGTCGTTCGTCGCTCGCTGATCTGCTGCGAAGCCGATCACTCGCCGTTTCGTCGCTTGCCGATCTGCTGCGAAGCCGATCGCTCGCCGTTTTCGTCTCTCGCCGTTCGCGTCGTGAGGTCGTCAGGCGCCGAACCCCACCTCTTCCGTTCGATGTCGACGGCAGTCACATCTCAGGCGCCAACTCCGACCCCTCTCTCTCTTCTTCAAGAACTGTGTGTGAAACCCTAATTGAAGAAGAAGACAGTGAAGAGATTTTGTATCTCATTATCAGATTATCAGATCTGTTGAGACGCACACAAGGTGTTTGATGCTGGGTCTCTTTGGTGCAGAATAGTTTGTTGTTTGGATTTGTTCCCAACCGACATGAGTCTAATCAATTGAAGGGGAAGAGACAGTGAAAGATAAGTTCTTTAATTTTCTCGTATTAAATTCCTGTTAAATATTTTGCTATGTGCTGGAAGTTTAAAACACTCGTTCTAAAATTATGTTTTGAATTATAGAATTACTATGATGCTAAGTGGTTAAGTTCAAGACTGTATTAATCACTTGTTTAAATTAAATACAAGTTGAACAGTTGTTTTGGTTATGTGCTAAAACACAATATCTATTTTGATAAGTTAAATTGTATGTTGACTATAAAAATTGTAAGTTAAATTGTTGCTAGAATTAGATTGTGCTAATAATCTGTTTAATTGGCTAATCTTTAGCAATTTGATGAATGTAGGAACTTGAATGTTACCTACAAATTGTGTATGTTGGAGACGATGGATTTGCATCATGGTATGATAAGTCTGCACTACGCAGGCTTCTCCATCAAATTTGGAAAAACACTTCTAACTTGAAGTGTCGGTATGATCTACTTTAATTTTCTCAGTATTTTCATGTGATGAATGTGTTAACGTTTTGTGCGTTTGATCATATGATTGAGAGTTTCAGATCATAGTTATTCTTGCTCTGGAAAACTAGCATGTTTAGGGTTGTTAAGTGTTTTATCATACTATGTGTATAGATATTTTGACAAATCCATTGTTTGCAGTTTGTGTGAGATTACATATTTGCTTCTCTAAAATTTAAAATAAAATAAAATTGCATAAGATGTATAACAAATGTCTGTAACATAGGAGAGAACATCTCTTAATGTAGAATATGACTCTACTAGTTACGTTGTGTTCCCTCTCGTTCATTGTACTGTGTGTGCAAAGTTGAAATATAATATGTTAGTCATTATCTCATTTAGCGTTATGAAGATGATGAAGAACGAGTAAAGGAAAGAACTCTTTGCTCAATGTGTTTGAGCTAGTGGACATTGTTAGAACCATTAGAGAAAGCAAATAATTTTTGAAAAATGTGATAGAGTAACTTTGTATTAACTCTTATAAAGTGCATATATTGTCAATTGTATGTATAAGTTGAGTTTAACAAATGAGACAATTAATAATAATAGTTCTAATTGTGTTCTTGAACATAGCATAATTGGCTAAGATTTGATAACTATATATTCAATTGTTTGTGAGGAAATGTGATCTAACTATCAAAACTGTGGGGAAATGGAGTTAAAAGCTATTGAGTCAAAGCTTTAACATCCAAGTTGTTTTGAAATTTAGAATCACTATGAACTATATATTAAATTGTTTGTTCTTGTTAAAACTCATAACCCTACTAAATGACACTTCATTAAAATATGACAAATATGAAAGTTGTGCTCAGATTATAATCACTAGAAAATTATTTAGTATGGTCTCTAGGAGCACACAACTTCTTGAGTCAATACATTCTGATATTTGTGATCTCAGTAGCTTTGTGACTAGATGGGACGATTGCTGGTCAGAAGTATTTAATCTCTTTTGTAGATGATTAATATAAGTCTGTCATATATATGAAGAATGAAGCACTTGTTATTCTCAATGAATTAAAAATTATAGTTAAATGCTTAAAATCAAGGGTTCAGATTTAATAGAGGTGGTCAATATGTTTTAACAACTGTAGAGAAGTTTACATTGGGCATAATCTCTAGAGCACTCTACTTACAACAGTCAAACGGTATTGATAAAAGTTAGAATCAAACACTTAGTAAAATGTTGAATTCTATATTATTGACTGTTGTTTGTCTTGTGTAATTATGAGTGATGTTGTATTGTTAATCATATCTCTAATGTGTTACTACACTCTAAATTGAATACACCTTGTAAATCATGGTATGAAAACACAAATAATTTTGTTAAAGTGAAAATTTGTGTTGTGATACATTTGTTAAAGTACATGATCCTAGAAGGCCTAAAGTAGGACCTACAACAAATATTTGTGTGCTTAGAAAGTGCAGAATGTAGCTCTGTGGACAGATATTGGATCTATCTAATTTGTGTTAGAAGAATCTAGACTTGCAAAGTTCTTTGAGGATATGTTCATCAAAGATAAATGTATGAAATAATCTAGTCCTACAGACATGTTCAATGATTCACAGTTGGAATCAAGAACTAGCCTTACTGACACTTGAAAACTTGAATGACAAATGAGCTAAGAACAGTCTTTAGTAGACAATGAGATGATTCTGTGTCATACAATAATACTTTAATTTAGTTGATCTGCCGAAAGAGGCTAAAACTATAGTAAGTAAGTGGGGTTTTGTAGAAGAAACTTAATTTTGATTGTTCAGTAGCAATTTTAATGCTTTTTAGTAGCTAACAGATTGACTGAGAAAAATGTGGTAGATTTATTTGATGTCTACTCACATGTTTGTCATATTGCTACAATAAGTATTCTTCTTACCTTTACATCTATTGAAAATTTTGTCATTCATAAAGGATAATTAAAAGGCTTTGTGCTTGATGTTTTATACTGAACAGTTTTGTACTGGAAAGTTTTGAACTAATATGTTTAGTGAACAAGATTTACAATATAGTAAAATCATTGTATGTTCTTAAAACATGTATAGCCAACAGATAAATAATTTGACAAATTTTTTGAAAAGAGCCTAGTATATGAATCAAGTAATTCAGATCAGTGCCTTCAACTTTGTGGTGTGTCAAATATAGTGGCTATTATTTGCTTGTTCTGTTGACATGCAAGTTCTTGGAAGTGACCTCTCTATTATAAATGAAGTTAAAATTATGCTATCCAAAGAATTCAACACGAAAACCTTGGTACTGTGGACACCATAGGTATAAGGGTGAGTTTTCAGTTGGCAAGGGATAACTCTTAGCCAAACTCATCAAATCAAAATGTGTTTCAAAAGTGGGGATATAGTGATTGAAAGTGTGTTTTGAAACACCTTATGATTATGATAAAAGGTTGACACCTAATGATGGTGCAACTATGAGACAGGTAGATCATTCTAAAGGAATTGACAGTCTCATGTATACAAACATCTGCACTAGAATAGACATAGCCTTTGAGGTAGGTATGATATGCAGATTCACTAATAATCCCATACACATTTGAGTGCCCTTAAGAGGCAAATGAGATACCTGAGTGGTATTCAAGAGTTTGCTTTGTGCTACTCTAGTCATTCTTCGAATGAATGACTGACCTGATGCATTATGATGCTCAGAATTTAGTGAAAGTCGATAACTAGTAGATATGTGTTTACACTAGGAGAAACAGAAATGTTATGGAAACAAAAAGCAAACAGACACTGTGCAATCATCCATGAAATCAGACCTCTACGTGTAATCCTCTGCAGGGGAGAAGGCTGAGTGGATTGAAGAAATTGTTGCTAGTTATCCATTAAGAAGTTTAAGTAACTCTCTAATTCTGTTATGCGACTATCAAGCTACAATGCACTGTAGCTCATAACTCACTCTATAATAGTAAGAGGAGTATATTAAGGCTGAAAGAAGCCTAGTTGAACTTTCTCATAGATAAAGTGCAATTGCGACAAGTATGGCTAATGCTCTTGCTAAGAGACTTGAAAGTGATCTAATTATCAAAACTGTGGGGGAAAGTGGAGTTAAAAGCTATTGAGTAAAAAGCTTTAACATCCAAGTTATTTTGAAATTTAGAATCCAATTGGAGCCATAGAGAAGTTCAAACTTAAGCATCAATTTTAGGCAGTTGACATGTTTTAGATAATTTTGATGATTCGACATAAATTCCACAAATATATAATGTCACTCCAATTTTGATGGTATTATATATCTAGGAATTTACTTAGAATAATCATATTATTCCAATACGAAACATGAAAACTTGTCGATGTGTTTCCGATGATTAAATTGTCCTAAATATCATTCCAATTTTGATGATATGTCTTTTATGGTTACATGTTTCATTCCAATTTTGATGATTCAATGTTAAACCATGATTGAAACGGCAGTCTTTTCATTCCAATATGAAACATAGTATGGTTCTTGTGTAGAAACTATAAAGTTCATGTACTTTACTTATTAAAGATACTTGATTGTGATGCGTGCGTTACATTTTGCTAAGCTAATTATGAATTGTACTAAGTTCTTTTGTGGAACTAGATACTTTGTGAAATATGTTGGAATTCTTAGAGATGTGTCTCTTGATATTCTTATTTTCAATAAGCTAGCAAAGATGGAGGAGTTGAATCTGTCAACATAGATTTCAAAAATAATGATTTGCTCAAAATGGAGGAGTAAACATAAAGCAGTGTGCAAGGATAGAATTTCAATTTATTTCTTTTGAGAATAAATTAGTCACTTGCTTGGTAAAACTACTGTTGAATTTAAGACTCTTGTGTTCATGAGCTTAAAACTCATATTTTGTTCTTGAAGTTTATTTGCTTTGTTTGATTTTGAAACTATGACAGATTATTCCAGTTGGTTTAGTCTTTGTGAACTATTCTGAATTGGATATGGTTTGGAACTAGTTAATTATATTGGTTTAGTCTTGATTGAACTATTCAGTTTTATAATTCTATTGGTTCTTATGAAACTATACCTTTATGATGCTTTTCCTTTATGGACTACTATCAGCCAGTCAGTTGTATACTGATCTGATGAGATAATCCTGTACTTTATATATTGAGAATATAGGAGGAGATTGTTGGATATATTGGTATATTCTCTCTATATAAATATAGCACGTGCATATGTGTAACACGTGTAATGAACGTACAATTGATTGGATATTGGAACGCGAGTTTGTGGGCTTATAACCCGATACCCAAACCAGTATTTAGGAATAAATACTGGCTTGTGATAGCAGTCTAGATATTCCAATCTTGATACCTAGGGTGAATATCTCAAGCAACTTAGATCTAGAGATAAACTCTAATTCCCAATTGTTAATTTCCTCACAAAACCTAACAATTTCAACAGCTTTTCCAAAACGCTATCGTATAATTTAGTGTTTTGAAAACACGCCCTAAACATTCAACATTTTGAAAACGCTATCATTTTGAGAGGGTGTTTTTATGGCATTTTAAGAACGTTAGTTTTTATACCTGTATACAAAAAAAATCTCCAGATGCAAGTAAAAAATGATATATAAAAAGTATCAATACACCATTCAACCTATAAAATTTCTAAAAATTTGTGTACAAATATATATGTATTTTTGCATCATAAAAAATTTCGTACAATAAACTTGAATTTGTACAATAAACTCATAAAAAAGTCCTTCAATAGACTTAAAACTGACGATAAAAAAATCCTTGAGTGACTAACATCAAAACAACTCTAATTCTTCGGTTCATCTGCGGCATCTCCAACCTGCAAATGAAGAAAATATGTCAAAGTGTAATTAATAATGGTCAAAGTCAAATTAATAAATGTCAAATGAAGAAAAAATGTCAAAGTATTTCCAATCTGTAGTAGTAGTATATGAGAATGATTGTGTTCATGTACCTAGAAAAGGGAAGCCTGTTTGTTAGCACTCAGTACTCAATAGAAGTATAAATCTGCAGTACAAGCAAATATATTTGTAAATAGAAGGAAGCAAACAAGTTACTGGTGCAACATCAATTTTCCTATGTCCTCTTGATTGATCGATGTATTCCCTTGTATATTTGAGGAACACTTTATCAGCAGAAAGTGAAAACCCCAATTTAATGTATTCAGTCATTCAATGACTTCATAAACTTTTTCCATGCCATAGCAACAACAAATGCTTCTTCAAAAGGCTAGTATGAGGTCTTCATTGAATTCCCACTCCTTTATTGCACACACTAGTGACCATAGCAAGCTTTTGGTCAAGCCTACAAGGATTCTAATACTATCTAGGGACTTTGAAAAGGTAATTGGTACTCATATATGCCACCTAAATGAAAACTATACAGGCATTTGTAAATTCATGATGTTGTAATGTTGTATGAGAAATATGCACTATTTGGCTACTGAAAAGTCATTTGGATTTTGAAAATTATGGCTACAACAATTTTGTAAATTCATGATGTCATTTGTCTAAGGTTATTTGATGTTGGCATGTTGCTCTAAATTGTGCTCCTTGTAATGGCATATTTACATCTACTGTGTGGTTTCAGTTTCAGTTTCTAATATCGTGTTTAATATTTTTTTCTAGATATGTATGTATGTTTCAAATATTTATATGTACTGTGTTTCCTGGTAATGCAACCAAGACATGGTATGTACTGTCAATTCATACAATTGTAATCACCTACAACTATTGTAATAGAAGAGCCTATTTTTACTATCGGGTGTTATTTATGTGTTTACAATTGCACTGACTCATAATGCATAATAGAGTAGAAAGTAAACAAATCTTCCACAAAATGCATAAACAATTAAAAAACAAAGACCCACCCCTGGCAAAGTGTATTGATGATGCAAAGCATCAATGGAAGCAAAGGCTCTATCAGCTTTCTCCAAAGCTGCATATTTTACATACAAAATCCTGCAGATGTGGAAACCAAAACCAATGGATAACCAAAAAATTACAAATGAAATGATCTGACTATATAAACACAAAGCAACCTAAAGAAAGCCTTTAGATATAAAACTTACATAATTGACTCAATAACATATAAACTTACATTAACACTAGCAGCAGTTGGAACATTTCTTCATTTCTTTCCCAAACTTGTCTTTTCCAATGCAAATTTGATGGTGTTCCAAGAGCCAGGAACTTGAATCATCCACTGCAAAATTACTCGTCACCGAATGTAAAGATTGATGAAGTCTTACAATAAAATCTAATACTTGGGCAAACTGACTGTATTTTTGAGTTGCTCCTGTACAGAATTAAGTAAAACAACCATACAGAACAAAGTAGCACATAGCTGAAACGATTACGATATTAACAAAATATTTAGCAAACAATTCCATGATAATTCACTGAAACTGAAGTATCTCTGAATATGTGATACCATGTTACTACTGAGAGTAGGTAAAGAAATAATAAATTGTTTTATTGGATGAGAGGATACAATATTCATAGCAGAAGTTGCCTTGCCCCTTCCCCAATTTACTCAATATGAAACTAACAACAATCATTTTTTTAAAAATAACTCAAAACGACTCCATATGATATCCTGACAGTACATTTGAACCATTGTTAGTAATCTGCGTACCCTATAATCCAGGCTCCACCAGTTACAAATGCCACAACTGGTTTAGATCCTTTGGTTCAACAGGTTAATTGCTACTGTCTCCAATGCCGCCTGCACAAAGTAACCAACCTTATTGTTACTAAAAATTGTGCAGAAAATTATTACCTTCCAGTATATAGAAATATCAACAAGTTAGTAAATGATGCAGCTCTATAAACGCCCTCTAGTTATATGAACCTGATGGTTTTCTGCTAAAAGATGCAGCTTACAGTGATGATGCAGCTCTTTTTTTCCCTGCAAAAAGAGGACCACCTGATCTTCAAAATGGTTTAACACAAAAAGCAGCTATCTAATATATGTGCTATATTCTTATAAACAAACTATTACCTTCCAGTATATAAAAATATCAGCAAGTTAATAAATGATGCAGCTCTATAAACGCCCTATAGTTATATGAACCTGATGGTTTTCTACAAAAAGATGCAGCTGACAGTGATGATGCAGCTCTTTTTTTTTCCTGCAAAAAGAGGACCACCTGATCTTCAAAATGGTTTAACTCAAAAAAGTGAAAAAACATAGTAAGAAGGCAGTGAACAACAAACTAAATTCATAACTGAACTAGTGAACAACAAACTAAAATACTAAAACCACGTACATGATACATTACAGTTACTGGCATTAATTTAAAAGAAGTCATAATAAAGATACCTAGGCAAGAACAGGACCTGCAGCAACCAGCAAGATGATCTCATATATTCTGAAGCCAGAGAGCCTGAAGATAAACAGGGCATAACACTCACGAGTTTAAAAAAAAAACTAACTTATCTACTTCTATGTATTTTAGGCATAATAGAGATAGTAAGTAAGCAACCTTAAGATTGGCATGATCTATAGTTTTATAGATCTATCAGTATTAGATAGTCTCTCTAGTATAAGTTTGTTCATATGACTCAGGTATAATATTATGCATAGATACAAAATATGATGGGATCCAGAGTCACATAAGCATCGTTCAGAATTCTAATTTCTATAAAGGACAATTGTTTTCACATCTCAACTTTGAACCATTTTTATACCCATTTAGTTGCAAAACTATGGATATACACTCATTTTGTAAATGTATAGTTCATTACCCTTTGCGTAAATATTCAAACTAAATGTACAAGAACAAGTTAAATTTCGCACTAAATATCGTCTTAAAAAATTTCATAGATAGCAAATGAGAATAAACTAAATGCATTTAGAAAAATAGGTATTATTTGATCAATAAGAGAATATTTGATCAATAAGAGATCATGTTTTATTTGTGGAAATTTTATTGGAACTCATGTATTATTGTGGATGATTAGAGTTGTCATACTATCTAAATATTCATGCGGATCTAAATTAAGTTGCTTTTGAAAAGTGGAAATCTTCTATGCATGAAAATCCAATTTTGTTTGCAGAATTAGATCTAGTAAACCTATATGTAATTGTGGTTGTATAGATCTATATGCATAATTAGAGAACCTATTTTGATTAATTAAACATGATCTCTTAGAAAAATAGGTATACAAAACAATTTAGAAGTTAGAACTAAGTGGCATTAAAAATATTGGTTTACCAACAGGGTACTACAGTTTTCTCTTTATGTAAAATGGAATGAGCTCTTGATCAAAGTTTAGTCATCAGAGGATTTAAGAAATCAGGGGACTGACCAAGTAATTTCACAAGTAATTTAACATCTCCTGGGTTTTATTTAGAAAATTTGAAGCTAAACAAAGGTGAATTCAAAACAAACTAGAAGTTTCAATCCAAGAATTAAATCACAAACAACAAAAGGAAGAAAAATCTTTTTTGTAATATAATTTACTATCCTATGCATAATGCCAGCATACCTCGACTTTCTGCAGTTCCAAGGTCTGCATTGCAGCTTCTATTAACAACTCATGTTCCAGTATAGATGGCTCTACAAGGCAAACCAACTTAAATCTTAATAAATCATCTGATGAAGCAATATCTGTTTTCATTGATAGCCTTATGCGGTTGCCTTCAAATTCAAGAACCTTCACTTCAGATAATTTGTCTTCAATTTGGCACATAACTACATAAAGGATAGAAATTAGCACATAACTACATAAGTGATGTAGGCCACTAGAAAATCAGTCATATCTGAATGTGTAAAGGATGAAGTAAAGAAAAGAAGAAGGAAAAGGAAAGATCCATCTGCAAGTGCATCACGAAAAAAGTTCATGAAGTCAGTATTTTCATCATAGATCTACTGATGTTCACTTAGTGGTAGATGCCAAAGGGGATGACACAAGCCACCGACTGGTTCACATGATAATCTAGGATCAGAAGCTCTCTTGCTTGAGTGTATCCTAACAGCATGCATTGTCATTTACATAGTGTCCACTTAATTTCCACATTCACATTGAATGTAATCTAATTATGATGTCATGTATTAAGTGTTCAATCTACTTCCCTAAATCTAACAGAAAATCTCTAGGCCAACCCTTAAATAAGTGCATGCATTTTGATATATTGACCAAACTCTGAGAATGTTCAAACAAGACAAATTTTTAGTATAATCTTTTAACTTAAAAGTGATGGCGCGGACCTATACTAATCGATGTAACTAATCTAAACAAAATCAAAAAAATGAATTACATGCAATGTATTCTTATTGGCCAATCAGAACCACCCCGCGGACCTATGTTGATCTGAAAAGGTCCCGTCAAATACATTTTGAGTCCGAATCAAGACATAGTCATTCAAGGTTCAACAAAACAAAGGGACGAAGAGAAGAACAACCTGATATTTTCCCCAATTGATAAGGCTTCCATTAGTTGCACACAGAGTATTTCTGTAATTCAAACTTTTAATATTAAAAAAGTCACTTTTTTGGTAAAAAATTTCAATTCTTTCCTCAATTGCATTCCATTAACTACAAAATCAATTTATACCTCCACCAATCAAAATTTTAAAAAAACCCTAACAAACCCCAATCTGCCAAGTCCTAGATCCCGTCTTCTACGAAACCCTAGAAAAGTTATTCGGTTACTCACCGAGGGGCCGGTGGTGCTTGAATACGGCATTAACGTGCCTTAAAAAATCAGGCGGTGAAGTGGAGAGGGTTGAGGAGGAGGAGGAGGAAGTCGACGACGAAGTGAGGTTGTTGTAGTTGGAGGATTGGTCTCCTCCAATTCCGATTGGACGACTGAGATTGGTCCTCCTCGGTGGAAGGTCAGCCTTCCTTCCATCAATGAGGAGCAGGAGTGAGTGATTGGAGATTTGGACGAGGGTTTGTGAAAGGGACCGATGGATTTGGGATTTAGATCGGGGAGGAGAGGATTTTAGATTATTTTAGTTTTTAAGTTAAAATTTCTTTTTTACCCCCCTAGCACTTCCGTTTATTTACGGATATTACAACGTTTCTAAAATGCTATAAAAAATACAGCATTTTAAAAATGCCGTCGTAGCTAAGAATAATTTTCAAAATTTATCAAAGACAGTATTTTCTTCAGAAATGCATTTATAGATCATTTTAAACAGCATTAACACTTAAATGCTATAATAAATCCGCTGTAAAAAGCCTTATATGTTGTAGGGACTGCACCACTTGACTTTCCAAAAGTAAAATCTCCGCTCTTTTCCCAATGAAGAAGGTAATTCCTGCTAAGAAAAATGCCTTTTGGTGCGCGAAACTCCGTACTTGAACCAAGAAATGATGCAGTATTCTTCTATTTTTGGTGCACAATTTCATTTCTGAGGTAAACTGCCTTTATTATTGTAGCCCATTTGGCCTTTGTCTTTAATATGAGTTTCCATCACCACTTACAAAGCAGTGCTTGATTCATTTGTCAAAGATATGTAACTCTCAACCCTCCGAAGTTCTTTCGTTTGCAGTCCAACCCCCATTTGAGCAATGAATAACCTTTTTTGTCAGCCTCTGACCCATGCTAGAGGAACTGACGTTTTAGCTTATCTATCTTCTTGATAGCCCAAACTGGTATATAAAAGAATGACAGAAAGTAAAATTGAATAGTGTTGATCACAGAGTTAAGCATAATCAGTCGACCCCCGAAAGAAAGCATCTTCCCCTTCCATCCATCAAGTATATTCACGATTTTCTCAATCAGTTCATTCTAATGCACCCTCCCGAGGTTCCCGCTTCTTACTAGCAGACCGAGATACTTAATAAGTAACTTTTGAATCAAGAAATTCAGAATAGCTGCTATCATGAGACCATTCTTCCCCGTGTCGCCCAAAAAAAATGGTGCTTTTGTGAAAATTCACCTTTAGTATCGACCAATCCTAAAAACGATACAATTCCCACTTCAAAAGTGTAGCCCGAGCAAGGTTATTACTTCCCAAAAATTATGGTGTCGTCCTCGTGTTGAACTTTTATTACAGTGGAGACCCTCTTCCTCATTCCCAACTCCTTAATCAATCCTTTATCTTTGTATGATTTTAGCATCCTATGCAAACTGTCGGCTACCAAAGTGAATAACAATGGTGAAAGAGGACCTCCCTGTCAAATCAGAATTTCCTGTAATATTATTTAGATTTAATCTATTTTATCTGTTGATTCTATTCTTAATTGATAGAAAAAGATGATGGAGGGGGGGGGGGGGGGGGGTGAAACAAGTAAAAAAATCTATGAAACTACAAACCTTAGGGAAAAAATAAAGCAAAAAAAAAAAAAACAACTTCTGGCCCATCGCAGGATCGGAGCATGCGGGTTGGGGCCGGTTTTGGTTGGATTTTCATTCCATTAGGATCGGCCCGACTAGGACCGATCCCATTGATAGCACGGCCCGAGACCGACCACTATAGTGTCGGGCCTGGTGGACTGTGGCCAGGACTAGCTCGCCCGGGCCGGTTGCCAACCCTATCTTATTGTCTTATAAATGTTTAAATTGAGAAAGAAAGTAAGAAGGGGCGAAAAGGCGGAAAGAGAAAAAGGAAAAATGAAAGGTAGATAAATGATATATATATATATATATATATATATATATATATATATGTTTGCATGCAGCAGTTTCTATCTACATTGAAAAAAGAGAATTTTTTCAGCATTCTAAATTAATTTTGTGTCAGAATCGAGCCGAATCTATCATCTTTTACTTAAAAATGAGAAGCCTTCCAAACTATAAATGCTTGGCAAATTAGTTTTTTATTGTTTTTCATTGATAATTTTCTTGCAATACCAACATAGGTAACACAAGTCAAGTTAGACCAGATATATAGATCGATTGGACCTAAGTTCACTAATATTACTTGTTATACTTTATTGTCCTTTTCTGAGATCTTTGGCACATTGTACACATGTCACAAGAGAGTGGTGAGAATTTTTAATCGGATGGATTGTACACCTATTGCTTCTACACTTACATATTGAGTCTTAGGAAGTTGCAACAGATTCATGGTATGCTCTCTATGTTGGGAAATAAATATTGCCCCTTTAAGAGCATCTGTAGTCGTTTTACTGTCAAAATATCCATATATGGATAAATAGAAATAGGATCAATTTTGCTGCACTCGTGCAAAGCTATTTTATAGCAATTTATAATAAAATATTAAGCGACGGCACATGAAGTGCCGTCGGAGTGGAACGGAGCTGTCGTTTGGGGGAAAAAAAAATTCAAAGCACTGGGACGGACGACACATGAAGTGCCGTCCAAGCCCATGTGCTACTTTTTTGCCATCTTCCCTTTTTTGTAAATTTAAAAAAAATCCATTAATTACAAAAAAAAAAATCAAAAAATTACGAAAACATTTCAGAAATTGCAAAAAAATTAAAAAATTGCAAAAATATTTTCAAAAATTGCAAAAAAAATTAAAAAATACAAAAACCTCCGGACGGCACTTCAAGTGCTGTCCGAGAATTTCGGATGGCCAGATCATTTTTTCAAACGGATGGCACTTGAAGTGCCGTTCGACGAATAAAAAATTATTTTTTTCGTGGGACGACACTTCGAATGTCGTCCCTCACTTATCGATAAAAGCTATATCGATTCTCATTTATAGCAATCGACTGTAGCGATTTATCGATAAAATGGATATTTGGCAAACGAGTGCAGCACGTTCGTTTGCCAAATATCCATTTTATCGATATTTGGCAAACGACTACAGATGCTCTAATGCACGAGGGAACGAGCACAGCAATTATGGATTTTTCTTCAGACAACGTCATAATAGAGAAAATTGATAAAAATTAAATAAAGAGATCTTAAATGGGGAAACCAAAAATTCACTAAATCAATGAGAAGAGTACAAATCAGAGAACAATAATTCCCACAAACATTTCTCTCAACCAAAACTCACCAATCTCTTTTCCCAAGCTCACAAAGTATTTTTCTTGTTCACAATAGCTCTCTCAATCAAATCCTAAAAATCTCCAATAGTTTAACCTTTTTCATAACCCTAGAAAAGCAGACTAACATCTCCTTACATAGCCCCCAATCCGAGATCAATTAGAATTCAAATATCAGCTTTTTTTTCCAAACCTCAAATTTCAATTTAAGATCTGGATTAGGATAGTCTAGTGTCCACAATTGGCAGTCTACCTTTATCAGATAGAGAGCAAGGGCAGTCGATAGAGTCGATTGTCAATTGTTCGCCTTAGGTTTGAATCAAAGGTGTTAAGGTTATGTCCTGCACACTTCGTCTGATTTGAAGAGGACGGGGCGAAGTGGTAAGAGGTTTCAAAGCAAAAAAATGAGGCAAAAAGGTTGCTGCTTTTGGGTTGTCGGAGAGATGACACTCTACTGCCATTAGTGCAATCGACTGCAACTATCAGAGTTGCGCTCTATTTGTTGTCGACTTCAAACCAATCGAATGCCATTTTGGGCAATCGACCGCAACTGGCAAGCAACCGTTTATGGACTGAATCTTTAGGGTTTTTTTTCCAGCCCAAGTTTGTTCTTCAAGTTATATCATACGACTCTTATCACATGTCTATTTGAAGGATCAAGACTACAACCTAGCATTTAATTTCTAGATCTCTATAAATAATTGTAATGACCTCCATGAGAGTTAGTATTTCATCTGAGAATTTTTCATTGTAAACAGTAGAGTCTTTTCTAGTGAGGCTTGAGATATTGACTGATTCTTGGTGAGAATATTGTAACTCTTGCGTCGGTTATTTCTTCATAGGATTAGATTCGCCGAATTGGGACAAATTGTGTGTGCAATTTTGTTTAGTGTGGTCTATGTTTGCTTGGTTATTCATTGTGATCAGTTAGCACATCTCGCTCAACTTCTGCTGCGCTGAAATTCCCAACGAAAGGTACATCTTAATCTACAAGCCCAAAATAAAAATATTGTAGAAAGTTATAGAAACTTATTTACTCATTAGGCTATTATCTTAAAGTTTATATGCACATGATATTCCAACAATTACTTATTATCTTAACATTTACATGCATAGGGTATACGTCTATTCAGCACTAGTATCGGGTCGGGGTCAAGTCGGGTCGAGTCCAGATTCTGTTGAAAAAATGCTAACCGTCGGGTCGGGGTAGCTGCTACCGGCTAGCGGCGAGTGGCGAGCAAGGAGCAGGGAGCAGGGAGCAGGGAGCAGGGAGCGGGGCTGTTGCTTCTTCTATTCTTGTTTTTGGGGAGGTTAGAGTTTTTTTTTTTTTTTTTTTTTTGGCGTTAATTGGGAGGTTAGGTTTTTTTTTGTCCGGGCCCAAGTCCGGATCCGGTCCCTTTTGAGCAGATTCAGAACCGATTCGAAAATGCAACAGGTCATTATGACCAGGACCTGACCCGTTCTCAGGGCCCACCCTAAATTTACGGGAGTCCGAGGCGAACTCCCAAAATGGGGCCCCCATACAAAATTTATTTAAAAAAAAAATCGATAAAAAAAGATATTTGGATTTTTTTTGCTATAATTCTTAAAATCCGATATATATGACAAAATAGATAGAGGTTTAGAGAATTGAGAAAAATATCTCCATACAAATCCAAGCCCAACTAAACTAAGTCAGCTCAGGTACTAATTTTAAAAATAAAAGCCCAAAAATTAAAATTTGGGGGCCTCTAAAAAAAATATTATGAGCAAAATACGTATATATAAATATAATAGAAAAATTTTAAGGCCCCTAAAATTGAGAAAAATCCAGGGGCTCGAGGCGGTTGCCTCCCCTACCTCCATTGGGGGGCCGGGCCCGCCCGTAACAAACCAGAACATTTTTGGTCCAATGCCGGGTCAGGATTGGGTCCGGTATCGAATTCTTGTGCCAGTGTTATGCCAATTATCTTAAAATTTATACATGAACCACAATTCCAACAAAATATCAAAATTGAAGTTTCATTAGGTCTCATTATATATATATAGGATTCCATATACCCCAATTAGCCATAGAATTCCTCAAATGAAATGACACGGTATGGTCTCTTTAATTAATTAGTTTATTTTTTTTTTTTTTCATTTTCCTTTTTGTTGTAACTATATGTGTGAAAGTAACTTTACCTAAAATAAAGAAAACGTCTTAAGATACTAACTGACTTGAATCATAGAATATAAAGGTATAGGGAGTTCCGTTTCCTTTCTGTGCACGGAAAGATGTGATGGGTGCATGCGTATTGAAAAAATGAGATTAATTTGTTAGGATTGTGGCCTCAAATACACGCAGGTACGGAGTATTTGAAGTTGAAGAAGGAGCGGAGAAGATGAAGACAATAAGAGAAGGCAACAAAAGCTAGGAGAAATGCAGCTGAAGAGTTGCGGTCGATTGTCCTGGGGTACGGTCGACCGACCACCTGACCGCAACTAGGTTGCTAGGTATCTTCGAGTGTTCATGGTTCAACAGAGAGCGGGACAGCGACCGACCAGGACATCAGGAGTGGACTCGACATGTTGCGATCGACCGACCGGGTGTGCGATCAACTGTCACTGGCGCTGTATGTTATTTGGGCTGATGTGATTCAGGCCCAATAAGCTGAATTTGTGTTTATCTTTTAGGGTTTCCTTGAGGGCTATATATATGGCTGTAGACTATAGGGTTTGTATCGATGAGATCAAGAGGTGAGCCGTTATCATTATTCAACTTCAAAAGGGGATTGGGCCGAGTATTTCAAAGGTGATGGAGAGAGATTGAGAGTTGTAATCTCTTTGTAATCTTTATATTTCTTGGGGAATTAGAAGTATTTTTATCTCTATGTATTGATTGTGTTCTTGTGAGATCTTGCATATATTGTGGTGGCTTAGTTCATTTAGTTCTTGGGAAATTTCTATTGCTTGTGGTGTATTTTCGCTATTAGCACTACCAATTGTTGGTAGATTCTGCAACAAGTGGTATCAAAGCACTAGGATCGAGATGACTGATAGCAAGTCGAAAATTGAGAGGTTCGATGGGAGTGACTTCGCGATGTGGAAAATTAAGATGATAGTGTATCTTCGTCAAAAAGATTTAGATGGTCCGTTGTTTGATGAGAAGCCGACAGGTGGAGACAAGGATGCGAAGGTCTTGGCGGAGTTGAATCGTTTGGATCAGAAGGCACTAGGGCAGATTCAGTTGGGACTGAGTAGGATGGTGTTATTTCATATCTCGGAGGCAAAGATCACAATGGAGGCTATGAAGATTCTCACGGATATGTATGAGAAACTGTCGACATGTAATCAAATTCTTCACTTGAAAAAGTAACTGTCGGCATCTAATCAAATTCTTCACTTGAAGAAGTTGGTTAATATGAAGTTGAGAGAAGGGGTTCAGTAGTAGAACATGTGAACAATTATTGTATGATTTACAACCATATGGAAGCTGCATGTTTGAAATTCTCAGAGATGGGACAATTATTATTACTTCTATCTACTTTTTTCGATAGTTATGGTATGGTGGAATAGACTATTACAGATATTATGACATGTTCTACGACTCTACAGGATGTGGTGAGTAGCATTCTGAATGAGGAGGTGAGAAGAGTGAGAAACAAGGGATTTCCATCATCATCTTCTAGGGATTATTTAATGTCATTTGAGATGAGACGTGAAAGATCTAAGATTAGTAGAAGAAGAAAGAGTCAGAGTAATTCATCTAAGAGTGGATCTGATGACAGCGATGAGGACATGGACTTGAGTGTTGGTATTTTCACAAGAGGGGTCATGATGCACAGTTGTAAGACCTATATGTAGAATAAGTAAGAGAAACCGAAGCGAGATAACTCAAAGGAAGCTCCAGTGGGGCTTGTTAAAGAGTTATGCTTATCAGCTCGGGAGGAGTTGGACACTCAAGATTGGTGTATTGATCGGGAGCTTCTTTTCAATACACTGTGAGGAGAGAGGTGTTTGATGACTACAAGGTGGGTTCTTTTGGAGATGTGATCATGGGAAATTGTCACAGGTGTCCTGTACGTGGGGTTGGTACTGTTCGTGTGAAAGCTAATGATGATCAGAGTGTTGTCTTGCTGAAGACAAGACATGTTTCAGACTTGAAAGAAAATCGATTGGAAGGCTAGACAAAGAGGGTATGTCTACTACAGTTGGTTGTGAGGAGTGGCGTATAGCTGTAGGTTCAAGGGTGATTACAAAAGGGATGCATGAGGTAATGCGGTATTTGCTTAGAGACATAAGGAGTGTTTCTCCTGTAGTTGACTCTCAGCCGAAATCGAGTAGTAGGTTGTGTGGGTGCAACCGAGTTCTTTCTGTTGTGGAGGAGAGGTTACTAATTTAGTGGGAGCTGCTGGCCATGAAAGTTATCTTAGAGAGCAAGACGTTGCTGCGGTGATGGTACTTTGCGGTATGGTAGACGAAGCTTCAAGTCACTCTTGTGAGGTAGAGGACACTGGTATCGATATGTGGGGTGATGTCGATGAGGGTAACCGAAATGAGGTTGTAGGGGTTGAACAGTCTGTAGATATTATGAAAGTATCGTCCACAGAGACATCTAGTGCAGAGGGTGCATTGAGAGGCTTTGAACCATGTCCAATGTTAATGGATATTCTGTGAGTTTGAAAGTCTTGTAACAAGGAATCCGACACGGGAGGTTGTTTCTCCGGTATTCGTGCTCTATGCGATTGGTGGAGCACATCCTTCATGAGGTGATGAGGGATGGTTGGTGCACTCCACATGGTGGAGTGATAGATGTGCTCTTCATGAGAGTGGAGAGTACTTGGGTCTTCCATGACAGTGGGAGATTGACAGAGATAATGCGAGGTAAAGATTACAATAACTTTGAAGCGCTGTGTATTTGGTCTAAGTGGGAGATTGTTTGGAGTGTGACCTCAAATACACGTAGGCACGGAGGGCTTAAAGTTGGAGAAGAAGCGGAGAAGACGAAGACTGCAAGAGAAGGCAACAATAGCTAGAAGAAGTGCAGCTAGAGAGTTGCGGTCGACTGTCCTGTGGTGCAGTCGACCGACCATCCGACCATCCGACCGCAACTAGGCTGCTAGGTATCTTCGAATGTACAAGGTTCAACAGAGAGGGGAATAGTCGACCATGCAGTCGATCGACCAGGGCTTCAGGAGTGGACTCCACACATTGCGGTCGACCGACCGGATATGCGGTCGACCGTCAGCGGCGTTGTATGTTATTTAGGCCGACGGAATTCAGGCCCAATAAGCTGGATTTGAGTTTATCTTTTAGGGTTTACTTGGGGGATATATATATGGTCGTAGACTCTAGAATTTGTATCGATGATATCAAGAGGTGAGACGTTATCATTATTCAACTTCAAGAGGGGATTGTGCCTAGTGTTTCAAAGGTGAGGGAGAGAGATTAAGAGTTGTAATCTCTTTGTAATCTTTGTATTTTTTGGGGAATTAGAAGTATTGGTTATCTCTGCATATTGATTGTGTTCTTGTGAGATCTTGCATATATTGTGGTGGTTTGTTGTTGCTTCATCTAGTTCTTGAAAAGTTTCTATTGCTTGCGGTATGTTTTCGCTATTAGCACTACGATTTGTTGGTAAATTATGCAACATAATTGACTTAGAATCATAAAATGATGGGTGCATGCTTATTGAAAACATGAGATTAATTGACTTAGAATCAGAGAATCAAGGCCGACCCTGAGTTCCCAGGGGCCCGAGCCGAACTCCTGAAATGGGACCCTCATACATTAAAAAAAACATGTATACAAAAAATTTGCATACTGTTCAAGGCAAAACATGCAAAATATATATCATCGAATAACAAGTTCACTCATAAGCATTAATCAGATATGCAAAATAGAGTGAAAATCATCAACCAGATATGCATCGACATAAGCATCCACACGAGAAGCATACAAAAACATGCATAAAACTATTCAGATATGCAAAAAATATAATTGAGCCTCAACAATTCTGAATGGATAATGAAATATGCTGTGAATTATGAATTGTCCTCAAAACATATAATCTAATATGCAAAACCCTATCAATGGAAAGCTCCTTTGATGAATAGAATGCTCTGATTCTACTTCATTTAATGCATGAAGCCGCCTCAACAATTCATCTCCACCTCTACATTGATGAAATGAAAATTATGAAATAGCAACATAGGAATAGCACTTAAGTGAAAATGAAATATTCATAATCATAGGAGAACATTCCTGCAGCAAATTTATGAAAGGAAAATGAAACAGGATTATAGCACTTAAGTGAAATGAAACAGAAACATAAGAGAAACAAAAACAGAAAATTATGAAATGAAAATGAAATAGCACTTAAGTGAAGAAATGAAACATAGGAGAAACAGAAACATTAAGGAGTTATATTTGCATCATTCATCATCTCAACACATGACTTCTTCCTGCATTCCGTGTAGAAAACTCACTAATTAAATGTTCATAATCAAGCTTTCCTACGATCGACTTCTCAATACATAGTAGACCTAATCCATTTAATCTCTCTTAAGACATGGTTGATCGAAGATAAGACTTGACAATTTTCAACTTTGAAAAACTTCTCTCTGCAGAAGTAACAGTAACTGGTATGGCAACAAAATTCTATACGTGATCCATGCATATGGAAATATACCATCCATCTATTGCAAATAATTAAGCGCATCAAATGTTTTTTTTGCTTCCGATGGTAAATTATTTTGAGGCGCTTCAACTCTAAAAATAGATCATCCTTATTAATATCATAATGGGAGTTATGATGTAGAAACTCTCCAAGAGTGGCATAACAGGCTTTCAACTCATCATCCTGTAGACCTCTCAACTTCTCCAAATCAAACAAAAAACCAAATATTTGTTCATATTTCACAAATTGTTCAAACCTATTGTTGAGTGAAGAAATAACTTGATCTACTACAGTTAAGAAGTAATGAATCCTAAATTCTTCTTCAGGTGATTGTGTTGTTTCTTCACTACCACTCATCAAATTTCCTCTTTCCAGGGATGACATGTTTCTTTACAAAATTAGTTTCTTTGTACTCTTCAAAAAATGCAATGAGACCTTTTAATTGAAGTATAGAAACATCAATATGCATGTCTTTCTCTTGCAAGTATTTACTGACAGAATTAACAATAAATAATATATTGTGCCAAATAATCATACCCAGTAAAAACTACTAATTCTCCATCTCATTTGTTTCTAGGGAACCAACTTCACTCTTGATCTTGGGATTTGTACACTATTTGCCAAGTCAATTAATGCATCTCTTATCTCCACGGGTTAAATTCTTATTGCTCTAACACTCTAACACTTTCAACATGACTTTTCCAACGAGTTTGTGATAATGTTTTTAGCGTGAGATTTGACACATGTCTTTTCAAAATATCCCACAGCTTTGTAGAAGATGAAAACAATGTGTACACACTACAACCGTCGATGGATTCACCGGCGCTTTTTTATAGCTTCACTGGTGCTTATAAGCGCCGGTGAATACCCTACCGGCGTGTCGAACAGCGCCGCACCAACCGCCGGCATTGCGCGTGCCGGGCATTCACGACCAGGTATCCCCGGCGCTTTAGAAACCGGGCGGCGCTTGTAAAAGCACCGGTGGATATTTTTTTATTTTTAAAAAAAAAACGGATTTTAATCTACCCCGGTGTTTCGGAAAACGCCGGGTAAGGTTTAACTTTTTAAAAAATATATATTTTTAAAATTTAAAAATTAAAAAACTAAAAAATTAAAAAAAATTAATACAATTTTTTAATGGAGGAATATATTCAAAATCCATAATAAATTATGGTAATCCATACAACAAGTAAAAAATCTTATACAAAGAGTATTAACTAAAGCTATTAGCTCAAGAATTTAACTCAATTAGCAAACTCAGCATCAAATTGAACTCTGCATACAACTCTGCATCAAATTTTGCATACAACTCTGCATCAAATTAACTCAAAAAAATCCAAGGGCTATTAGCTCAAGTAAAAAATCCATACAACAAGTAAAAAATCCATACAACTCTGCATCAAATTTAACTCAATTAGCAAACTTCTTCTTTTCATTGAATTTGTTAAGAACCAAGGGCTATTAGCTTAGGAAATAGCAATGCCTGTGAGAGGATGATGGGACCGCCCTGCGACTCGTATAGTGGTTCACTCTTCATCATCTCCACAATCTTCTCGGTGAATCCTTGCATGGCATTCTGAAAATTTAACAACCCATACGCACAAAAATTGTAATTTTCACATAAGAAAACAAGAAGAAAAGAAGACTAGTTCCAGAAATAGACCTTGAAAAGTTCATTATCTGTTCTGAAGCTAATTCCAGGGACATACCTCAACCAAACTGGAAAACCCCTACAAACAAAAGTACGTACTATGTATAGGGAGGGGGATGTAGTGTAGTGCACTGTTGATAAAACTAATTGTTCGGGAATAAACTGTACAGATTTCTTAAAAAAGTGAAGGCTATGCATGAATTTATCTGTTGCAAAACATGTAAAAAAATAACAGATGGCATGAATATTGTCATACATAAAATGAACCTGTGAGGTTAAAATAAAAAATAAAATGAACTTGAGATTGCTTACAAATAGTACAAACTACAAAATTTATAAATATTTATACAGAGATCAACCTAATCATCTCTAGGTCTTACCCTCTAGTCCTCTACCACCTCTCACTCTCACTATGACACTGTACTTGATCTCCTTCCAAACTATAAAAAATAAAGCTTTATCAGTAAAAGAAAGTAGGTAGCATTTTACATGAGCAACATACATCAAGGAAGATAATTTAAGTCAAAAGAAAAAAGAAGAAAAAAAAATTACCTTGTTCATTAGAAGAGCTCAAGTATGAGAACTATTAAGAGGATGAAACTTACACTATCTTTATGTAGCGCATTCTCCAAGCTGGAAAACCCTAAGTGGCATCTTGCAGGTCCATACACGAGAAGTAGGTCAGGTTCCTGTCCATCATAGCCTAAAATAAAAGGAATTGATCGAATGAAATCTGAGTGATTAGATCAACGAAAAAATAGGAGATATATAATGCTGATATATCTACAATAAAAAAACATGCATAAGTGAAATTATCTTGCATCTATAAGAAGAATTACATACCCACTGCCTTTAATGTAGCAGTCATGTCAGCTTCTATGACTGTTGGCTCTATCTTGCTATAGCAATTTCTGGTATCATCCATTAGATAATTGGATCAGGTGATGCTTGCGGCTTTGGCGGCAGCTTCTTTACCATCATAAGAAGAGAGGGGCTCTATTGTCATTTTTTCGTAATGAATATATCAACTCATTTGCTCCAAATCAGTATCCTGCATTTTGTATAAAATTATATAAAAATAATAGAATTAGCATGATTTATTGGCTGAATTAGTTAAACAACTATGATCAGTTTTCAAGGATTTCTTCAGCAAACATACATCAATTATATCAAATAAAATAAGAAACGACATTTCAAATACAACAAATAGCATACCATTCCTTTCCTGCCAAATTTCTACCAAAAACACACTGAGAATTTCCTAAGATAAACCTCTAACCATAATCAGAATCAGAATCATGATCACTCCAAAACTAATAACCTAACTCATATATCCATTGAAATTAAGATGCAAGTTACAAAGCTCATAACGAATAGTATATTAACATACCACCACTCCTTGTCGTATGTGTTTAAGTTCATCCCAAGAAGACCCGGCATACTGTAAGGTGAGAAAGAAATTGGATGAACAAAAAATTCTTCTCAACTGGTGCACAAGAAGAAAACTTAAATTCTTAAATAACCAAATAACAGAGTGACCTCTGCTTTTACTTGTGTGCACCATAGCTCCAAGTCATCTAAATTTCTGAATCAGAACCAGAGTCACCTGAAAAGCTGATCATATTAGTAAGAAATACTCCAGCTGTTAAAAATTATTATGCAACAGAACTCAAATTTTAGCAGATATATCTTACAAAGTTTTCTTGTAATGTATGCAGAAGTTTATCCACGCACTCTATAATGCCCTGCCAGGGACTACTTTGACCCTGATTGCCAAATGAACGCCCATAATATATCAGAGAATTTGATTTAATTTTTGGTGCCTTCAGTTCACAAGGTCAAGCAAGAATTGAATATTGCAGTAGGTCAACTTAAAGGAACTAAAGTGGGGTAGGAAAGAATCAGAGTATGAAGAAAAAAATCCGGGCATTTTTCCCGTGCATAATACATGTAATTAGATTGATAAGTAAAGCAAATCATAACTAAAACCACCACAATGAACTTAAAATTCAAGATGTGTCATATATACTGTAAGCCAATCATATTAGATAGCAGCCTGACATTCATTTGGTTAGATTGCATGATACACCTTTATAATTTGCATCAGTTAGTATCTGGTACATAATATGATCAGCATGGAGATCCGGGAAGTAACAGAATGCATAACAAAACAACAACATGACCCAGAATGACAAAATCAACAACATCAAAAGGACCACACTATTTAAATAAAAATTAATAATAATTTGCAAAGAAAGAAAGATATAACAGTCTGTGTAATGGAAAATGTGTCAATGTTTTCATGCAGATAACCAAGGACAAGAAAAAAGAAAAAATTTATTTTAGTGATGAGGGAAAACTAAACCAAGTTACCATTTATTCGTAAGATGAAACAAAAGTAAATTGATTTAATAGATGGTAAGGTTTAGAGGCACTAAATATCACTTCTCATTCAGTGGTTGAAGAAATAAAGGCCACTTGGAGAAACTCAAGCGGCAGAAAGAGTGTTGAAAGCATTATATGCCCATGGGACGAACAGCCCAGTGTCACATTTGCATTGATATGAGAGGTTTACTCGCTTGGTGGATATACAGAAACATAGATATGAGCTCTGGTTGGCATATTGTAAACTTATTATGTATCCAGAATGCATGGGTACAAGTTTGAGATGTTTTGAGATGTATGATGTATCAGATATGAATTTGATACTAAGACATTAGATTAATGATTAAGGCAATTTAATATGATAAGTCCAATGCATTTGTATAATTTCCCTTTATTGCACATATCTGATCGATTATATTGGATATCAACATGTGTATCTCATTCAGTGGTTGAAGGAATAATAATTGACGAGCAAGGAATAATAGCTAAACATATCCATCAGAAGACGGTATAGCTAATTAGTCCACATTGTCAATTCCCATTTAAGAACAAAATATCTTAATTGTGAATATTAACAAATGAATCCTGCTATTAAGAACAAAATATCTTAATTGTTTAATTGGTTACAAAAGTACTTCCTAAATTAAGTAATACTCAATTGAAGTATTACTTAATTTAGGAAGTAGTTTTTTAGGAAGTAGTATTACTTAATACTACAAAATTTAGATTCTTCCTAAATTAAGTAATAGCTAATTTAGGAAGTAGTATTACTTAATACTTCAAAATTAAATATCTTAATTTTGAAGTAGTTTTTTTCATATAAAAAAACATCTTTTATTGTAATACTCAATTGAATTGATGCAGAAGCTTTAAGTATTAGAGTGCATCCCGCCACGTAGCCAAAATCCGTACTCTAATTTTCTTTTCTTTCTCCAACCCTCCAAATTCCTCTATTTTTAATTTTTTTTATTCTTCTCAATTTCTTCATTAAGTTCCCTTGTTGTGGGCCGTAACCTAGGTTGTGTTCCACATTATCTATTAAACATATGTATATAAGGTACACCTGATAAACAATGAACCTGGATACCTCTGCTGTCATGTAAAATGTCCCTACAACTAAACCAAAACTTCATAGTTGCGATGAGGTTGAGAGATTTATATTTTCTAATGTAACAATTTTGAAAGTAGATAAGTACTCATTTATAAACTTCACGAAAAGAGAATCTGAAAAGCTTACCTAAAAATAGAAATGAAAACAACCCAAAATTTTTCTGTAAATTGGAAGAAATTAAATATTTTTCTGATAAACTTGATCATTGATGATTTCTTCCTCTAAGAGGGATTAAATGAAGTTATCAGTGGTTCTCAATGGTATATTATAAAAATCCATGCAACTAATCTCACCGAATTTCCTTGATTTAACTCTAACCACACAATGCTCAAATAGTGGCATACACCTAATAAATTTTTCAAGCATAGTACTTCTTTGTTACTGTGATACTGCAAAGAAAATGATGAAAAGGGAAGCTCAAAATCTAAACTTTTCGACAAATCAAGATCAACAAACCTGCGCTACATGAGGTCGGCGGATCCTTCTACAAATCCTTCAGTTCCTTCAAAATCCTCTTCGACGCCATCGCCAATCAATCAAATCCCAACCTGCAACCAAAAAAACCAAACCTAAACAACCAAAAATATCCAAAAAACCTCTAATCTAACCCCAAAACGACGATCAAACCCCAAAATAACCCCCAAATCGATCAAAAATCGAAACCCTATATTTGGGGGAGAAATCGTACAGAATCGAGGTTCTAGGGTTTGAGAGCTAGAGAAAGGGGGAAAAAGATGGCGGGCAAGGGCAATGACGACGCCGGAGAGAATACGCGGGAGCACGCCGGAGGAGACGAGCGCGGGGATCGCGGGATTTGGGTTGCGGCGATGGTCTAGGGTTTACAGGAGAGAGAAGAGGGATTTGGATTTAGATCTGATCTATTGTTCATTGAGTTTGAGAGAGAGAGAAGCGAATAAGTTTATGGGATATTTTAGCAAATGCCCCCATTCAAAATGTGGAAACTAGCATATACCCTCACTATTTTTAAAAACTAAGAAATACCCCTAGTTTGGATGGAATGGTTAAAATTCCGTTAAGTTAACTTACGTGCATCATATGTAACACAGTAAAATGACCAAAATACCCACAATAAAATTATTTTAGCAAATACCCCTATTCAAAATCTAAAAACTAGCATATACCCCCACTATTAAAAAAAAGGATATTTTAGCAAATGTCCCCGTTCAAAATATGAAAACTAGCATATACCCCCACTATTTTTAAAAACTAAGAAATACCCTTAGTTTGGACGGAATCGTTAAAATTCCGTTAAGTTAACTTACGTGCATCACACGTGACATAGTAAAATGACCAAAATACCCACTACATAAAGTAAGGGTTTCTTGAAGCAAATCTGAAAAGAGAATGAACCGTCTCCTTTCCGCTTTGCAGGTTCGTATGATTTTTTCTCTGATGGCCATCTACCCCACCTTGTTATATTAGGGTTTTTAAAGAAGAAATACCCCAACCCTAATCAGTCATTGGCTCATTGTAAGTATCTTCTCCACCTTGTTATATTAGGGCTTTTGATAGATTATGTTTGTTTGATCGTTTCAACTTGATCAATTTTGCGATGTTTTTTTTCTGAATTCTTTTTTAAGGAAAATTGGTTGGAGGAAGAGCCATGAATTCGAGAAGGTTCGCATCCGAATCTTTGTTCTATTATTTTGTTTATATTTTTTATGTGCAAAATACGTGCCTATGTTTCCTAGGAAAATACAAATTTTGGGGGCCTCTAAATTACAAAAAATTTTGGGGCCTGAGGCGACCGCCTCAGGCGGGGCCGGGGGGGGGGGGGGGGGGGGGGGGTGGGGGGGGTGGGGGGGGGGGCTGCATAGAATGTAAGGGAATAAGGAGTTCCATTTCATTTTTTGTGCATTGAAGGATGTGATGGGTGCATGAAGCAGCACCACCACAACTACCCCTTACCTTTTGGGATGTTAATGGGTTGGGAATGTTTATAGCAGTCTGGAAAATGACCAATCCAGCTTGGACTGTAAAATAAAGGATACGATAGAGCCTTCAAATTATGTTCGTATAAAGTAGGGTCTGGTTAAAGTTTTGCACGAGTCTCACCCATGGCCCTATAATTAGAAAGTAATTATAATGTTCTGGAGAATATATTAAAAGATATATCCAAAAAAGATTAAAAAAAAAAAGATAAATGTGACTAACGATCAATGGTTTCATTAATGAAATATTAACGAAACAAAAGTACATACTATTACATCCAAGAATCAACACAAAAGCCTACTACATCAACTATTAATAATAGATAAAAGTCCAATACAATCGAAACTGTAACCACCGTTCCCGTAAATACGTATTTCCTAAATATTTTCAGTATTTTGATTATTTATAAACTTATTTTGTGCTAAATTGGTTTCAGATCTTTTACTAAGTGTTTTATAATCGACAATTATATTTACTTTAAATAACAATGTATTTTCTATTTATAATTGATCTACTATATATATTTCTGTTCGAATTATTTTAAGATAAAGTTGATAAGACAAATTCTTATTTTGGTGTATAATGTTATTATTACTATTATTATTATTATTGCTTTTTTTCATTATTATTATTATTATTACTATTGCTATTATTATTATTGTTTTCATTATTTTATTATAATTGTTATTATTGAATTACTTTCACGAAAATATTGAACCCAAATTATATTCTGTATTGTATTATTATTCTTATCAGTATTGTTGTTGTTATTATTATTATTATTATTATTATTATTATTATTATTATTATTATTATTATTATTATTATTATTATTATTTTGTAAAGCCCATCGATTTTGATTTATATTGTATTATTTAAATTGAAGCCCATCATCTAAAGCCCAATTTTATATTCATTTGATTTGCATTATTTATTAATAACCTGAGCCCAACCCAAACTCCTCTCCTATTGAATTTTAAACCAAACCCAAATCCTCATTCATTGGATCCTAAACCCAAACCCTAGCTAGTCTACCCTAAACCCATTAACCCAAATAATCACAAACAGCCAAATCCCCACATTCTCTCCTATTCACTGCCTAATAACTACCCCACTATCTCTTTGACCCTAATAATCAGCCTATTCTTTCCCCCATCATCTCATTAAGTGATCCCGTAACCCCCACATCCCACAATTCACTCACATTATTTTATCATTAAATAATTCTTCTCTTTTTCCCTCTCTCCCGAAAATTAAAGCAGCCAATCCCTTCACCTTCCTCAACCCTTCAACTTCTAACTCCCTACTTTGCACACCCTAACCCTAGCCCCTTCCATTGTACAACCCCCTCCTTCCGCCTAACCCTTCGTCTTCCTTATCGAACTCCTGAGCACCTGGCCGTCTCCAACCTGCCTGCATCCCTGTCCTTCTCGCCATCTCCGTCGATCGCTTTGCGTCCCGCTCCTCGCCATCCCCCATCGACGCACTACCCCTTCACATTCTCTTTCTCGACCTTCGAACTCAACGTCGACCCTACATTGCCGCCCGCACCTCAGTAGTCGACCACCGCACACACCGCCATCCTCGAGCCTACCGATCACCTTGCCATTACCTAACTCAGATGCTTCCCGACAGCGACGACTACAGCCGCCTGCAACCTTCCTCCTTCGCCTGTATCCTTCTTCTCCTCGTCGACTGCAGACCAACCAGTTGACCCCCTTCATCATCCTCTACCTTGGACCTCACCGTCCACCTCCTCCACAGCACTTTGCCGCTCGACCAGCCCCCGAACCCACTTCATCCCTGTCGACTTCTTCATCCCCATCGCAGTGGCTTGCCGCAGTTGAGCCCCCACATGCCAACACCCCGTCAACGACTCGACCACCGCAAACCAGCCAACACCTCCGTCGATCCTCGCCGCTGCCGTCGACCACCACCAATCCCCGAGCCTCCTCTGTTGCACCATTAGATCACTTCTTGATCCTTTAATCAATTGCTAACCGTCCGATCAGATCATCATCGTCATCATCATCATTATCAGCAAAGTTGATCTTGGCCATCCGATCCACATCTTGATCATTGCGATCGTGATCATCATCTTGAGCTTGATCTTCGATCTCAGCCTTCCGATCATCTGATCTTGATCTTCATCAAGATCCGTGCCCGATCGTGATCACCGTGATCGTTTGCTCGTCAGCATGCCACTGGGATTCAGATCCCTTTATTCTTCGCACATTCGGATCTAATCGTCATCTAAAGGCAAGTCCACTTGAACTCGTTTATTACTCTAGTTCAAGATTATTGATCTCCGCACATAGTTCTCTTTCGATTATCGTAATATTGCATTGTGTACATTCCGTTGGGGATATCGAGGGTTTACACGAGCTAACCCGAAGTATCGTCGACTTCGTACCAATATCTGTTGATTCAAACCCAAGCTTTCATGCACACACGACATGAATAAATTGACTAGAAACTTGTATATAGAATTATATAGTGATTGAATACATGTTGATTGATTGAGATCTCATGAATTGAATCATGACATGATAACTTGGCTTTGTATATTGTAAAAATCCATCCTAATTGCTATACATTAATGTTAATGCATTCCATGATTCAAGAACATGTAGATTATCTATTTTGATGAATGTATATGATGACTTTTTATTATTTCTTACCTGTTCTGTTTTGCACTGAGGTTTCGACCCTGTTACAATAATAATCAACCAAAACTATATAAAAAAGAATTATAGCCTAATGAATCTAGTTTCCAGATAATCTTACGGATCTAGATTCTGATCCGTGAGCTGTTAGTTATTGCACTTTTTGTCACTGCTGGTCTATATTTCCAGAATTGCAACTTAGTGAAACACCGACACAACTTTCAGTTGAAACACCACAGTAACAGTAGTGTAATGACATGAACCTCTCCAGAAACTTAATAGACATGCTTAGGATTCATTTTCTAAATTTTGTAGATTTTTATATTGATTTTACAAATTGATTTCAAACATAGAGTTTTGACTATAAGCTGCTGTCAAAATCCTTAAGCTGTAAAGATTAGTGTAATCGACCTAGTTATATTCAGAATCAATTGAAACTTACTGAACATGAATTGTATTCCCATATGTCTAGTTTACAACCCTTTTGACGGAATAGAATTTTGAATTGTATTTTGAAAGTTACTGCTGTTTTAGTGCTGTTGTGTCTGCTTAATTTCAGATTCATAATTAAATGTATATTACCATGCATTGCATCATTTTGTTGCATCCTTATCATTGCCTTGACACTCTTATACACCTTTTCATGATTATGAATGATTTAAATAAATATTAACAAGCCGGGGTAATAAGAGTTGACTTAGTAGTGGATAATCTCAGAAAATATACTCGGTAAGACCTTATCGTTATATTTTATTGTCATGGAAGGAGGAGTATCAATTTTAAATTATTGATTGTCAAATATTGATTGTAAATTATTGTTATTGATGTTGAGTACACACTCTGTAGATCCTACCACTATGGTCTAAAATCAACATTGTTTGCATGCACGGAACCTGTGGTATGGGACACAGTAGTACGTCCATTAGATAGGATAATAAAATGCTAATAAACCTAAGTTGACACTTGTACACTTGATCATGACCATTGTTTATTGACAATGTTATTGCTTTTGATTTTGTTCTTGCTTCATATTTCTTGTTGTACCATGTTCCTTTACTCTTTGCTTTCACTACTTGCCGTCCACACTTGCTCTAACGGACATTTTTCCTCACTCTAGTGATCCAACCACAGGTGCACAACGAGAATTTCCAGAAGACATTGGTGAGCAGTTCTTCTAGGATTGGACAATGAGCTTGCTTTGCAATAAATTGTTTCTTCCATGTTTATCTTTATATTCATATTTTCACTTTGTTGAACTTTGTTTCTCGGGCTTTGTTGACCCGTAATTGTAGTTTATTTCCAATTGTTGGTTATTATGTTGGACTACTGCATGTTTTATCTCAATATTTATTTATGTGATTATGTTTTTCTGCGTGGTTGTGATTATTCCTTTTTCATATTGTTGAGTTAAAACAGGTACAGCTTATGGATGATGTTAATATCATTCGTTGGGCCTTCGTCACGGGCTCATATTTCGTATTTTGAGAAGTGGGGCATGACAAAAACTATCAACTACTACAAGATTCTCCAACCAGCCATCCTCATGGCCGTTAGAAGAAGAGATAAATGCTCCTAAGTCCTCATGAACTACTCTGCACCCTCCATGCGAAGTCTCTTCCTAGCACGTGCTCGATCTGACCAAGGATCAATGAGACCAAAATTTTTATACATTATGATAGAAAATTTACAATTAAAATTGCGGAAACAAGAATTGTTGTCCAAGTCCTACTTTTAATGTCCCACACATCTCTCTTCTAATTCACTTTCGCTATCCAGGGGCCCCATATATCTATAATTGTGTTAGGATACTCAGCTAATCCAAATCCCAAACAAACTACCTCCCAAGCTAGCCTGGCCTTAGGGCAATAGAAGAAGATGTGATTTGTTTTCTCCACAGGTATATTGCGCCTCCTAAGATTCTTTTTAGATTTGATTGATTTGTTCGTTGCCAACCTTAAGAATGCCCTCATTTTTGTTGGTGCATGAGTCTGCCACATAGTTTTCACCTCCATGCTCCCCAGTCCCCCATTATTCAACCATCTATACATTAATTTCACCGAAAATGTATCGTTAGATTCTAAGCACCACATTCAATCGTTTTCTTCTCCATTACTATACTGTTTGAATTCTGATACTATGCTCTTCAGTGTCTATAGATAGTTCACTCCCAAACTCAAATATCAACTGTTCTTGTCTCCATACATCCGTCACTAGGACATCTTCATTTTGTGTCTCCTTAGCAAGATGTAGGAAGAGTGATTGTAGAAAATTGTTCCGACACCACTTATCTTTCCAGAACTTAGTATCTCTCTTGTTCCCAATCCCACATCTAGTACACTTCTCCCACCTTCGCAACTCCTTTCCAGAGATAAGGATCCTTTCCATGACCACTTCGCCCCCATATCTAATTTTTTTTCTACGATATAATACAAAAGATTTACACTGCCACTTGTTGCGATGTTTACACATTTCCCACCACCATTTGCTAAGAAGTGCTTTGTTCATATCTCTCAAGTTCACAATTCCTAGTCCTCCGAACTCCTTCTTACAAACCTTTTCCCAACTAACTAGATGGAACCATTTGTTGACTCATTCACACCTTTCCAAAAGAAACATCTCCTACACCTATCAGTTCTATTTATGACCTACTCAAGAAGCTCGTATATGGACTTTAATTATGTAGGCACTACTTAGTACCGAATTGATCAACTTAATTCTAACTCCCAAAGAAAGAAATCTCCATTTTCATCCCGTTAGTCTCTTTTCCCCTTTCTCCATCAATGACATCCAGTCATCCCTTCGCACGTTTCCTAGTCTGACTGGTGTTTCTGGATACTTTAGGGGGATCTCTCCTATCTTGCAATACAAACACAAGTAATCATTTCTAACGGAGTTGAAAGCTCATCACTTAGCGCAATCACACAACTCTTATGGAGGTTGACTTTAAGACCAGATTTCAAAACACCTCAGTACGTCTCTAAAGACATAACTTCATTCATTTGTGCCACTCCGAACATCAAGATATCGTCCGCGTATTGTAGAATTGGCCCTGGTTCGAGTACTCTACTAATTATAAGGACCTTAATTAAGTCTGCATCTCTGCCTCTCCTTGTAAGTTCTGCTAACACATCATCAACCAAGGTAAGGATTAATGGGTAGAGAGGATCTCCCTGTCTGAGACCTCTGTGACTCCGAATTTATCGTCCTTATATGCCATTCAACTGGATGAATGATTCCCAACCCCTAACGCACTTCCTAACCCACATTCTCTACTTAGTCCCAAGCCCTTTGAGTTCCAGTGCTTCCTCCACACTGTCCTACTCTACCGTGTCATATATTTTTCGAAGTATAACTTCAGTAGTAATCCGTAAACTTTGTCCTTATGCCTATAAACATGATTTCATGGACAGATGTGATAGTATCCATGATGTCCCTTCCCCTGATAAAACCACTTGGTGAATCGCACTTTGGTTAGCACTTTGGTTATAATTTAAACGAGCCATTTAGGGCGCTAATTGGTATAGGATCTGATACCCTGAGAACTTAAGAATTTTTAGGGATGAGAATAACGCTTGTGTAGTCTAGATATGATATTACAATGCATATGTATACATCAGCTTTCGCCATCAATTATACCTTTTATGTAAACAAGTAGAGGTTATGCAACAAAAGTAAAATACAAATGCTAAATAAGCAGCCATTTAGTTTAATTTGTTGTATAAAGTTTGAAAATGTAATGATATCCTACAACTCAAAGGTACTAAATGAAATAATTTTTTGTATTGCTATTTGGTTTAAAAAATTATTTTAAATGAGGTTGAATGAGGTGTTTATGTTTTTTATATACATCCCTTTTTTTTGAATGTTATCATGGTAACTTGTATGTTTCCATAAAAATACCAACTAGTATCCCCTATGCAAAATTGCATAGATCAAAACTATTATAATGGATTGCTAAAAATGAATGAAAAGCTAAAGAACATAACATCCAAGAATATTCGAGAAGATGAAGGTGAACATCGGCGAGTACGCCCATATTTCGGCCCACGTGTACATCCTTACTGGTAATACCAGGTCTTGACCCCCCTTAATTCGATCCCCCCCCCCCTCCCCCCCACACACACACAAATATCCACACCCTCTCTGACACCAACCTCCACTCTCTCTTCGGAGGAACTACTGATGGTTCTACTATATCCACCTACATAAAATAAACAAAAGTGTACTTTTAATTTTAAATATATTTTATTTTTTAGTTTAATTTCAAACACATATTAGAAACACAAATCAATGTATATGGGAGAGAGATGGAGTTAGGGAACAATTTAAGCCTTCCTTTGATGCATATTTGTCGTTACCTTGATTCAACAATGTCCCTGAAAACTAAAACCAAGTAAATGATGAAGTCTCCATTTTGGAATAACTCGATCACTTGACTAATTAAGAAACCAAAAGAGAGGGTTGATATATACTTCAAAACCCCAACATCTCACAAATTCCATCTAACAAACCAATAATCAAAATCCTAATTCTAACCGAAAACTCATGAAGTTCAAAAACCATATCGAAAAGATTCTAATTAATTATTAAAATTCTAAATAAACTTAAAAAAATCTAAATTCATCACCATTTCCATTTCAAAAGCTCATTTTTTTTTCATCCAATCAAAATCAAGGCAACATCGTCGGAGGTGAGGTCAATGGCCGCGTGGGAGGAGGCAGCGTCAGAGGCAAATAAAATCTAGAAAATGATAAAGTATCCATTTTGGAATAAATTGATCATTTTACTAATTAAGAAAGCAAAAGAGAGGGTTCATACATACTTCAAAACCCCAACTTCTCACAAATTCCTTCTAACAAACCAATCATCAAAACCCTAACTCAAACCCCAAACCCCTAAATTTTGAAAACCATATCGAAAAAAGTATAAATAATCATTAAAATTCTTATTAAACTTAAAAATTAAGTTCATCACCATTTCCATCTGAGAAACTCGTGTATCCCCGTTGTCAATTGATAGAGATGATAATCTTTCGTTTGATGACTCACCTATACACCAGTTGTTACTATTGCTCAAATAATTTGATCAGAAAGATGATATTCTGTGTGATGATTCACCAACACACCAAGTGTTGTATGTCGCTCAATTATGCAGCACATTGGCATAATCAACCAATGTTGGCCTGTTATTTTTTTTATGGACGTTTCTAATTAATTATGAGTGTTGATTTTGTTAGGATTATATCTTGTATACTCGTTGCTCAGTTAGAATAAAAGACGACAAAGCACGGAGGTCGAAGCTTCAAAGAGAGGAGATGGTAGAAACAGGGCAGCAAAGCAGCAAGAAAAACAGAGAGTTGTGTAGTCAATTGTGCGGTCAACTGCACACCCCTCAGGTCTGAGCATTAGTGAGGTGCGGCCGACCGCACTTGGGTGCAGTTGACCGACCGTAGCTGCAACAACATTTTGGGCCTAGGTCTTGGAGATCGTTTCAGCCAAATCTTCAACTTCAAGTCAGATCGTACGTCTTCTATTGAGTTACTTATTCTATAGGATATATTGGACGACTGAGATATCAAGACTTACATAGCATTCTCTGTATTCTTTTTCTATGTATTATTAATGCCTCCAATATGAGAGGTCAAGTACTTCATTGATTATTTTTTCCATTGCAAAGAGAGGCTTGAAAGATAGTTATTGGTGAGTGAGTTTAATTCCTTGTATTGAGTGAATCTGTAATTCCATGTAATCTTCTATAGTTGAATATTATATCTCCCTATATTTCCATTCGAATTAAGCGAAAGTTAACCGGGATAAATCTTCGTGTGTTTGTGTTGGATTGGTGAATCTATTTGTTTGGTTGTTCGATTGATTCGTCTCATCTACCTTGCCATCCTCATTGCTCAAATATATTTCGCTGCACCACCGATTTTCGTGGACATTCCCTAACAAAGTGGTATCAGAGCTTTAGGTTGTTGAGTCCCTTGGTGAAGATGACAAGTCATGACTTTTGAAGATCAAGCGGTTCGATGGAAAGACTAACTTCAATTTTTGAAAGATAGGCATGTATGATGTCCTAGTTCAAAAACGTATACAATTAGCCGTCAAGAAGAAGGAAAACCCATCTTATATGAAGGAGGATGTTTGAGATGATATTTGTGAAAGAGCCATAAGTCTAATCTGACTATCATTGGCGGACGAGGTCAAGTGCAAGTTTCTTAAAGAAACTCAAGCGGCGAGTTTGTGGGAAAAACTCATCGCTGACTACTCTTGTTTGTCATTACTAGATTAGATGCATTGGAAGAGGAAGTTATTCCGTTTATCAATGAAGGAAGGTACCGATCTTCAAGATCACATCACAGAGTTCAACAAGGTGTTATCTGAACTCAAGGTGATAAATGCGGATGTGAGTGAAGAAGATAAAGCTTTCAACTTGATATATTCACTGCCGGATTTGTACGAGCATTTGATCACTGACATGCTACACCGTAAATCCGCCAAGGAGAGTATTACGGTAGATAGTGTAATCAAACATTGAAGGAAAATCAACTTAGGAAAGAGATTTAGAAATCAGCTTCTACTCTTATAAGTTATCTAGCAGTGGAAGGTCCTTCAATTGGAAGTTAAAGTACTATGCAAAAAGTATCGATCCGTTGCCGATATTGTAAGAGGTTAGGGCATATCAAGAAAGACTGTTCAAAATTGCAGAATCAAAAAAGCGACAAGGATGGAAATTCTACTGCAAATGTGGTTTACTCTTCTGAATCAAGTGATTTGTGTCTTCTTATTTCAAATTCATTAAAAGTATATTCTAGTTGGTTTCTTAACTTAGATAGTTCTACTCATATTTGCTCCAATAGAGATTTGTTTTCTAATTATATGTCTACTACAGGGCATTTTGTGAGAACAGAAACTAGAAAGATTTGTGAAGTAATAAATGATGTGACAGTTGAGTTGAAGATGCTAGGTGTGAATATGTATACTCTAAGAGAAGTCTTGCATATTCCATAGCTAAAACAGAATCTGGTTTCCTTAGGAACTCTTGAAGCACGCGGCTGTAGGCACACAGCTCGAGGTGGAGTTCTGTCTGTTTTTTATGGTCATCGTAAGATGATTAGAGGTATGAGAGTTGTTGGTCCAATCCAACGCAATCTCTACAAGCTTTAGGGATCCAAAATACCTACATAAGTGTTGTTTCTTTTCCCGGTATTCCCACAAGTTCATCTAGTCTGCAGCAACTAGCATCATCAAAGCGAGATTACGATGTTCAAATATCGTCGTGAGGTGGAGAGTGCATCGGGGTAGGTGGAGTTCGTGTGGAGGTTTGCAACTCCGTGTTAACGCCTACTGAGGTGTGCCCTTGAAGGGGTATACTAATCGGTGAGATTCTGTAGCAAATTTGTTCAACTAGATGAAGAAACTTTTGTTCCAAGTATGTTTGCAAGTGGAGCTTAGTAGAGTTTAAAGATGATGAATCACATCGTGTTGATAGCACTCATATGCATTCCAAGGTGGAGGTTGTTAGGATTATGTCTTGTATACTGGTTGTTCAGTTAGAAGAAGAAACGATGAAGCATAAAGGTCAAAGTGCCGAAGACAGAGAAGGTAGAAGCAGGGCAGTAAAGCAGCAACAACAACAATGAGTTGCGCAGTCGACTGCATACCCCTCGGGTCTGGAACTAGTGAGGTGCGGTCAACCACACTTGGGTGCAGTCGATCGACCGCGGCTGCAACAACGTTTTGCACTTAGGTTTTGGAGATTATTTTAGCTCAATCTTCAACTCCAAGTCAGATCGTATGACTCCTATTCAGTTACTTCTTCTATAGGATATATCAGATGACTGAGATATCACGACCAACATAGGATTCTATCTATTCTTCTTCTATATATTGTCATGGCCTCCAATATAAGAGGTCAAGTACTTCATTGATTATTTTATCCATTGCAAAGAGAGGCTTGAGAGATAATTCTTGGTGAGTGAGTTTAAAATCCTTGTATTGAGTGAATCTGTAACTCCTTATAATCTTCTCTAGTTAATATTATATCTCCTTATATTTTCCTCCAGATTAAGCGAATGCTAACCGGGACAAAT